>VZTB01005898.1:227795-258441 GCA_013397245.1 Thryothorus ludovicianus | reverse complement strand
CAGCCCCTTCCCCAGCTCTGTTCCCTTCCCTGGAGCTTGGAGTCTCTTTCTGTTGTCTCATGCTAAATTAGGATTTCACAGGCTATCCAGCAAATAATCACAGAATGGTTTGGGTGGGAATGGTTTAAAGTTCATCTCATTCCACCCCCTTCCAGTGTCCCAAGGTGCTCCAAGCCCTGTCCAGTCTGACCTTGGACACTGCCAGGGATCCAGGGACAGCCACAGCTGCTCTGGGCACCCTGTGCCAGGGCCTGCCCACCCTCACAGGGAACAATTTCTTCCCAATATCCCATCCATCCCTGCCCTCTGGCAGTGGGAAGCCATTCCACCTTCTCCAGACCCTCGGTTTGGAGCTCCTTTAGGCCCTTTCAGGCAGCTCTGAGATGGCCCTGGAGCCTCCTCTTCTCCAGGTCAGCACCCCCAGCTCTCCCAGCCTGGCTCCAGAGCAGAGAGGCTCCAGCCCTTGGGGCATCTCCATGGGTTCCTCTGGATTCTCTCCAGCAGCTCCAGGTCCTGCTGCTGTTGGCCCCAGGGCTGGGGGCAGCTCTGCAGGTGGGGTCTCACCTGAGGGGGCAGAATCCCCCCCTCCTGCTGCCATTGCTGGGGCTCAGCCCAAGGCATGGGGGAGTTCTGGGTGCTCATGGCCAGGCCATGTCCAGTTCTCATCCTCCAACACTCCATGTCCTTCTCCCAGGGCTGCTCTCGCTCCAATCTCTGCCCAGCCTGGATTGATGCCTGGGATTGCCCTGACCCAGGCACTTGGTCTTGTTGTGCTTTATGATTTTTGCACAATTCCCCCTTTCCAGCCTGTCCAGGTCTCTCTGGATGCCCCATCCCTCCCCTCCAGGGTGTCACCTCCCCACACAGTTGGGTGTCAGCTCCAGGCTGGCTGTGGGTGCCCTGATTCCACTGGAGCTGTGGGTGAGAAAATCTGCCTTTGTGATGCTTTTGGAGTGCTCTGGGTTCATGGCTCCCACTCACCTGCAGGTTTGTTTTGTTTTTTTTGAGACAAACCAGTAATTTCTGATGTCACGGGCTGCACTTTCTCTCCAAGCAGCTGTGGTGTGGAGCTGAGGTTTCCAGACGCTGTGTAACCTTTGATGTAGCATTCACCCTTTGTTCTCCCAGGAACAAAAGGCAGGACAAAGAGGCATTATGAGATAAAACAACAATTTTCTGCAGGGAGATTGACCCCCTGCTGCTGCATCTGTGGCAAAGTCCTCCTGGAGCTGGCTGCTGCTGGCAGACCCCCAGTCCCACCCTGGGGCTGGCTGAAGGATGTCCAGGGCCAAGCATCCTCCAGACCTCAAATGTTTGCATCCTAATGAAAAAGAAACTGGAGAAGGGCTTGTTAAAATGAACTTTCCACCTCATACAACGCCATGGTTGTTGTTTTTTAATAAAGCTGGGCATTTTAGTCCTGCAGGCACCTGACAATTCACAATGTTTTAGTAAGGGTCAAATTTTAAATATTAAAGACATCTTCTGAAGCCTCTTGGTGTCTGAAAGCACAAAGCAAGGCCTGCTGGCATTCCTTCAGTGCACTCGGTCATTAATGGGCAATGTTTGGGCATTGTCTCCTCCAAACACAGCACTGAGCACAAAATTAATTCCCAGGAGACTGGCACCAGAAAGGGTTTTACTTTCTGCTTGGATAAGTGTGTGCCTCAAGTTAGTCATGCGTTTGTGTCCCTGGTGGAACTGGGGCTGGCAGGACTGACCAACAAACAGGAGCTGGGATGGTGGCATTTGGTCACATTGTCCCTGGGCTGGACCCAGTCTCATAGCTCATTCAGGCTCCTGAGTAAATAATGATAAACCTCCTTTGTGGATGAATTTCAGGACACAAAATAAACAACAACAAGGAGTGCTGAGTCCACGCGTGTCCTCACTTGTGACAGAGTTTGGCAGCACAGGTTGGTGTCAGGGTTTGCAGGGTCACAGAGCTGCTGCACCAGTTGCATTTGCATTGACTAAGAGTATTTCAGCCATTGTTTGGCATTTGTAACCTCCTCTGTGCTCTGGTGGATTATTATCTGAGGAAAATGGAACAATAGATGACCACAGAAATACCCAGCCCAAAACAAAACCTAGATGTGCTGGTGGCTTGGTAACCACTGGGAATAACACGTGAGATTCCAGAGTGTTGGACCTGCCCCTGCACGGGGTCAGGCAGGGGTGAGGCTGTGCCTGTGTGAGCTGCCAGTGAAACTGGTATGAAGCAGCTGCAGAAACACGGGGGCTTTACTGGGAAATTGGAATAATCCTGCTGACATCCACCAAAGGCTCGGCTCAGGGATCCAGGGATTGGCAAACCAGGGCCTGACTTGTCCTTCTGCTTTCCTGGTGCTTGTGGGATCATTTAGGTTGGAAAAACCCTCTGAGACCCTTGAGTCCAACCCTTAACTACCACTGCCAAGGCCACCACGAAACCATGTCCTCAAGTGTCACATCCACAGCTTTTATGAATGCTTCCAGTGATTCCACCACTTCCCTGAGCAGCTTGTTCCAGTGCCTGACATCTTTTCAGTGGAGAAATTTTCCTAATATTTTACGTTATTTTGGTGCCTTATGTTATGAAACTGCCTCCCCACCCCACGCACAGTGCAGGTCACACAGGGCTGGCCCCACATAGTGTCCCTTGGTGGGCCACCAAATGCCTGCCACTGTCTGAGGGGTAGATCCAATAAAGAGTTCCAGTGCTTGGAGAATGGCCTTGATCATCCTCATATCCCCTCTACTGTTTTATCACCACAATGACTGGCAGGTCCCAGCATCTTCTGGATGTCCTGGTGGCACTTTGGCTGCTCCTGGGAACTTTGTGCCCAAGAGGTGAAAGCCAAAGGAGCTTTGTGGGACATGGGGTTTCTGAACAAAGTCGTGGTCTTTTTATAAGGTCATGAGTTTGGTTGATAAAGACAATAGTACGGATGCAAATTTTGGGATTCACCAAGTCATGTCACTGAACATTGTGTGACACTTGGGTTTTAAGTTAGCATTAAATGGAATGAATAAGGCATAAATTCGATGGCAATATTAGATAAGGCATGCACTGGTCTTTGAAGTTTGTTAATGAGCTGGTTGTGACTGGGAAGATGTAAATTACTGAGAGCATTTCCAGCAGGAACCTGAGGAGCTGATGATTCATTCATCATTTAATATTGTTGACTCTAATCTAGCCAATAACACCCAACATCTGTCCCGCTGAGGAACGCAGGTGACGCAGCGTCTGCGAGTGTGTCACTGCAGTCTCCTCACTCAGGGAACTTTGCTGTGGCTGGGTTCCTGCAGGTTCACCTCTTGAGCTTGTCTGACTGTCAAGCCTGAGAGGGAGCCACTCATAACCAGGCTTTTCCTGGGGCTATGGCCTCAGGAAGGCACCTTCCCATGGGGATTCCCTCCTGCCTTCAAAGACGGCATCTAATGGTGTCACTGTGGCCACTGAAACAACATTGCCAGGGTCTCTCCCACTGCCTGGATGTTTATTAAGTGGAATGTGTAAGAAATTAGTCATGCCAAAAGGTCGGATCCATCAGGTGGGGTTGGGTTATGAAGGAAGAGAATCCCCCCACACACTGCAGAGGGACAGCATGACAGCAAAGAGCCAGTGTGGCAGGGCTGGGTCAGAGGGTTGCTGAACACAAACCTGGTGAAGATGTCACTCCTTTCCATGCCCCCTCATCTGAAAAGATGTGAAGGGCTCACAGCAGCTCAAAGAAAGGTTACAGAAATGAGGCAGGAGCTGGTAAATGTGGACAATGGTAGTTCTTAATGGAGTTCAAAATCTCAGGATGTCACACTCGGGGAAAAAAAGGTCATGAAGCAAATCACCTGCGGCATACAGGGAGTTCCAGCTCAGCAGGGACTCAACACATGGTGGTCAAATTCTGCCTGGAACAAAGCATCTGGTGCTTGGGCATGGAGATCACTTTCCAGGGGATTTTGGGGATGAGATTGCATGCAGGTCTTTGTTGAGGTGTCGTGCTCCAAGGGTTTAGCTTATGATGTTTGTGGAGAACATCATCATGGATGGATTGGGAGAGTGGGCTCATGCTTCTGCTGTTGCCCTGAAAGCCATCTCCCTCTTTACTCCAGCAAGAGCTACAGGATCTGCTTTCTGTCCAGGAAAAGAAGAGAAAAAAGAGAGAATAACCTGCATTTAACTGTCTTAGGAATCACAAATAGGCCAAGAATTTTTGGGTTATGTTTGCACAGTTACAGCTCCTTCTGGCAGGGTTTAATTTGTGTAGTGTGTTTGCAAAACTTTTGATCCTTATAGTTGGGGGTGAAAACATCCCCAGGAGGGTCCGTGAGGGGGGTGCAAGGCAGGATGCAAGGCAGAGCTCCAGTGTTCATCTGCCCCCTCAGGAATGACAGTTCCCAGCACAGAGCCTGTCTATAGAATCATAGGATCATAAAGACTGGAAAAGACCTTTAAGGATCCGTCCCTTCCCAGCTCCTCTGGCCCTGAACACGCTCCAGGGCAGGGAAGGAGCACTCTGGAGCTCCAGCTCATCACAGGGAAGCTGCACTGCCATGAGATTGATTACAGACCTGATGCCCTGCACAAGCTCTTGAAACCAGGGTGTTCCCCTCGTGCTCCCCACAGCTGGAGAGCACCGGCCCTGCAGCCTTGGTGCCCAGTCCCTGCCATCACAGCTCTGCTGCCATATAATCATGAGGGGGAGTTCTGAGCAGTAGCTGACTACACCATGGTTTTGTTTGCAGGAGAGAGTTCTCTGAGCTGCTGGAGAAGTTTGGCTCCCAGAGCAACACGGGCTCAGCGCGGAGCTCGCCGATCCTGCACGGTGGCAGTGAGTAGCCCAGCAGGGAACTGGAAACCCCTCTCCCTGCAGAGAGTTTCATTTATCCCAGGGTCGTTCTGAGAGAGCTGTGGTTGGATTTGAGTAGGTGTTGGGGTGGGGCTTTGAAGAAAGCTCGTCCTTGTTGCAGACCCTTGGTGCATGCCCAGAGCGTGGCCAGTGCTCCCATGGGGAGACCAAGGGAGACTTGAGTTGGGGTCATAATCACTCACCTGATCCCCAGATTCTGCCTAACTGATGTGCTGGGCAGGTGACTACATCAGTAAGGTGTAGCTGTAGATTTTTGATCTGGATTTCAAGGCCTTTCAGCAATAATTCATTCAAAGATCATTATTTTTCATTTGCAAATGGGAAATGATTATTGAGATGCAACAAGGTTGACCTAAGCCAGATGTCAGAGCACAAAGCCGTGTGTGCCTGGGGAAGGAAGCTTTCCCTATGGCTTGGCATCCCACCAGACAGCTGCTGGCCCTTCCCCTGTGGCAGAGGTGTGTAGGCTTGGCAGAGGGGTGACAATCCCACGCTGGCATTATGCCAAGGAGGCTGAATGTTTCCTTTCCTTCAGCCCTTTCCAGATGTCTTTAACCACCGTGTGGCTTTCCCCAGAAATCTTGGAGTGCAGCAGAGCAGGGGGTGGGTGATGCTGGAGTGCTGCTGTGGCCTGCACTGACTGTGCCTTTGGTGTTCAGGTCGGTACCTGGAGAGCACCTCCTCGGGCTCGTCCTCGCGCTCCCAGAGCCCGCTGCTGCTGAGCCCTGCCAACCCCCACAGCCCCTTCCTCGGGAACCTGGCGCACGCCCCTCACGCACAGTACGTACACATCCCACCAGCCCGGCCTGCTGGCCATCAGGAGACCACAAATGGCAGAGGGCATAACTCCAGTGCCTGTTGAATTGTTCCTCCTTATGTGCTCTCCGCTCTTCCATCACCACAATGTTTCAGAGGCCACAGCATCTTTTGGGTGTGGTGGTGGCGTCTTGGCTGTTCCTGGGAAGTTTGTTCCCAAGGGGTGAGAAACTTCTCAGTTGAGACAATCCATATCTCTGCACCATGGTTAACCATGCAGCAGCTCCTCTTCCTCCCCTCTGAATCCCAGGGAGAGACCGTGGTTTACAGCCAGCTGAGAGGACCCTGCACATCACCTTATAAACCACGAGCAGAGTGTTCCTGCAAGGCTGGTGCTGCTTTCAGTTGTTTTTGGAGCTTGTTTCCTATTGCCTTGCTCCTGGCACTTTGGCTCCACGCTCCAGGAGCACCAGCACCTCTCCATGCAAACATCCCTGATGCCCTTTGCTTTGGGGTCAGCAGCCTGCAGTCACCATGCCCTTTGGTGGCCAGAGCATCACCCAGAGTGTGTTTTCATGTGGTAACTTGCCCTTGCACATTCTGCAGGGTCAGAGCTTTGGACAGGCAGAGCTGGTTTTTCTGCAGAGTCTCATCTTGGGGCCCTTCTCCAGAGGGACAGCTCGGAGGGGGGTCACAGTCATGGAATAGGGACCATTTGTCCCCAGGGCTCGCAGCTCCCCTCCCTTGCCAAGTCACAAACAAGCCAAGTCACTGGTAAAGAGAATCAGCCCTCACCACAGAACCAGTAAATCCTCTTGCTAAATACCAGCTTATTAGGGATTTGCAGAGGACAAATATTTGGCACCAGAGGTTTAAGCTGCTTGCATGGAGTGAGAGACCCACACAGAGGAATCACCAGATCATGAGCTTGGCAGCTGGTTTGGACAAGCCATCCTTACTGTGCTGTTAATTCCCTCTGGGCTGAGATGTACAATCCAGAATGAGTTGGGTGGGATGGAACCTCAAAGATCATCTCGTTCCAGCCCCCTCCCTGCCATGGGCAGAGAAATGGGCATTTAGGCTAGAGGGGCCTGTATTTGTGGCTCCCTTGCCATGCTGTGCCGTGCTCTGCTTGTCTCCATGCTTGTTCCAGGCCCCAGTGGTCTTCCCCTGGAATCACAGACAGCTAGTTTCAGCTGAGCATTGGTGGTCAGCTGTGAGATGTAATTTGGGCCACGGGTCTTTTCATGCATGTGGCTGCCACCCCTTCTGCTCACCCCAGGTTGTCCCCAGGCTGTGACTTCTCATTGTGGCATCACCTGAGCTCTTGCCACTCCACTGAGCAAAGGGAGTTGGATGCAATGCAATCTCACTATAGTCAGTGTCTGAGATTTTGGGTTGAACAGAGAATTTTAATGCTGTATTTCATGACATCATTTCCCTAAGATACTTTACCTTAAAGCAGTGTTTTTTCATAAGACTAAGGCACATGCCCCCCTTCCACTGGGGTGTCTGACCATCAGGGATGGCATTACTTGGGAACATGTGCTGGTGTCACTGTGGGGCACGAGATGCACAGCTGCTGTTGTGTCTGAAGCTGCAACACAAGGAGCCAGTGCAGACTCTTTGGGCAGTGGCTGCTGTGGAAATAAACTGAAAAGAGAAAAGCCAGCTGCACCCACCAGCTGCACTCATCCCATTTGGAGGAAAAGGCTTGCTGATCCTTATACACCATCAAATCCTTCCCCAAAACCCCCCCTTCTGCAGTGCTGCCATGGGAGCTCAGAGAAATCTCTGCTCCCACAACTCTGCTACTGCCAGACCTCCCTGCTGGCATGGAGCCACCACTGTGGCCAGGCCTTGGTGTCCTGGTGAGCCCTGTCCAGCAGCTCTTGAAGGGAAGGGTCCAGCCTATTTGCTGCTGCTTTTCATTCTCTACAGGGAGAGCCACCTGCCCCAGCAACAACTCACACTGTGATGGGTGTTGCTGTAAAGGATGCCCATTTCTTAGGGCATCTTGCATGATTTTGGGTCCAAACCCTGGTTAAGACACACCCAGCTGTGTATCTGAGCTTCACTCTGATGCTTGCTAAGAGCTGCTCAATAGCTGATCCATGTGTAAATTGCTGTCTGGTGATTTATTTGGATTCAAGCAACAACTGTGTTGATCATTTGTGTGCTTTTGGCTATAAAACCAGGAATGTCAAATAAATTCTGGTTAAATCTTTAGTTTCTTCTCTAAACAAGTTCTCCCCTATTTGGAATTAGAAGAATCAGTCACCTTCACAACACTGAACAATGTTTGCCAAAGAACAGGAGCCCTCATCTCCCCTTTCCAACAGTGGGTGGAAGAAAGGGTGCAAATAAAAGGCTGGGAGAAGCTAGAAGGATCAAGCATGGAAAAAAATCCAGGCAGTTTGTTCAGCAATGCGAGAAGATAACCCAGAACACCTTGAATCACCTGCTGACTTCTCTCCCTTGCAGCTGCTCCACTGACTCAGGAATCCAGAGCATTTCTATAGCAAACTCCTCCGGCCTGGGGCTGGCAGTCAGTGGTGGATCCAACAGGCCTGACGGGCCCATGATTTATGTCCAAGAGCTTTTGCCAGATGGGGACTGTTACAAAGTAAGTTGGCATGGAGACCCTCAGGAGCTCTGCAATGGGGACCTTTCCTAGAGGCTGTGGCTGTTCTGAAGCAGCTTTTCTAAGAGTAGATGGCTGACTGCATGGACTAATGAGGATTTTGATGCAGCAGAAGGCTTTGGACAGAGATGTCTCTTCTCAATGCTGTGTCTTTCTCCCTGTGTTTTTAGGATGGTCGGCTCCGACCTGGAGACCAACTCATTGCTATCAACAGAGATTCTCTGGTGGGCAGCACACATGAGGAGGCCAGAAAAATAATTGAAAAAGCCAAATTCAGGTAGGCATAGAAAGTATTTCCTGTCATCATCAGATGCTGCTGAGTCTTAGGCAGAACACTTCTGCCTAGGTTTGGCTTCAAGGGCACTGTTAGTCTTAAAGTGCTTTAAGGTGGTCACATAAAAAAATCTTGAAGGCATGGATCAGTCTGAAGTGTAATCCAGACCTTCCTGATGTTCTGGGCCCCATGACCGTCTCCTATCTCTGCCCAGTAGAGCTTTGAAACAGAGCTTTAAAAAAAGGAAAAAAAAAGATACTCAGGAGAGACCTTATGGATCTGTACAGGAGGGTGGGACCAGGTGAAGATTGGGCTTTTTTCCCAATTAAGAAGTGACAGGATTAGAGGAAACAGCCTCAAGTAGTGCCAGGGGATGTTTAGATTGGATATTAGGAACAATTTCTTCATGGAAAAGATTGTAAAGCCCTTGGCACAGGCTGCCCACAGCAGTGGTGGAATCACCATTCCATGTTCAAAAACCATGGAGATGTGGTACATGGGGACATGGGTCAGTGGTGGCCTTGGCAGCACCTGGGAAATGGTTGGACTCAATGATCTTAGGGGTCTTTCCCAACCTTAACCATTCTATGATTCAGTGGAATGCTGCTGGTGGAGATCCAGCTGCCCTGGTGCAGGCTGCTCGGGCTGAGGTGAGGTTATCCTGGAGACAGCACCACAAGCATGGGAGCTCTGCAGATTTGTGCCTTTTGTTTCGTTAATCAGATATTCTGTGTTTGTTGTAGACACGAGGGAAGCACAGAAGTGGCCTTTATTCCTGGGAGGGGACGGTTACACCCCGGCCTGTCAGTCCACAACAACATCCCATCCCCACCTCCAAAGGCTGTGGGAAATGGCCTGAGCTCCTGCAGGCTGAAGGTCCACGTGAGGTCCCCTGAGGTAGGTGGATGTTCATCTCTAACAGATATCAATCCTGGGATCTTTCCTTGATCAGAGAACTCTCCTTTAGGGAGTCCCTGGAAATACTTCTGGAAATCCAGTGGGAAGTCTGTGCTGTTGATGTATTCACCTGCAGGCAGATGTTTTAAATCTGAAATAATTTCTTCTCTCTTGGGTTTGAGACAGAGATGGATCTGTGGAGGTAATGACAGGAGTTTCATCTCCAGGGCCTGCATTCAGACCTGTTTCAAGAGTCTCGGGTTTAAAAAAAACAAAGCCCTTCTGTGGATAGCAACCTGCATCTCATTCAGCACCAGTCACAGGGCTGGAAGGGATCTCTGGAGTCAGTTTGATCTAGGCTCCTAGCCAAAGGCAGGCACAACTCTTTATTCTTCAAGCCCTCTGATGAGGATGAATCCCCAGCATTCCTGCACAGCCCATTCCTGCTCCTGACTGCTCTAATGATAAGTCAGGCTCATTCCTCTGCAGAGCCAAGCTCCACACTGTGTTTGCAGAGAAGTGCTCGAGGTGTGAATGGCTGGACAGGGCTTATCCACACAACCCTCAGGGTCTGCAGCTCCATTCTGGGCGTTGTCACTCCCTCTTGGACTGGTGCCATGCTGGGTGTCCTTTCTGCCCTCTTCCACACAAATTTCCTTCAAGAGGGGCTGGCTGGATGTTTCTTTCATGCAAGACCATTCAAAAAACATCTTGCTTTCCAGCCCTGTGGGGATTCAGACTTGCATGAATGTCACATATGAACACCTTTGGGTGCACCAGGCTGGAGATGTGCCCTAGAAAGGCACCAGAGCCCCTGGAGCTGTGGCTGAGTGCTGTGGTTGGAGCCCTCATCCCCAGCTTGTGTCATGCTGTGCACTTGTATGAAACCACACCATTGGCTGGAATGGAATGGCTCCTTTCCTCACTTTGCTGCTGGAAGATGGAACTTCTAATGAAGTCTTCACTTCCACACCAGGGAGAGACTGCCCAGGCACGTGTCCTGCCTGTCTGTCTGTCCTCACACCAGTCCTGTGCCCCTGTTGGCACCAAGAGCCCAGCTGTGTCAGAGCTGTCTGGGTGGTGCTCACCCTCAGAGTATTTTTCTCTCTCCCTTGTGCTTTCAGTCATGAAAGCACAAAAGAAAGGGTGCGAACTGCTCTCTGCTTCCTGCCCTGCTCACTGGGATGATGATGTGTTTGGGATAAATATTACCCCTGGCTGTGGTCAGACCTGGGACCTCCCTGCTGGGTTGGATGCAGAGCTTCAGGGAGAACCTCTTCAGGGAGAAACGAGGCAAGGTCACAACCAGCCTCAGCACTCAAGCACAGTCACAGTAAGGACAGAGCTGTTTGTGTGTGGCCAGAGGTTTTGGGGTGGCTCAGCCTGTGCCAGGTGCTCCCAGAGAAACCCCTGGAATCTCTTTAGGCCCACCTGCACAAGAAATATATGTGGTGTCTTCATGGCTCTGTCTTGAACTCCTCTATCTCATTAGTTACACCAACACATTCTTCTTAGCAACTGTCTGTGCCCTTTTGTCTTGTTTTTCTAGAATAGACGTGAAAATCCTTTTCCTGTGCCTTCTTTGTCACCGGACATTTGCCCACCAGAGCTTACTGTCTCAGGTGAGTCCTGCTCAGCCTTCTCTTTGTGTGGGTGACAAACAGCTGAGGTTCCTCAGAGATGAGGGTCGTGAAATTATAGAGTCACAGAATGGACTGGGAGGGACTTCAAAGCCCATCCCATTCCACCCCCTGCCATAGGCAGGAGCATATTCCACTGTCCCAGGTGGCTCCACACCTTGGGCACTTCCAGGGATCCAGAGGCAGCCACAGCTTCTCTGTGCCAGGGCCTCCCCACCCTCCCAGGGTTCCTTCTCAATATCCCATCTAACCCTGCCCTCTGGCAGTGTAAAGCCATTCCCCTTGTCCTATCACCACATTTTTTTATCACTGTTTATACGGCTAGAGTGGAATTTAATGGGGTGATAGTGACACTGAGGCTGCTCAGAGAGAGGGCAAGCAGCAGCTTGGTTTGCTCAATGAGTAGTAATTATGTCTATGTTTGCCCACAATAGCAAAACTCTTTGCTAAGGCATTCGAGGACTGAGGTATTCACAGGAGACAAATTCCTCCCCTCACAGCCTGTGGTTCATTTGCAGCAGTGGCTTTGCCCACCTCAGACATGCAGCAGGTTTTCCACAGGCCATGTTCCCTTCTGGTGGGAATGGGGGATCTTGGACACACAGCATAAAAGCAGCCAGGTAATGATAGCTGGGATGTACACAGCAACCCTGGGCTCTGAACAGGCTTTGAGGGTGCCCTCAATTGGCCAAATTGGGAAATGGCTTAGAGATGTTAAATAAATCAGATTTCTCTCTACATCCAAGCTTCAATTTTTTGCTTATTTTTTCCATTCTGTGTTTCATCTCCATGCCCTGGGTCTCTTGAGCTCTTACCTTTTGAGGAGAGACCCACTCTGTTCATCCAACAGTGTGACAGCAATGGGGGCTGAACCTAAATCACCCTGCAGCTTCCCAAATCCCTTAATACTATTGAGGAAACTTCAACAATCCCCAGAGCCCAGGGAGTCAACCTCCACCAAGGTACCCCACATGCCTGTGGTAGGAAGTTACTCCTGCCCTGAGGGAAAGATGGCTTTTCCCAGCAAATCCTGAACAAGTGCTGCCCAGCCTCAAAACCATTGGCCCTTCCTTCCCTGGGACATTGGCTCTGCTCACAAATCCCTGTGCCTTGCTGTAATTCCCCTCTGGAAGGCTAAGAGCAAGCACTGGAGGCAAACCAGGTTTTGTCCATCCCTAGAATCAGCAGGAGATGAAGTGGCTGCTCCCAGGGATGCCTGGATCACCTTGGGCAAGCTCAGCAGCTTCAGCTCTGCCTTCCATGCCCCACTGGAGAGGCCCTGGGACAGGGATGAGCTCTGTCCTCCCTGCCCTGAGCACTCTGCAGTTCCAGGGACATTCTCAGGTGTCCCTGACAGCCAGTCCTGGTGATGGGGACAGAGAATCCCAGCAGTGCCCCATCCATGGCCTGACTTAGCTGGGGGATTTCAGCACTCCGGGATTTGAATGTCGGATTCCAGGGAGGCTTTGTGTCAGTGTTGTCATCCATGGAGACAGACAGCTGGCTTTGAAAGAACAGCCAGGCTGGGAGCCTGGGCAAGGCAGTGCCTCTCTCTGGGTGCCTGATGGATGCCCTGGATATGGCTGTGTCCAGAGCAAAGCCGCACGGAGCTAATCCTGATTAGCCATGGCTCGAAGGGTAACAGCTCTGCCCTTGAACCTGGAGAGGGAAGTGCTGGTGGCTGATCCAGCAAACCCATTTGCTACCTCTTGCTGCTTCCCAGCTGCTGGCCTCGGCAGAGCAGATGGATGCCTGGGTTAGGAGGATTATGCAGCACCTCTGCTGCTCCTCACTGCCTTCTCCTGCCACCTGGGCTCTGCCCTGAGGGACAGGAGGCTGAGGGGAGAAGTGCAGCAGGGATTCCAGAGGAGCTGAGTTACCTGGAGATCAGGGCTTCCTGTGATGATACCACACCCTAAGCAGGCAAAAGGAACTGCTCCCTGAGCAAGCCCCATGACCGACACCAGAAGGAATGTTGTCACCTGGGCTGATGGTTTGAGGGTGGGCAGGGGCAGGCACAGCAGCCCTGCACCCTTCTGGAGCCTGGTTGGGTTCTTTGGCAGCAGGTAACCCCTTCTACAGCCTTTGCCCAAGGAGTATCATGGTTCCTTACAGGCAAGGGTTAATCATAATGGAAAAGGTGGCATTCCCTTCAGGAATGGAGGGGCAGGGCTCTGGACCTTTTCAGTTGTGCAGCAATGCTGGCAATGCTGAGCCAGCTGTTGGCAGCTGGATCCTCCAGCTCACAGCAGCTTTTCACCAGCACTGCAGCTGCTGCCTCTGTCTCTCTCTGCCTCTGTGACTGCCTCACAACACATGTGGCTACCCAAAAAAACCTGCCTGCCCAGCTGAGGGGAAAAGGCTTTTTGAAGTCTTGGGGAGGGGAAAAAAATCTCAGAGTGGTGCTCTTCCACATCACTTTTAATCTGTTCATTCCCATGGGTGTCAGGAATTCTTTCAGTTTTGCTTAATCAGACTAGAAAAGAACCAGGCAGATTTTAATGTAGTTTTCTCACAGTTCACTATAACTCCAAGGCTCCACAAAACTCTGTGACTGGAAATTTCCAAAGTGCTATTTTTGCAGTCCCTTGTCCCTGGATGAAACACCTCATTTTAAACCATGCAGAAACCCAATTCCAGAAGGGTTTGCCCCAGTATACAATCATTCCAAGAGAGACCTAGTTCAGCCCTCCAGACCTGGTTCTAGCAAATCCTAGACTTGGATTTTTGTCCTGCTGCATGCACTTTATATTTCATGCAACAAGAGATCTGAATTTTGCTTTGCAGAGGCCCCTACACAAATGCTTCCCCATTAATATTTATTTTTTATTTTCCAGCACCTGCTTCAGCTTCTAACTACAAAGCAACTTCAGGTACCAAACCTAAAGTAGCACTGGATCCCCATATCCGGCTCAAGGATGGAAAACTAGAGCTGGTAAGTGGCAGGGGCCCTCTCCCCAGTGCAAGGTCTCCTCCTGGTGCACTATGCAGGAAATAGTGCATCACCATCTTCAGGTGAGTTTGCTGGAGGTTGAGTCCAGCCTCTGAAGGTAAAGGGGAGAAACATCCTGACTGTATCCAAAGGGCATTTAAACATCCCTTGGCTTGTCTTGGCTATTTCTTGGTGCTCCATGAGACTCCAGGCAATTGCACCTCCCTTGGATATCATGAAATTGGTTAAGGTCGTGCCCTCCGAAGTTTTGGTGCTGCTGTCACTGCTAGGGTGACCTCAGGGAATGCTGAGATAGGGGCTATCTCATCGAGGAGCCATCCAGAACCGCTGATTCCTCCATCATTTTATGGAAAACACATTCCATGGGCATGGAGCGGAGCTGCCCGCGTGCTCACCGAGACCCTGGTGAGGGGCAGGGTGCCTTGGAGGTCGGGTCCCAGTCTGGCACCTTTTGTTCTTCCAGCGTTTGAGGGGGGGGATGAGGGGACAGAGCCCTCAGTGCGGGGACGCCACGGAGCCCCCGATGTGACGAACATCTGCTGCCACCCGACGGCAGCGCAGCGGAGCTGCTCTCCGGAGCCCGCGGAGCCCTCCCGGAGCGTCCAGGATGGGATTCCCACAGCGACCTCTGCTCCTCGCGGCACGCAGCGGCTCCTCTCGGCTGCCAGGAGCCGAGCGCTTGCCTTCGCTTCTGGAAGCTGCGTCAGGCGCGGGCGGCGGCAGCGGTGACAGGGCGGGGGTGACACCGACTGGCACGGCCCGAGGTGGCTTTGGGGTGCCCAACTCCGCCAGCACCCCGAGGTCTGTGGGGCTGCAGCGCTGCCTTGCACAGGGGTGGCGGGCAGAGGAGCAGGAGGTGGCACTTGAAGGGGCCAGCAAATGAGTGCCAGGGATTGCAAATGAGCCCCTCGCAGCCCCTTGGCAGGGAATTTCTGGAGGTGCTGTGGGCAGGAGCTGCGGGTGCAGCCTGGCACAGGTGAACGTTTCCCCCGGGTGCTTTCCCAGAGTCTGCTGAGCTCGACTCTGTTTTTTAAAAGCTTTCAGCTGCTGCTGTCAGCAGGGAAGTGGGGCTTGCACAGGTTTATCTGCTTCTGCCCTGAGGTTGAACTGATAAATATCAGTAGAAGTTAGGGCATCAGGAGTAAAGAGAGAACAAAACATGCTGTGGAGGAGCAAAAGGTTTGACTGTCTTCTCTCTCCATGAGAAATAATCTGTTAATAGCTTTTGTCTTCCTGGTCCCAAACACAATTTCTGGGCAGTAAGAGAAAGGAGAGGCTGAGCTCTTGCCAGCTGAGTCTTGCTAAAACTCCACTGGCTTTTGATTAAAGTCCTGAAAACTCATCAGAGCTGCAAATCTGATTGCAGATAAAATGTTCTTGGAGGGATATGAACCTGTTTTCAGGAACAGACATTTCTGTACACGTGCAGCAAAGGAGAGACTGGAAATCTAATCCAAGGCTGTCCCTTTGGGAGATGCTGCCCGAAGAAACCTAGCACCAAGTGTCTTCTCAGTGCTTACCCCAAAGAGCTGCTTTTCCAGTATTTTTCTTTTTAAGGGCTGCTTGTTTCTGCTCAAGGTTCTGCAGTATCTTGGTCTGGATGTGACCGAGGAGAAGAAGAGGCAGCTGCGGCAAAGCCTGACCACGGACTCACAGGGGACTGTGGCCTATGGAGGTGAGAGGGAGCTCTGCCCAGGGGGGATCTGGCATTTCTTACACAATCATGGAATCCTGGAATGGTTTGGGTTGGAAGGGACCTCAAAATTCATCTCATTCCACCAGGCACCTCCCACTATCCCAGGGTGCTCCAAGCCTTGTCCGAGAGGACACTTCTAGGGATGGATCAGCCACAGCTCAAATGTGAAACCTGTGCCAGGGCCTCACTGCCCTCACAGGGAACAATTTCATCCTAATGTCTAAGCTAAACCTCTGTCAGATTGAAAGCCATTCCCATTGTCCTATCATAGGTAAAATCAGATTAAAAGAAAGTTGGTGCAAGGGCTTATTTTCCTTAAAATCCCAGCTTTCCTAGCAGGAACTGGCCAGAGGAGACACAGAAAATAAAAGCCAATTCTGCTTTCTGTGGCCTTCCAGAGCATGGCTGGCCCACAGGGTCTGCTCCCCAGCAGACTTTCAGCAAAAATCCCCAAAGCATCAGCAATGTCCCCAGCAGAGAGAACAGTCACAAGGCAGCTGGATCAGTGTTCTGTGCAGAGGGAGGGGACACAGAACCACGGCCCTCTCCCATGAGTGACTGGCGCTGTAGTTTGTGTAGTTTAACAGAAATAAGGATGATCAGGGGTATTTAGCAAACACGCTGCTCTTGCAGAGAGGCTCTGGCTCCTGCTGCAGACCAGGGCCCAAGCACCATCCAGGACAGGCTTCAGGGTGGGACCACATGAACCTCATGGAGTTCAACAAGGCCAAGTGCACCTGGGTCAGGGCAATTGCAAGCACAAATCCAAATGGGTAGAGAAGGGATGGAGAGCAGCCCTGGGGGAAGGATTTGGGGTGTTGGAGGATGAGAGCTGGCCATGCCCTGGCTGTGAGCACCCAGAACCCCCCCCTGTGCTGGAGCCCTGGCATGGGCAGTAGGGGAGGGGGGGATTCTGCCCCCTCAGGTGAGACCCCACCTGCAGAGCTGCCTCCTGCTTGGGGGTAGACCCAGAGCCCCTCTCAGGGCCTAAAGGGGCTCCAGAAGAGCTGGAGAGGGACTTGGGACAAGGGATGGAAGGACAGAGGGAATGGCTTCCCAGAGGGCTGGGTTAGGTGGGATATTGGGAAGGAATTGTTCCCTGGGAGGGTGGGCAGGCCCTGGCACAGGGTGCCCAGAGCAGCTGTGGCTGCCCCTGGATCTCTGGAAATGCCCAAGGCCAGGCTGGATGGAGCCTGGAGGGGGTGAGAGGTCCCCATGGCAGGGGATGGAATGAGAACATCTTTATGGTCTCTTCTGACCCAAAGCATTCCATGTTTCTGTGATTCTGTGACTGGAAGGTCTGGGACCTTAGTGCCACCTCCCTTATAGCTCCCACCTGTCCCACTCAGCCCCTTCTGCTGTACTTTCCATCGTGTCTGAAAGCAAAATGAATCTGGATTTTCAGACTTGTCAATTTAACACCTTTTCTAAATGCTGAACTCACTGAGTTGTCTTTGTGTTCAAATCAGCAACATGAGAAAGGGCAGCAGGTGCCTTTTGCCAGGGAAATGTGGGTTTAGCTTAAAACTGTAGAACTTTCAGAACCACAGTTATGAAAACTCCTCTGTGAAAATATCCAGGGTTTTCTGGGTTTTAAAAATGTAGGGTTTTTTTCAGTTGGATAATAAAAAGGAGTCTGATAAGGACTGTCAACAACTCATTTAAACTTGATGGGGCTGCTGATGAACCCAGGATTATTAGAGAAACCTGTCTGGCACCTTTAAACCCTGCTCAGCACCAGCGGATGGCCCCAAAATCAGTAGCATTTCCTCCTAACACACAGCAATTTTCTCTTTTAGCCTGGTAAAAACTGATTGTTTCTCACAGATGTTCTCCAAGCACTCAGGGATCTGATGCAGGAGGAGCTGGACGAGGCTGGTCTGGATTCCAGCTCCATGCTCTTCACTCAGCACGAAGTGGCCAATTTGCTGGATACGTCGGCTTTTCACTCCCTGGTCAGTCACCCCAAAGCTCTTCTACATTGAATCCACGGATCTTCTGCATGAAATCCATGGAATGATGGGATGGGAAAAGCTAAATTACCACTTTCTGGTTGTTCTAGAGTTAGAAAGACAAGGCAGAACTACTCAGTTATCATTTTTTAATACGATATTCTAAAAAAGACCACAAACTTCTCATTTTTAATAAGGAAATCACAGTATCTGTGGGATAATATGAGGAAGCAGTCTGGCAGTTATGCAAAAGGAAAAACAGCCATAATTAATCAATTCTAAGTAATTTCATTTGGTTCACAAAGTGAAAATTCATTCTAGCTCAGCTATTTCAGCAATGATGGGGATCAGAGGGTGAAATTCTGTGGGGCAAAATGAACCATCCTGGAACTGAATTATTTATTGTGCCTTTTGATCTCCTGCATAGAAATGCTGACTCCTTTTTGAAGCAATTTTGATTCAATGTGTGATGAGTCTGCCTCTCTCCTTGCAGACCTTTGAATCTCTCAACTGCAATGGCAACGAGGACCTGGAGCAGCTGCAGCTGGAGATGAGGGATCTGCGGCATGAAGTCCGCAGGCTGAAGGTGGAGCCTCCCCTCGTGGCAGATTTCTTGGCTGGGGTGTTCTGCTGTAGCTCTCTGGGGGAGAAATGGGGTGGCCTGTCCCTCTCCAAAGCTCACCAGTTTGCATTCTGCACATTCCTCGTCACACAGGAGCCTCTCACCCTCCACTCTCCTTAATTGCCTCTTTCTTGCTCTCAGCCTCAAAGGAGAACTTATTTGTACTCAAAGCATGCAGTCCCTTCTCAGCAGGGAGTTAATATATCTAAAAAGCAGGTCTCCTTAAGAATTCCAGCATGTGATTAACAGAAGCAGCACCTGTCCTCTCACCCTCACCTGGCTGCCAGCACCTCAGCTGGGTCCAGCTGGAATTCTGCAGGTCACAGCCCTAAAAGCTCTCCCTGTGGAGGGGCAAAGGGCACAGAACTTATGTAAAATAATATTCTGGCAGGTAGGGCCATTCTAGAAAATGTCCTGTCATTTGTTGCTTCTAATCTGGTGAAAATACTTCCCACAGTGTCTCCTGAGAGAAGTGGAGAGCAGCAAGAAGTCAATGGAGGATGAGCTTCAGAGGCTGAACCAAGTCAGTGAAGGGATTTTGGGGGTGCTTGGGGGGGTTGGCAGCTGAGGGGGACGTGGTGTGCTCATCAGAAGTTCTGGGTGCTCGCAGAAGGCGCTGGGGTTCCTGTCAGAGAACAGGACCCTGCACAGCAAGCTGCAGATGGCTGAGGTGGTGCAGAGACAGGCTCACAGCGCTGAGCAGGACTATGAGGAAGTGATCCACCTGCTGGAGGCTGAAATTGCAGAACTGAAGATACAGCTGGCAGGGAAAAAAGCAAAGCACGTCTCTGAAATAGAGGTAACGCAAGCCCTCAGTCTGGGGAAAAACCCACAACCCTTCAGACTCTTCTCCAGTGGGTTCATAGAGTCCTGGAATTATTTGGGCCAGAAGGGACCACAGAGCCCATCCCATTCCATGGGCAGGGACACCTTCCATTATCCCAGGGTTGTTCCAAGCCCTGTCCTTCCTGGCCTTGGACACTTTCAGGGATGGGGCAGCCACAACTAAGGTTACCCTCCTATTTACACAGGAGAAAATGAAATAGCACATTGATCATTTGCTGTGTGGGACCACAAGGCCAACACAATCCCTGGATCTGTGTTATAATTTTCATCACTTCCACTGTCCCTTCCCAAAGGACACTGCTTTTGCTTGTAGCAAATGTCACAAACTGTTGTCTCCAAAAGCCAAGGCTGGAGCATCACCACCACCTTTCTCCTCCCCCTGTGTCCCTGCCTCAGGAGGACATCCTGGAGCTGAAGAGGCAGCTGTCCCTGGCTGATGGCCAGCTCCGAAAATCCGAAGTCTCACGGAAGCGCCTGGAGATCTGCAATAGGAAACTGCTGCTGTTTGTGCAGGTGAGGTGTGGAACTGCCCCGGGGCTGCAGCATCACCACAGCCTCTTTCCTTCAGGGTGATTTTGCAAGTCCAATCAACTTCCTGCTCCATAGGCAAGAGGGGCTTTTTCTGCTGTCTCCCCGAAAAAGTTGCTGTCTGTTGGTTAGGAGGAAGCAGGGAAAGAACTCAGATCTCATATCCCTGGGAGCGATGCAAACTCTGTGGTGCAGGTTTTGCTGGTGGCTCTGCTCTTCCTGGCTCCCTGTGCTGAGGCTGCTCCAGGAGCTCTGCTGTCAAAATCATCTGTGCTCACCTTCCCTTGCTATAGCTGAGGGCTGCTTCTCTATAAATAGGAACCTTGAGATTGACTTTGTTCTTCCAGTGCTTTCCCCCCCCCCCCAAATTCCTGCAAAGTCTCACAGTTTTGTCTTTCAATTGGTAGTTTTTCCACTTCATTCCCAATATTGGGAACACCAGTATGTGTAAATAATAAACTGGCCAGCACAGGAAGCATTAGTACTCACTGTATCTGCTGTGGCTACTGGTGGCCTGTACCAAGAACTCTTGAAATCAAGCACAAACAGTGAAGCAAAAGGAAATGTAGATGCTGTGTCCTCTGCTCCAGAGAAGGAAGAATTAAATGCCTCCAGAGCTTTCACACTGTGTGCTAGAGTCTGTGCACTTTGGGGTCAGATGTTGGAAATATATCTCACTTGACCCCAGGGTCAAACATCACAGGATTTTGAGCACTGGAGCAAAATATCTTCCTTTTTTCTCCACTCCTCTGTTGTGTTGGAGAAGTCATGAACCGTGCATGGTAATGAGAGCTTACATGTGCAGGTCCAGCCCAGGAGCCAGGGATTGCTGGCAGCAAAATTATTCCTTGGAAGAGGATTTTTGTGTTGCATTTCATATATTTTAGCAATGGTATTAAAATACAGAGTTCCAACGTGTCTGTAGATTCATGAATGCTGCCTGAGCTGCAAAAGGCCTTGAGATATTCGCTTCAAGGGCAATGAATAAGCAGAAGCTGATTACTGTCATATTAAATCTGATCATCAGGAAAAACCCATGGGGTTTGTTCTCAGGAATTGGTCATTCCTACAAGTTTGAAACCCTTTTTTTTTTTTTTTTCTTGTTGTTGTTGCATGACAGAACATTTACAAGGTCCTGAGCACACGCAGCCATTTACCAGATGAGAAAAGGTAGGAGATGGCTTCTGGGAATGGTGAACAGCAACATGCAATGTCCTTTTCTAACCTTTCTCAGGGGAAGGTGCTTCACACGTAACCTACCCTGAGTTTCTAAACCTACTGTCACTTTGGAAGTGAAACCATGGGAGAAAGATGATCTGGAGGCTGCTGGTGGGTTGGTGCTGGGGAATTTTGGCCTCTGTTCAGGCTTTTTTTGGGACTGAGTAGCTGAAACTCTGCTCAGGTTAAATTGCTCTTGTCAGCAGAGACCCCAGGCAGGTTGTTTCAGAGCAGCAGAGTTTTGACCCACCTGCTTTTCCAAACATAAACCTAGTTTTGGCTCCACATCCTTTTTCATCAGCAGTTAGAGTAGATAGAGTGTAAGCAAGGAGCTCTCAAGACCCTCAGCTGCAGAAATAGAGCTCAGGCTTCTGGACTCCCCTCCAGCCTGAGCCTATCTCCTATCACTTGGGCATAAATGTATCACAACTCTATGTGTGTTTTTAACTGATTAAATCATTGAAAAGTCACTGTCCATTGATGAGGACCAGTGACTTTAAAAGCCAGTTTTTAAGAGGGATGGAAATCAGTTTTTAAGCTTCCAAGTTGCTTATTTCTAATATAATGTGGGGAAATGCTTTTGACAAATTCTAAATACTTTGCTCAAAGGTGTGCAGGTGTGTCTAACAGACACTTGAGTGTGGAGGGGTGGAGATGCAACCCCCCCAAACACACAGAATTTCTGTAGCACATCCTTCCTGAGAGGCTGGCCAGGATTGTTGATGACCATTCTCTGACAGAAGTATTGATGGCACTTTCCGTATTCATAAGCATCAACCACGAAACAGAAGAGGATAAAACAGACGTGATCTCAGACACATCTCTTCCATCTTCAGATCTTGTTGACCTTTTGCTATCAGAAGCTAAAGAACTGTTAGCACCAATCCTCTCCAACAAGGATGGTAAGCACTGAATTGACTGGAGAAAGCTGAACCCCAGCAAGTGTCAGGGATCTCTGTCAGTGT
The DNA here is from genome assembly GCA_013397245.1 of Thryothorus ludovicianus. Lineage (NCBI taxonomy): Eukaryota > Metazoa > Chordata > Aves > Passeriformes > Certhiidae > Thryothorus > Thryothorus ludovicianus. Next base: position 236,597 of record VZTB01005898.1, on the reverse strand, counting down.
TAGTGACAGCTTCCAGAACCTTCCATGTTTTTCCATACCAGTTGAGCCTCTCTGGTTCTCTCATGCTCACTGAGATGTAATTGCCCTCCCTGTGTGACTCCATGTGATCTTTGAATCTGCAATGCAGACTCGCAGGGTATGGAGTCAAAGACTTGTGCCCAGGGCCAGACGAAAGACATCCAGGGAAAAAGAACCCTAACAGGCAGGAGGCTGGTTTCACAGAATCATTGAAATTCTGGTTGAAAGGGACTGCTGGAGACCAGACCTTCTGCCCCTGCTAGGGCCACCCCAGTAGAGGGGATCTGCAGTGAGTTTAGCCAGCCAGGATGCAGACCCACAGCCTTCCTGCATAGTGTTCCCTCAGTGGTCTGTGACAAAGATCTCCCCAGCCTGAGCTCCCTCAGGGGCAGACTGTGGCCACTGCCCCCAGTTACACTGGCCAAGAACAGCTCAGCTCTAGCATGCTGTAATTGCCCCTGACTTAGCAGTGGGGCTGTGAAGTTGCCTCTTGGTCTCCTCCTTGCCAGGCTAAACAAGCCCAGTTCCCTCAGCCCTCGCCAGCCTCTCCCAGCAGGCCTGGGGCTTCCATTGCTCGACCCTATCCAGTGTCCCAGCAGCTTTAAACCCAGGATCCAAGCTTTCCTTACACCATCCAGGTGCAACCACAGCAATGCTGAGCAGAAGGGAACAGCCACCTCCCCGTTTCCTTGGAGTAAAAACCAGCCATGCTCCCTTTTCCTCACATCTGTGGGAAAATCAGGGAACAGGCATCCATCTCCACAGGAGTCTGGATTTACTTTCCCAGTCTGGGACTCTGAGCTGGTCCATGAGCCATTGGCAGCAATATTTGACCCTGCTTGTTGCTTTTCACACAAAATGAGTGTCTGGCCTCCTCAGTGCCATGTCCAGGTGAATGCACAGCCCCAAACAGGTGCCCAGTCCTTGCTCTTTGATGCTATTCACCAGCTCAGCATGGCCATGGCCCAGCACGGGCTTTGTCTCAAAGCACAAGACACAAAGGAAATAATTGTAGCCTTTCAGGAGCACCTCTGGTTTATGAGAGCTGTCAGCATTTTCTGAGCTCCTGCCCCATTTAAATGTGCATTATCATAATGCAGCAGCATTGGCCATGTTCTCTGCACTAACACTTGGCTCTGTGCTTCCATCTGCAGCTCTGCCATGGGACAGGGACCAGTGCCTGCCTGCTGAAGGAATCCCAAATTACAAGGAGTAGGTGTCAAAACTGCTGTGGTCTGTAATTTGGACAACACAGATACTAAAAATTCCTGTTTGTTTTGTTGGGTTTTTTTAACTGAAACTGTTGCTTGAAAACTTTTGATCAGATGGTCTGGGAGAGGCCTCCAGATGGCCATGACAGAGAAATACTGTGAAATTCCTAGACAGAGACTTCCCACTCTGCACGCTGTGAATTCCTGGATTCCTCTTTTGCTTTATAAGATGCTGGTTTTCCTTCAGGCCAGATGGGAATTTGTGGTTCTGTGGCTTGTCTAGGTGGGATTTTTATAGTGCACTCTGTGTAACGAAAAAAGCATCACTGAATATGTTAATCTTTCATGCTGTGATATCGAGATGCTGTGAAGCTCCAGACAAGGAGAACAGGATAATATGGCTTTGTTAGGACCTTAAACTGTTAAATTTCCCTGAAACCTCTTAAATGGTTTATGTTTAACAGAGCCATTTCCTAAAGTTATCTGAAAGGGCACTTGGAGACCTAAATATCTCCTGCTTCTTTCTTAGATTAACTCAACCTGAAGATCTGCCAGCACAGATTTTTGTTTAGGTACAAAGCACCCATTTGCAAATGATAATTTCAAGGTTATGAAAAGCATTTTGAGACAAAACAGGCAGCCTGCACAGTCTAACCAGGCAAGATCTGTGGCTTCCTCTTCTTTCCTAAGTAATGAGTGCTGTCTTCACATTATCCTCTGTGTCCTTCTCCCAAACTACCTAAGGCTTATTTTTCCTTTTCAGCCACCTTCATCAGAAGACAACGTGGCCCCCTCCTGCAGGCCAGACCAAGAGTGACCAAGCACAGCCACCAAGCCCAACGGAACTGCCCAAGAAGCCAACATAAATATCCCATGGCTTGGTGGTACTCCGAGCCATGGCCACCCATCCCATGGGAGATGGACAAGACACCCCCCGAGGCACCTCAGCTTCCAGGCCAAGCAGACTGAAAAGAAACTTTCTGACACAAGACTAATTCTTCCTGATGATCCCAGACTTTTTCAGCAACCTCCCTTGCGTGTCTACCTCCAAGTTATTGTACAAGGCTTTTCACTCACGGTTTTGCAGCTTTATAGGAAAATTATTCTCAAGAGGCTACAGAAGCCTGGATTTCAGTGGCAGCCTTTTAGAGCTTGTATTCTGGGTAGCATGAATGTACCCGAGGGACTCAGGGGTCTCCAGCAGATCCCTTTTGGTATTTCAGATGAAAAACCAAAGTCTATTTAGTGACTGTAATCAAAGCAACTTAATCCATAGCATCCTAGCTGTCTTGGGACAGGTATTTCTCTTTTTATTCTTTTTGTATAGCTTATCCCAGCTGCAGTGCTTGAAGTGGGAAGCAGCACCTCGGGCAGTTGTTGGCCAGAGGGCAGGCAGCCAGTGGGGTGCTCTGGCCACAGCGTGGACACCAAGGCCTCCCTGGAATGCAGGACAGGACACAGAGGGCATAGTGAACATAGCTCAGTAAAGGTCCCTGGTGCCACTGGGAAATGAGACCCACATGACCCAGGACTGAGACAGCAACAGATGGGGATCAGAGCTGAGATGGGCAGAGGTCTGGAAAATAAAATGGAAAATGGAAACACTCCTTACAAGGAGGTTGCTCTCTGGGTTCTGATTGCAGCTGCTGCATTCAGTGTCTCACACACAAAGACACAGCCTGAGACCATTTATCCTCCCTCTTATTTTGGCAGCTCCTGGAGAGAAGTTGCAGGAAAATGGGGTACAATCTGGCTTTTACAAACAATTTAAGATTACTTCAAATCTTCTTAGTGGGGGTTCAAAGCATGGGGATCCTTTGTTGTCTAAATTAAAGGCTTAGGAAAAATCATGACCCCCCACCAGTATCTCCTGCACTCAGGGTATCACCGCACTGCTAAACCAGCCACTGTGTAGTGGAATATATCACATAAATAACCAGTCTGAAATTTTGGGTAAGCCTAATTTCACAGCTTGGGGTAAATTAAATCTTGGGAGTGCATACCTCAGAATATAAATTAAAGGACTTCTTTTAAAAGGAGACATAAACCTTTGGACTGCTTACAAGGAATATTCCCAGGAAGGAGAAAATATTCATCCTGGGATACCCTGTGTTTAATAGCTCATTCCCCAATGCTCTCTGCTGTGATGGAATGATAGCAAATCCTGGTGTTACCTGTGGGTTCAACCCTCGAGCTTTGTTCTCATCTCCTGTGTTACACAGACAGTAAGAGGTACACACAGCAAAATCCAGTCTCACCAGTCTGGTGTACCCTGGCTCTGGAAAAACACCTCCAGTTTCCCTGGGGTTACCCAGCAGATCACAATCTGCTCCTGGCAGGGTCTTTTCAAAAGCATTTGGCTGGAGGTGGCATCCCAAGGAGACATCTCCAGCCACTGCTTGTCACACTTGTCAGGGAAGTGCACAAACAGGATTTGGGGAAGGAGCAGGTTTTGGGCTGTGCTGTGTTATTTCATATACCCAACACCATTTGAGACACCTGGGAGAAAAGGGGAACGTTATAGGGAAAACACACCTGTTTAGGCTGCACTTAGCCAGAAATCAACAATGTGTTGTGGAAATCAACAGAAGTTTTAATACCCCCTCTGACAATCACGGAATACTTTTCTCAAAATACGAGTATTGAACTCCACCTCCTTGAGTGCTGGAAAGGCACAGACCAGTATTGTCCCAGCAGGGACCAGTTACATGGTCTGAAAGAGGAATCTTTGATGCTGCTTCCACAGTCTGTATTATTCTATAGATCTGTATTTTAAGGTCCCAAGAAAGATTTTCTATTAAAGCATCACAATGGGTGAAGGTTTGGATAAGCATTGGGCTGGCACCTGGTAAGGGGTCGAAACAAGGGGATGCTGCCCCAAGGCTGCTGTATTTGGGGTCTCCTGAGCTGTCTGTTCCCAAAGGAGCTGTGAAGTTCTTAACCTTTTAAACAGCCCCCACAGCTCTGTGCTCTCAGCTTACTGGGATCTCCTCTGGAAAGGAAATCCTCAGTGTTCCCATCAGCCACTGGAGTGTCTCACCTCACGTCAAACAAGGATCAAGCATTGCATGCTTCCCAAAGCTTTTATATTTCTGAGTTGCTTCCCAATATTTCCTTTGAATTTACCACATTCCTTTTGCCTTTGCTCCGAGCCCAGTAGACTTTCCTGTGTCTGTTAACTCCGTTGTTCCCAAAGCCACCTCTGCAGAGCAGTGCTCAGAGCTGAGCTCTGACAGGAGCTGTGCTCCCGGAGGTGATGCTGATTTTGGTGACTCAGAATAACAAACCTGTGTCAGGCTTTAGTCCCAGGCAAGGGGAATCAAGCAGAACTCAGCAAGGCACAGGCTGACATCTCCTCACAGAACTACTGAGAGGCAAAAGGGGAAATGCATGAAGGAAAAAACAGCACAGAAAGAGAAGTTACTTAAATAGGATGTTCTTCATTCACACAGGGCCTGTCTAGCACTCTACAAGAGACCAAAATTCTGGATTCATTTGCAATACTTTTGGCTTGCTTGTAAGGTTGTGGAGATGTGCTGCTGTCATAATGTGCTGTGTTTGTCTCAGAGAACCTGCCTTGAAGGGTCCCAGAATGACTGCACAGAAATAAGGAGCATTTTTTATAAAAATGGGACCTGAATGGTATTAGATCTTCCTGAGTGGCCTTCCAGACCCTGAAGGGATCCTATACGAAAGATGGAGGGGGAGTTTTTACAAAAGCATGTGGTAACAGGACAGAGGAGAATTCTTCACATTGACAGAGAGCAGGTTTAAATTAGGCATTGGGAAAAACTTCCCAGTGAGGGTGGGCAGGCCCTAGCACAGAGCAGCTGTGGCTGCCCCTGGATCCCTGGAAATATCCAAGGGCAGGTTGGATGAGGCTTGGAGCAGCCTGGGATGGTGGAAGGTGTCCCTGCCCATGGCAGTGGGTGGAATGAGATGAATTTAAGGTCCCTTCCAACCCAAAAACCATTCTGTGTTTCCATCATTCTATGATAGGCTGGAATATGGCAAATATTTTATGAGCTAAAATGCAGAGACCCCCATAAACACAGCATGTCAATACACTACATGTGATAAACTCAGAAAGATGCATTTAAAGAGCATCACTGAGATTAGCTGTTGAGCTGGAAGGTTTGGGAGTTAAGTATCACTGATGGGATGAGTTTATTTTGTATTTCTCTCATGCAAAGTAGAAATTCAGTTCTTAGCTGCTGGTGGCTCAGAGAGTGGGAGACCCCTCTGCCTCACAAAATAAACCAAACCAGGATTGGAATATTTATTTTAAATGCTGCAGAAGCAGGGAGGGCGGGGCAGGGGCCACCTCGGCATTATCTTGGAAGGTGAATATAGCAGAGCCATTAGCACGCTGTTCATCTGCAGTCCCGCGGGGAAAGGAACCCAATCTCAATCTGCTGCTCTCCAGTTTCATCCCTGCCAGCGATCTCTGCCATCTCGCTGTGTGACCTTGGGCAGCACATTCCATCTCAGTTTTGCACCGAAAAACAAACGGGAAGAGAGTGGGACGGGGAAGGCAAAGCCCCAGGGATCCACGGGCTGTAGGGGCAACCTCCTGGCACAAGGGGGTCTGCGAGTGCTGTGGGGTTGGGTGCTGCTGCTCTGTTTTCACTGAAGAAAGCCTCAAGAGTTCAACTTTTCCTGGCTCTCAGAACAGCAGATCCGGCTTTTGCTCAGCTCTGGTGAAACAGAGAAGGGTGAAGGTGCTTCAAAGGTGTCTCTACAGAGGTGTAAAGGGGATGGCAGAGGTGAGCTCCAGCCCAGAACGGTGCAGTGGAGCAGGCTGGTGTGTCTATCTCAGTGGAGCCTCTTCTTCCTCTCAGCTCCCCTCAGTGACACCTCGACTGAAGCCCAAGTTTAGAGAGTGGAATACACCTCCACACTGCTTTAAATGGGGCTTTGAAAAGCAGGTAAACTTTACTGCTGAATTTTTGAAGTGAGCCTTTAATGTTTGAACAGTGCTGATTTTCTAAGGCTTGTTGAACAGGTGTGGCAAGGGGCTGGACAGCAACTCCTCAGCTGACACTGCAGAAAGGGCTGGGCTGGCAGTGTGAATCCTTTCCTTTCCTTTCCTTTCCTTTCCTTTCCTTTCCTTTCCTTTCCTTTCCTTTCCTTTCCNCTCTCCTCTCCTTTCTTTTTTCCATTTTTCCTTTTTCCTTTTTCCTTTCCCAAGGGGACCCTTCCCCTGGTCAGGGCCAAGTCTACTCCAGCACATCCATGACAAAACACTGAATTTTCTGGCCTCACTGACTGCAGCATTGGCACAAACCTCCTTTGCAACTTCATTCAGCTGCTTCCATAATAAGGTAAATAGGAATAATAATACCACGAACAATCCCTACAAGCATTTTCCTGCAAGTGCCAATGCACTTGAACTGCTATTGAGTTTTTTAATTTATGCCACCAGATGAGCCAAAGAAGTTGAGACAAAAGCAGAATTTGAAGTGAAGTGCCCTTGTAATGGGGGAAGTGGAGGCTGAATGACATCTCCAGACCAGATGTCCTTCCTGGAAGACATTCTCGTTTCTAACTGCAGGAGTTCCTGGGCTGGGCTGCTGAGGGATGAAAACTTCTACCTGAGGAGCTCCCATGAGAAAAAACTGAGGCAAACACCCAGTCCTGGTAGGTGGAAGGACAGTCAGGGCCCTTGGAAATGCCCTGGAGAGCTGGCCCTGTGTCAGGGGAAAAGGCAGCCCACTGACACTGGAAAATGCCAAGGTGACCTTCTGGCAGCAGCAGAAAACAAGTGTTGGAAAACAGGAATTATAGTCAGGGCTGCACAGCGGAGAAAAGGATGAGATGGGACTCACCAGAACCTCATCCAGCTTTTCTGACCTGAACAAAAGGGAAACCACCACAATAGGGCACAAAGTAGTTACAGGCTGGTGTAAATTCTGTAGCAAGAAGATGGAAATAGTGCTTTATTTATTCTACTGTTTTCTCTGAGGTAATTTAGCAGTAAATGAGGAATAGGAAAGAAATACAACTTCTTTGAAAAAGAAAGTTGCATTGTGATGGGAAATTCAGAATATTTATTTATAAATAAATACATTTTATTTTAATTCTGAATATATATTTATAAAGTAGATGGTTCAGGCCTTGAGCAACTTTGTGGCTTTTGATGCCAATTTGTGCTGTAGAGGTCTTTAGGAAAAGTGCTCTGACTCCGTGAGTTGCAGCCTTGGGAGCTCTGACATTTGGTGGTCTGGGAGTTGGTTGGTTTTGAGCAGTGTCAGGCCAGTCTCCTCAGTCTGAGATAGCAGAACATTTCAGGAAATATTGCTGATGAGAAATAGCACTGCAGCTTCCTGAAATGCCTGCCCAGATAAGGGGACACTCCACAGCTGGAAGTGATAAAGACAAAGCAGCAGTAAACATGATGTTATTTCAACACCAGCAGGCAACATGGCAGCTGGTCCTTAGAGAGACCCTGAAAGGAGGCTCTAAAGGTGCAAAACTTTCCCCATCTATATCCCACATCCCTTTCCTCCACCCCTCCTGTCCCAGGACCAGCTGCTCAGCCCCTCTTTGACATCCCAAAGTTGGGCAGTGTTGGCACCATTTCCTCCACAGAGCCACATCCCCAAGGACTGTCACTGGATGTGACAACTCCCCACCACATGGTCTGACAAACAGGGGCTGCTCACCCTGAGCTGCAAAGTCCCCCAAGATTCACCAAATTGCACAGGTTTTCAGAGAGGGGGAAGCTCAGAGTTGGGGATGCATCCCAGTGTCACTTGGGTGAGTGATCCCCTCATATCTCAGTGATCCCCTTGTACCTCATTACAGAGTAATCTGGGGAATATTTGCTCAAGGTGTAGTTCACAGGTGTGTAATAAATCAAACAATGGAGTGCAGTGATAGAGTGAAGGGCTGAAGTGTGCAGGTCCCTCTGCCCATGAAGGGCTGATCCACCCTGGGATGAGCAGGATTGGAATGTGTTTGGGAGCTGTGGCTCTGCCTCCTCCAGCCCTGACCCGAGAAAGATCCTCCTCAAGGGCAGGTGCCACTTTGGGGAGAATCATAGAAACATGGAATATTCCGAGCTGAAAGGGTCCCATCAGGATAATGAGTCCAACTCGTGGCCCTGCACACGACACTCCCACAATCCCACCCCGTGCATCCCTGGAAGCATTGTCCGAGCACCCCTCGAGCTCTGGCACGGTTTTTGCTGTGACCCCTCTGTGGGAAGGGCTGAGCTCATCTCCACACACCCCTCTCTTTATTCTCCCTTTCTGCCCTCACGAGACCCCAGCTGGAGACGCGCCCGAGTCTGCAGTGCTCAGCACAGGGAGGACATGGAGCTGCTGGAGTGAGTCCAGAGGAGGCAGAAAGACAATCAGAGGGATGGAGCAGCTCTGCTGTGGGGACAGCCTGAGAGAGCTGCCGGTGTTCACCTGGAGAAGGCTCCGCGGAGACTTCAGAGTCCCTTCCAGTGCCTAAAGGGGCTCCAGGAGAGCTGGAGAGGGACTTGGGACAAGGGACGGGAAGGCTCCCACTGGCGGGGGGACACTGGGCAGGAATCTCCCCTCAGGCCGGGGCGCGCCCGCCCCTC
>VZTB01005898.1:177363-227719 GCA_013397245.1 Thryothorus ludovicianus | reverse complement strand
CTGCTTCGTGTGCCCGGGCCGGTCGTGAGGCGGCACAGCGGGGTCGGTCGGTGGGTGTGCGGGCGCCGGCAGCCGCTATCCTTCAGCCACGGGAAGCCGGGAGGGAAATTCTAGTCGTAAGCCTGTGGGATCAGGGACGGAGCCGGTGAAGAGCCGGGCGGTGGGCTCGGGGTCTGGGGGATCCTTTCAGGTCTAAGGACAAAATACAGCGGTTCTAAAGTTGTCAGGTTTGTGTCGTGCCTGGCGGGGAGAGCGACGGGCGCCGGCTGAGGGGCGGCTCCAGGTGGGCAGAGCCCTGGAGGGGGCTGCGAGTGGGACCCCAGCACCAGCCCGTGCGGCTGCGGAGAGCCGGGCACGCCGAGCTCCCCGGGCTTCAACAAATCCGCCCTGAAACTCGCCCTGAAGAATTTATAAACCCGATAATGGCAGTTAAATGCATTGATGGATTGAACAGGGTGCCCAGAGGAGCTGTGGCTGCCCCTGGATCCCTGGAAGTGTCCAAGGCCGGGCTGGATGAGGTTTGGAGCAATCTGAGGTACTGTGGCTAGAACTAGCCCATGGCAGAGGCTAGAACGAGATGGGCTTTAAGGTCCCTTCCAAACCATTCTGTGATTCAGTGTTTTCAAGTCAGCTTCTAGATGAACCAAGTATATTCTCTGGGTCACTTGGCTTAACTCCTCCAAGCAGTAAAACTGGTCTGTAGATGGTGAGAATGTGCTTGTGTTGATAGCACCACTTACCTGGTGGAGCTGATGACAGCCAGCCTCCGTTCAAAGAAAATACAGCTGCAAATTCAAGGCAGACTGAAGCAGCTTGCTGGTGCTTTGTTGTACTGTTGAGTGAGCTGCTGCCTGGGTTTACTCTTGATTTACATGTTAAAGTAAAGCACGGGGTCCTTGGTAGAAGAAGGATGTGAACTTGTTGAAGTGGGTCTGGAGGAGGCCAAGAAGATGCCTCAAGGGCAGGAGCCCCTCTGCTCTGGAGCCAGGCTGGGAGAGCTGGGGGTGCTCACCTGGAGAAGAGAAGGCTCCAGGGACACCTCAGAGCTCCTTCCAGGGCCTAAAGGGGCTCCAGGAGAGCTGCAGAGGGACTGGGGACAAGGGCTGTGAGGGTAGGGAGGCTCTTGCACGGGGTGCCCAGAGAAGCTGTGGCTGCCCCTGGATCCCTGAGGCCAGGTAGGATGGGTTTTGGAGCAGCCTGGGCTAGTGAAAGATATTCCTGTCCATTGCAGAGGGGGAACAGGATAGCCTTTAAGGTCCCTAACAACCCAGACCATTCCAGGATTCTGTGTCTCTTATTCTTAAATTGCATTTGAAAATTGAACTACTTCCTACACTGGAAATAGTGGATGGCTAAATTGATGTGGTATGTCTTCCTGTGGAGTAGTAAGGTGAGGAATGAGGGGGTTTACTTCAGGAATGCTTATCTTCTGCTGCAGGCTGGCAAATATCAGGGCATTAATGTACTTCTGTGCATAAAAGTTCCATGGTGATTCTTTGGTGAGAAAATTACCTTATGAGATGGATGTTTGGGAATATTGGGCATGGAGCTGGTTGCAATACACACATGGAAAAGAAACAGCTCTGAGAGCAGAGTGCTAGACACTGTTCCCTTTCCTTCTTCCCCTCAGCCAAAAAGACTGTTCCTTATTGTGTGGTCAGGAATGTATAAATGTTGGGTTTTGGGTGTTTGTGTTGCTTATCTTTTGGTTTTGATCCATGCCAGGGCTCCAGGTACCTCTGCCAAGTGTAGGAGCAGTGCCCAGGCTCCACCTCAGCAGTGACCTGCACCCTCTGTGCTGCTTCACCTGCTCCAGAGGTGTTTTTCAGGGGCCAAGATCAAGCCCTGCCTGAGCAGATGTCTGCCTCTAAAAGATGGTAGAGGTTTATTCTGGCACCATTCTGCCTTGAGGTTTCTTTATATCAAGCTTCAAAAGACTTGTTCTTAAGTTCTTAGGTGAAAAATCTCTTAATAAATATCCTACAGCTTGGTACTGTGTTACTATTCTGTGTGTAAAGCATCAATTACAACATCTCCCTAAGTGAAAGGCAGAGGAAATGTCACACACATTTCTCTAGAAGGCAGGAGGAAAGAATGCAGCCCTGTGGAGTCCCCATTTTCTAACTGGAAATATCAGCTTAGCTGGGTGCCACAGCTGGCTTTCACGTGGTGTAATGGCATTTGAGGAAGTCGAGAATCCTGCTATTTTCAACAGTTCTTTGTCAAAAACAAAACAAAAAGCCCTGCTCAGTTCTCTTCAAGATGAGAAGCAGCCACCACAGGTGGGAGAAGTTAATAAAGTCACTTGCTGCCAGTTCCACATCCAACAGGCAGCTCCAGTGTGGCAGGAGCTGTCTGAGTTCTGTGCCTGGGTGAGAAGCAGGGGTGGGGGGTTTGAGTCAGGCATTTCTGTGTATTTAATCTATACACTCAGTTTCTGATTTCCGACCATCTGGCTGTGTTCTGTTGAGTAAGCTGCTGCTACAAACAATGCAGTAGAAGACAAGCATATGGAAAATCCCTCAGGTGCACAGTGGCTCATTCTAGATGAGGAGGAGACACAGTTAATGTCACTGCCTCTCCCTTTGCTGTGTGTAGTGATGTGTTTTCCTCACGGGAGCCCTCAGAGGCCTGGCTCCTGTGTTGGGGGAGCTTTGCACACTGGGGATGCACGACTGCTTCTTCAGAATCCATTTCTCTGGAATGCCCAGAGAAAGGAGTTAGAGCAAGTGCCAAAAATCAGGGGTCAGTATCCCTCCTCTTCCCATCTCCTTCCCTGGAGCACCCACAGGTGGATCTCGAGGTTGTAATGAGCTCTCTGCTTGGTTCCCAGAGGAGTTGCAGTGTGGGCTGGAGCAAAAGGGGGACCCAGGGAGCCCAGGCTCTCAGGGCTCAGTGCTGTTAGCACAGAGTGTCACAGGCTGCTTTGTGAAATGTGGTGGCTGCTGCTGTTTTCTTTGTTCAGGTGTACAAGAATTTAAATGTTTTTAATATCTACTTGGGATGGTTGTTAGTAGCCAGGTTTGTTGCTTCAGCACACTGACAACTCCAACCTCTGAGCTTTTATCTACTGCTCTGAGCTTGGCCAGCTGAACTGAGCCTCTTTCTAGGTGTTTCCCAAGGGATGCTCCAGGTGTGCCTCCACCTGTGGACTGGGGTTTCTAAGTGCTCATGCTGCAGTTCAGTGGGTCACTGCTGAGTTGTCTTCCCTGATATGTTTCCTTTGCCAGATGCAAAAAGGAGTTGAGTGGGGAGCCTGGGCCCCTGTAGAGCTGGAAGGATATTTGAGGAGCAGACATACTCTCTGGTTGGGTGGTTTCTTTCTGGTGGTTGAACATACCTGTTTATAATTGGACTGGAACGTGAGATGACTTTAAAAACACATCTGCCTTCCATGCTAAAGCCATGGGAAGATGCACATCTTGAGCTGATATGGCCCAGATGCCCAGTGGTAACTCCTGAGACTCTTTGTCCTTAGCAGTGCTAATCGTCATCTTCAGCTGCGTGTGCCAAGTGAGATGAACCTTTTTTTTTTATCAGGTTTTTCTTCTTAGGGTCAGGATTAAAAGTGCAAGAGATAGAATTCTTATTTGGACTTGGATGTTTATTATTTCTTGTCTAAGTTTACAAATAGCCACCTTTCACTACCTTTTCTGATTCTTTTTTTCTTTATTTCCAGGACTTACAGCAGGAGCCCCTGTTGCCTTGAGAAGCACAATGACTGTCTCACAGCTCTGTTTGCAGGAGAGGTTGTAGAAGGAAGGCCTGCTCCCATTGCACTCTCCTGAGGTATGAAAGATTTCTAGGGCAGGTGTGAGTTATCAGCTGTCATTTTTCCATGGCTTCCTGTGGGTGTAGTAGTCACTGGCTCTTTTTTCCAGCCTTTCTTCAGCTGGAGAAGTGTTGAGGCAATAAAGCTGTGGCAGTTGGGTCCAGGGGAGCACTAGGTCTGTCCAAATAGCACAGTTAAGGCTGCTGAGCTACAGCTTGTGTCATCCCACTGTTCTGTGGCTTGTGCCTCTGTTTCTGGGCTCTGTGTGATTCTGGGCTGGTCTGTCCTGAGCGTTCCTGCTGTGGAGATTTCTGACCTTCTCCTGCAGAGGTGCAGGGATTCCTGGTGTAGGAGGTGAGGTCAGAATAAGCAAGGTCCCAGCTGAATGTGCTTGAGGAGGTTTCTCCCGCTCTGTGTGCGCTTGCGGGGAGGGTCTTTGCCCAGCCTAGTCATGTTACAGGTCATGTTCAAGGTGCCCTGTGCCTCTTGGCTCAGGGAGATACCTGATAGCAGCCTGGGCTTCCTGGGGCATGCTTGTCCTGCTCCTCTTGCTGCACTCTGGGCTGGATGCCCTGCTGGGAGGCTCTCTCTGCACTGACTGGCTTCTAGCACCAGTGAGACTGAGAGATCCAGTGAGTCCTGACCTTTGCTCCTTGGCTGATGTGATCCTCTGCAGAGGAACTGTCTGGTCACTGGATCCTATTTCTACAAAAATCCCCCATTCCCAGGTACTCAAACTTTTTAAAGTCCTTTTCCCCTCACCCTTGCTTAGATTTTACAGTGTGATGGCATTTTGCAGCATTTTTTGAGGAAGAGTCTATTGCCTATTCATGTTTCACCTCCATTTTTGGGCTGAAAATGTCAGGGATAAGTTGTCTGAGTGCTCTGACTGTTGAGTTCAGCGCTACACTGCGTCATGTTGCCCAGGGCTGTGTCTGCTCAGCAGTGGAATTTGAGTGGGGTAGAATGAGCACAGTGCCTCCAACCAGCCATCCAGCCTTTTGTATCCTGATGTTCATGGATGATATTAGCAGGAGCAGTACAAAGGAATTCCTAAAGGAATTGCAGAAAGCAACCTAATAAAGCTTTTTAAAATGATTTGTGTAGTTCCCTTGAGATGCTGGTTCCTGATGGATGTTTGAGGGTTAAAACCCGGGCAGGAGAGTCTGAGGGAGGAATCCTGATGAGGGCAGTGAGAGGTGGCTGGGAGCAGGGAGATGCTGAGGACGGGATTGTTCCCGTTGCCTGCAGTTCTTGCCTCAGTTCAGCTGGAACAGTGGGCATCCAGGCAGTGGGATGTGATTGCCAGCTTAGCATCAGGCATGTTCTTTCAGCATGCTACTTCCTTTTCCTTCCTTTCAGTGAGCTAAAACAACTGAATCCTACTTTGTGCACAAAAGCATTTAAAACACTCAGATAGGGGAAGCTGTGGAAGCTTTCAGTATGAAAGATTTTGCCCTAATGATTACAGATAAAATGTGGGGAAGGGGGATAGGGGGAAGAACTGCCATGGAGGCTCTGTAAGGCTTCTGAGACAGGCTCCTTCTCCAGAGTACGATTCATTCTGCCTTTACATCTCTGTACTGTGCTTTAATTATTGTGAGTTTTGTTGGAGCTCCAAGTGAAATTTACTGCAGTAGTGCTGGGAAGCAGCACAGGATGCTGGATTCAGCACTGGACTGGGACTGCAGAGACTTGCCTCTGTCTCTGCCACTTACTAGGCAAGATACTCTGCCTAATAAATCTCTGTTCATTAGAAAGAGCTACAACTTCTGGTAAGGTCCATAAAAGTCTCCTAGAATGTGTTGCACTGCTTGGCATGGGGGATTTAAAATGTTCCAATTTCTCTCTATTACAGGTGTGTGGTAAAAATGGTGCAGAAATACCAGTCCCCAGTTCGAGTCTACAAATACCCTTTTGAGCTCGTCATGGCAGTGAGTATCACTCAGCACTTTTCCTGCTCCAGCTGCTGAGGCCCAGTGGGAGGTGGGGGACTGCGGGTTTGGCTGGACGTCTGTGACAATCCTACTGCAGGAGCACAGCCTCAGCTCACCTCCTCCAATTTTCCAAGAAAAATAAGGATCTGTATCTCAGCATTAAGAACGGCGGCTTAGTTGTTAGAAGAGGATAAAAAAACCCAAGAAAATCCAACTTTCTGTAATTACTCTTTGACAAGGAAGGGAAAAAAAAATTGACATTGTTAGGCAGGGTCAGTTTGTGGCCAGACACCTTCTTTGCCATATCACCAAATGCCACTCAGTTCAAAATCTGTCCAGATGTGATCCCAATCAGCACTGTAGTATGGATGTAGTATCTGCAACTGGATTCTGAATAATACTGAGCTTTTTGATTTGGTTAAAGGCTGGATATCTTTTGAAAAATCTTTTGTATTGTTCTTCCCTGTCCACTCTGTGATTGAACTGTCAGGAGATCCCTCTCCAAATCTTGTGATTTCCACAAGGGGCTTGTGGCCTGTCAAGTTCATTCACTGGGGATGCAGAAGGCTGATGTTGACCATGGCAGAGTTTCTTGGTGATATTCTGGACTTTGTCTCAATTAGGTGTGAGTCAAATACCCTTCTCAAAGGTTTGCTGTTGTATTTCAAGGGCAGCATTTGGGCGTTGTTAGAGGAGCTTGCTTATGGGGTCTTGCAAGGTTTTGTTTTGGAATCTACTGGGGATTTCAGTCAGCTGAAGGGATCCCCAGGCTTGGCATTTGCCACTTTTAGCCTGCTGCTTGCTTCCTCCATTGCCTGTTCCCAATTCCTTTGATTTATTCCCAGGGAGCCTGGGAATGAAGATGGAAGGCTGCAGCCATTGTAGACAGCAATGATGGAATTCCCATGAATGGAAGGGAGAGCCTCTACTGAGTTCCTCTTGACAATGTGACCTGTTCAAGATTGCTGAGAAACACATGTTTTAAGATTTGTTTTATGCAAAACAGCCTCCAGTCTTTTATTTCAACAGTTAAAACTGGGGGCATCAGTTTGTTCCTCATTGTGAATAAGGGACACCAAAGGTAGCAGCAGCTGAGAGTGGTTGCTGTTCACTTTTTTTGCTTTTGCTGACAGTTGAGCTCCCTCCCAAATCCACCCATTTTTTTCCCAGTCTTACCCAGCTTTGCCATGTCTGTTCCCAGCTAAACCAGTAATGTCACACAGAATTGGCCTGACCAGTCTGGGGCTGATGTTTGTGGCAGTGAAGCTTTCCTGCCTGTGCTCTGCTCTCTCAGTGCATCTGGCCTGAGAGTGAGACACCAGTACCTGTGATGAAGATCCTGGGAGCTTTTGCTCCTTGCACACCTCCCCACATTCCTGTTGTCTCTATTAGCAGGATAAAGCTACCACCAGATGCTCCTCAGTCGATTGGCTGCTAATAGAGGAGGGCTGCTTTGAGGCAAATCCTTTGTAAGCTTATTAGCACATGCCTAAAGGCCAGGGGCTGGTGGGCTTAATTTTGAAGTGGTTTAGTTTTATTTGCTTTCAGTTTTCAGCATAACAGAACTTAAAATTCCCTGGGAATTGAGGGCTGGGGTTGTAAATGTCATCCTTTAGTTGCTCACCAAATCTCGGCAGAGTTGTTAGTCCTGTTTCTGAAGAACAAGTTCCTTTTCCAGGGTCACCCAGCAGACTGTGCTGTGGAGTAGGGAGCTGAATATAGACCCCTTACCCCCCACCTCCCACAATGTCCTGTGAAAATCCTGTGTTCCCTGTTGTAAAGCAGCATTTCAGTCTTGTGGTGGTCCGTGCAGGCTGAGCTGGATGCAGACTTTGAGCACTGCTGCCATGCTCAGACAGAGGCCCCGTTGGTGTGGAGACAGCGTGGATGTCACAGATCTGGCAGAGCTGTCAGGTACCAGCTGTCAGTTGCTGGAAGTTTTGCAGGGAAGAGTGGGTGTGCAGTGAAGTTGTTTTGCTCCTCAGCACGTGGCATTGCTGTTAATCTCCTTCACCATAAATCTGACAGCAGCTTCCTCAGCACTGAGATTCAGCTGCTTTCATCTTTTCCCCTCAAATGCTGTGTGGGAACCTTTGGAGTGCTGAGGTCTCAGGCTATGGTAGGAAAGCAGAGGTCGCAGGGGTGACCCCAAGACACCCCCATATTTTACAGATCTCTGGGCACCCTTCAGCCTGATACACTTGTGCTTAATTTCTTATGGAGGAGGGTCACCCCTCACAACACAGCCTGAGCAGAACACAGGAAGTAAGTTGGGAAAAGTATTTTTCCCTCAGAACCTTCAGTGTTTGGACCCTACTACAGAAAGCAGTGGGTGTGCTTTGCTCACATAGGAGTGTTTGAAAAATAGGGTTGTCACAGCCAAATTTGGCAAGCAATTCCTTGCTTCCTGGCCTGGCTCACACTCGTGGTGTTTCCCAGGCCCTTTGTGGAGCCTACCCTCAGGAGCAGGAGTTCTCCTTGAACTGCTGCAGAGGCCATGTGTGTGCCTGGTGCTTTGCTCCAGGGATGAGCTGGGGCTTTTCCTCTGATACCTTTTGTTACTGAGTGTCAGGGTAATTGTCTCTGGATTTACACTCTGCCTTTGCTAATGCTCCTGCAGCTTGGCTTGGAGCATTTGCAGGCAGGAGATTTGGTGTAGTCCAAGTCCTTGCAAGGACATTCCCCTCCTTGGCAGTCCTGTGCATCTGAGGAAGTAAAAAGGAATCAGCTTAACAAGTCTTTTCTTGTCATTTGGGAGTTCTGAATTTTATTCTTTTTTCTTGTCCTTCCTCCTAAAAAGTATTTAAGCAAAGGGTGGTTTTTCCACACCTGTCCAAGGTCACTGTAGTCATTTCCACCTGCTTTGTTCCTAGCTTGGATTCACATTAATGGATCAAAAGTATTATGCTCTTCAAACACATATTCAGTGCCTGACACCTTTATCTCTTACACTTGAAAAGAGCCTTAACTTCTGTTATGCTTTATCTTGTCATGTTTTTCCTTTCTATTTTATGTTTCTTTGTCTGTGTCCTCTTTTAAATGGAGCTGTTCCTCCAATGGATTGCCCATGCCTCTCTGGGCCTCATCTTGTCTTCCCTTCAATTAGATCAGCAGATTTGACATTGCATGTCTTCTAATTTTATCTTACAGTCAAGAAAATTCCCAAGTATAAATTTTCCATAATCTATCCTAAAACCTTTAAGAAAAAGTACCTAATAAAACTCAAAACCAACCATTAAAATTCTAAAACCAAAATGACAAAAAATCTAAAACCAACTACACCCCCACAGAAAAACATCCTAACTACCTATAAACAAATTCAAACTACCTCAAAAATAATTAACACAAAACCACAACTCCTTCTAACACCCCAACTACCAATACTAAAATAAATATTAAAAAAAAAATTCCCTCTACCCACCATGCCCCCATTGGTGGCAGCGGTGGGATTCGAACCCATTTCTTCTGTTACAATTGAAAAGTTAAAAGGGATTTTTTTAAAAAATGTTATAATGAATAAAAAATCCAGGAGAGGTACCTCTACCACATGTGACTGATACAAGTATTTGTGAGCCTTCTGTGATGTATTGGGGATGAGAATTTGGTTTGGGTGAGCTAGTCCAACATGCAGGAAACAGCTGAGAGAGAGAGATATTGCATATTTAATGTTATTTGCAGTGAATTATTAGGTTAGATGAGATGGCTGTAGCTGGAGGGTTTCAGCTTTGAATGGGGTAGGGAGTTGTGTTCCTGTTATTTTTAGTAGTGCCTCAGCCCTTCACGCTCACAGTTAGCATTGGCCATTTTCACACATTTTAGAAGATTTATAGGATTAGGTCCCTAAAGCTACAGGTTGGGAATAACCCCCCAGAGACAGGGTCTTCTGTAGGTGATGGATAATTTCAGTTGCTGCATTAGTGGTGCAAATGAGAAATCTCTGACAGCACTTGCCAGTGGTTTGCTCCTCTTGCTCAGTGCACTTCATGTTCAGCTCTAACTGCTGAGAGCAGTTTATGGTTTCTGCTGCAAGAGGGGGATCTTTCTGCACTACTGTATAAAAATAAGTTGTGATCAGCTGAAAAAAAGAACAAAGATCAGGCGTTGGGAGGTTTGCAGGAGCATCAGCTCCCATTGCCTGTGCAGTTGTATTTTGTGCTTGAGACGAAAGTGCCGTGGAGCCCCACATGTGCCTGATGTGAGTCAGTGCTGCTTTCTGCTTGACCTCATTTCTTGGTGCTGCCCACGGCGTGTGCTGACACATATCAGTGCAGCTGGGAGCCCGAGCTCTTGGACACACACATGGAGAGCCTTGGTGTGTGTTTCTGTGCTGCCTGAGTGCTGCTCATCAGGCTGGGGCAATTCTGTCCCTGCAGCGAGAATTTGGGCAGGGATGGCTCCTCTGGAGGTGCCTGTTTGGTGTGAGGGGTTTTCTCATCTCCAGCATCCCTCAGGGGCTCTGACAGAGGTAGCTGTGGCAGCTCATCAGTCCCCTGCCTGGCTCTGCAAGTGAAAGCTGCAGCATCTGAGCTCCTGGCCTGCACTTCCAAACAGCTCCCTCATTCTTCTGGTTTTAGTGGCAATTCAGTGTTCTTTGAATCACAGAACAGTTTGGGTTGAAGGGACCTTAAATCTCATCTCACCCCCACCCCCTGCCATGGGCAGGGTCACCTCCCACTATCCCAGGCTGCTCCAAACCCCATCCAGCCTGGCCTTGGACACTTCCAGGGATCCAGGGGCAGCCACAGCTGCTCTGGGCACCCTGTGCCAGGGCCTCAGCACCCTCACAGGAAACAACAATTTCTCCTATCCCATCTAAGTCTGCCCTGTGGCAGGGTGAAGTCATTCCCCTTTGTCTTATCACTCTCTGCCCTTATCCAAAGTCCATCTCCAGATTTGTAGGTCTCCAATATTCTTTACATTTAGTTGATCTGCAATTTTTTATTTCACAGGTAAGACAAAGGAGGAAATTAACAGTGGATGGTTCTGCTTCAGCTCAGTACAGTTTGAGTGTCAGAGTTCTAATGAGCTGAGTGACAAATTTAATTCAGGCTACAAATGCTGCAAGTTTATTTAAAGTCCAAACTTTTTGTGGAGTAAGCAATAGAAATATTCCTTCTCCTTCTTTACTCTCTCATTGTGTACACAGGGTCATACCCATGAAAAGCAGACATCCATGGCCCCAATGTGAGATGTCTTTCTCTTGTGCCTCATCCTCAGGAGCAGTCCTGATGACTGTCACTGGATTTGGCAGTGGTCCTCACTGCTGTCCCTCTGTCATCAGCCTTCTCTGCACTGTTTGCACACTGGCAAAGCCTTTACTCCTTTCCAAGAGCTGAGAATCTGGCCCTGGATTACATGCAAGAGTCACCATCCAGGACAATAAAATCAAAATGCATCACTCATTTCTCAACTATCCCAACATTCTTCTGTGTCACCAGTGTTAGGAGGTTTGTAGATGAAGGCTAATTGAAAACAGCTCCTTGCTATTTTGGCTGTCAGGCTTAGCTGCAGGAGAAGAAACTCTGAATGCTGGAGTTCAGGTACTGACAGGCAGAACTACTTTCCATGGACTTTTTCAAATTTATTTTCCTCTTCAGCATCAATATGCACTGTGTTAAAGTTTTTAGATTTTAAGTAGCTTGATTTAATTTCTTCTTCCTGTTGCCTTTAGCAGATTGAATGTATAAAGAGACTGCTTAAATCCTGGTGTGCTGGGTGTGCTCTCCTCCCTGATGCTGTGGTGTCTTAAAGGATTTGATATTCCTCTGGCTGATGCAGTGATGCTCCTGCAACAGAACCTCTGAGCCCCCTTTTGCTACTCAACACCCAAAGAGCTTGAGGTGTGCTAGGAACAGACAAAGGGTGTGAGAGCTGTCAGTGCACTGGCAGGCTGATGTCTAGCAAGGGGTCACATCAGCTCTGTGGCTTTGTTCAGAGTGACAGTCCAATGTGTGTTCACAGCCCAGCCTGGCCTCAAAGGCTGCTGCTGCCTTGCTTCCTAAGTGCTGCAGATTGTTTGTCAGGCCACCTACAGTGCCATGTCCTACCCTGCCATGGCACTGATGCACCACAGAGGGCACCTGGCGGGTTCCTGAATGCTGAGCTGTGATTGCAGGCTGGAACAGCCGCATCTGGGGCTCCAGGTTGGTGTCACTGTTATGATATAGTCACAGCCTGGTTTGAAATAAAGAAAAGTAGAATCTTAACTAAAATATTTGATGCTGGCTCATAGCCTCTGCTTTCAAGTGTGAGCTCTGGAGCCGGGAGAGCCCTTGCTGCAGGGAAGCAGAGCAGTTCCTGGCAGCTGGAGTCCTCAGAAGCAGCAGTGAAGGCACAGAGGGCTGTGTGGAGCAGCCAGGGAGGTTAGAGAGGAGCTCTCAGTGCAGCAGCTGCAGGAGTGCCAGGGCAGAGGATCCTGTTGCCCTCTGTGTCCCTGGGTGGCTGCAGGTGACACAGGGAAGAGCTTTGCAATGTGTCCAGTGCTTGGAACTCCTTTGCAGCTGCTGCAGGAAATGGCACAGCTTTTAGGTACTGCCTGAAAAGGTATTGCTGGGTGGCAGGACCCTGGAGATGGAGAGAGAATCGATGTGCAAGGGGGAAAATGCTTCAAAACAGGTGTTCTTTGCTGGTTAAACCCTGCCACACGTGGCATGAAATGTCTTTATAGTAACCTAAGCAGTAGTTAAGAAATCTCTGCAAAATAGAGTCTGCTTTGTTTGTAATTGATTCTTATAGATTATAGGCATATGTTACAGATTTTTATTGATATATAGATTGTTGGGTATATAAAACTTGGCAATTCCTCCTTGGATGTCGATGGTCTGCCTGCAGCCATGAGCTGTGCCAGGTATTGTAAAGAAGGCAGCTTCCCTCGTCCCTACTTTTTGCCATGTTTGAAAGGTGAGTTTGCTGTGACTGCCAGAAGCTACTGGGTTAACATTTTATGCACTTAGAGATAATCTAGTGTTGACTCAAGACATGATGCTTCAGTGTGACTTGAAGGCTTGAAACTCTGCTGTCAAGATACACTAAAAATATCCTCTCATCTTCCTGCTGAGCAGTATTTGGCACCAGGAGCCTGGGAGAGATGCTGTGTGTGTCAGCTGGGCTGGCTCTGCACTGGGGACTCAGCCCCAGGCTCTGCCACCTCCTCCCTTGCCACGAAGCAGGTGGAGGGGGAGCAGTAGTTGGGAAAGAGCTGACATTTCTCCTGGGACCATGCTGTGGGATGTTTCCCCTCCAGCCACTGGAAAGTGTTTGGTGTTTGTCACAGCTGCTGGATGGTGGAAGAGCTGCTTTCTGGGAGGCACTGGTGGAAGAACTGCTTATTCCTTGGGAGTTCTGGAGGACTGCTGGCAGCATCTGGCAGCATCAGTGTGTGTTGTGGGGACCACAGAGGTCCCTGAGAGCTTTGCTTTGCCACTGCTCAGACCCTGTTTGCTGTGTGCTGGCACCATGTGTGGGCTGGAGAAGTTTTACACTGAGTCCCAGGGTCTGTACAGGTGTGCTCACCTTCCCCAGCTGCAGCAGGGAGATTATTTCCTTGAAGGATGGATTGTGTCTCAAGCTTAATCTGGTAGGTGCTGGCTGGTGCAGGGATGGCTGAGCTCAGGCAGGAGCTCCAGTTCAGAGGCACAGCACGAGGAGACACCTCCAGCTCTGCTGTTTCACCTCTAGCTCATCTTCCACTAGTGACCAAAAGACCCTTCTCTACTGAACATGTAGGTGCAGAAGACAAATAATAAACTCTTCAGCAGGGACTAAAAGAGGTGGTGAAATTTAGAATCATAATTCATTCTTACATCTCAACCAGTGTGTGCTTGTTTTAACTTTTAAGCACAGTGACCTGCCTGAGTCTGACCCTGAATCATGGCCAATTGTATAAATTCTCCCAGCAGCTTCTGGCAATGACAGAGTGTCCTTCCAAGTAGCCATTAGTTTGTGAGCCAGCCTGTTTGATTTTGGGGTGAATCATCAAGCAGCAAATGTGTGATGTGACACTTGACTGCTGTGTTTTGCTCTTTCAGATGTTAGTCACACACTCTGCTTCTTTGCCTCCTCTCTGTCCACACTGGGCTGTGGCAGGCAGTGGTTCCTGGATAAGGTGTCACTGCCACAGTTTTTTGTTGGTGACCCCAACTATTCCACACAGAGTTCCTTCTCCCAGCAGAGGAGAGAGAGGGTTGCAGCAGGACAGCTTGAATGGGATATTGTTCCTTCTCAGACAGGAGGTCAGGCACGTTGGGGGCTTCCAGGGAGGGCTTTGTGCAGCTGCAGTGCAGAGCCTGGGTTTAGGAGGTTTGCTGTGGCACTCAGTTGTGCCTGTATTGCAATAGATACTGCTGCTCCCTGAATTGTTTCTTTCACCAAAATCTGGAGGAATGAAGCAAATTATTGGCTGCAGTCCAGGCAGAGATAACACTGGGTCAATGTTTGTAGCCTGGGTGCTATTACCCCGTGCACTTCTCACTGGCACATCTTTTTGCTCTGGCCAACAGAAGTGCTTCTTTTTTCCCTCAGGCCCCAAAGAGTTTTGCTGTACATACTCTGCACCTCCTTGAAATGAAGTTCACTTTTCCCTGAATCAGTGCCTCTCTGTACCCTAAATATGCATTTGGTCCCACCCACATTGTTCCTTGTATATTTTATCTTACTTTGTGCCTAGTGGGAAGCTGGTATCTGATCTGTTCAAAGCACGTGGATTATTGTGTCTGGTGTGTGCAGACTCTGTGGTTCCCTTCAGCACTGAGACCAAGCAGTGGGAGGGACTGCAGGATGAAATTCCTTTTTCCTAGAAGGCCTGAATCTGCAGAGGAATATTTATGTGTCATTAGAGCTGCTCAAAAGCTGCTCCAAATGCATCCTCTTCCTACTTAAAAGTGATGAGGTGTCTTCATCTTGCTTCTCATCATCTCTTTTCAAAGGGATGATGATCTGGGCATCTTCAGCTCAAAATCTGGTATTACCTCCTACTCACTTCCCTTCCTCTGAACACAGGGGTTCCTTTTTCCTTGCAACCTGCACATGGTTGTAACATGACCTTGAGGAATCTCATTAATTAATACAGATTTAAACACTGTCTGATCATGAAAATTTGAAGTGTTTTAGCACAAGGATGGAGTCTTCTCCTTGTCACATAGTCGTGTAATATTGACTATAAATTTTGTCTACATCAAGTGCATCACAATTAAGTTTCTTTGTGCTCCACACAATATAATTTCCCCCTCTCCCCCCCAGCTTTTGTACTCTTGGAGGTCCCATCTAACAGAAGCTGCCTCTGGAAGCACATGGAAAGCACTGAGGACTGGAGGGAGCTGCCTAGAGGTGTGCAGGGGGTTTGGCTGCTGGGAGTTTTGTTTCCTGCAGTAATTCAGTGCTTACACATCCCTGTTGTTGTGCATTCCTGAGGCCTCTGTGGTGTAATTGATTTCAAGGTCACTTCCTAGAAAACCCTGCCAAGGAGAAACAGGAGTAGCTGTTGGAAAGATCCTGCCTGCTGGCTGTGTCCTGTGGGTCCTGTAGGAGCAGCAGTGACACAGCTCTCAAAGTGGAGGGGCAGGAGCACTGTCAGGATCTCTGACACCCTGGAACTGGGAATGTGCAGGACTTGCAGAGGGCCCCTGCTCTGCAGGGGAAGGGGCTGAGCAGGGGGAGTGTACAGGAGGGCAATTTCCTCTTTTCTCTGTCGCTGTGAGGCTTTTTTTTGGGGTTTGACACTTGTGGGTTTGTATCATTTGTTCTTGTTTGGCAGCTGGCTGACCTTTGGAGTTCTCTCTTCTCTCAGGTGTGGGTTTGTGCTGGTTACTGAGTATTTAGCCAACAGCTCAGAACACTTCCAAGCAGGGCTTCTTGCATTGTTCTCAAGCTCTCTCCTCACAAGCTGATTTTCACTTTTCAGCACTGGTCCCATAACCCATTTGGGATGGATATTTACCAGACCTGCTAAAACCACTTGGATGCATTTCCCTGGAGATCACAGGGCAAAAGCTTGGTCAGAGCACTCTGCTGATTTCACAGTCAGCCGTATCACTGTTAATGAGTGCTCCTTGTAATGAGTCATTTGTCAGTCTCAGTGGCACTGAGGGGTCCTTGTTGGGATGCAGAGGTCACTGTAACCAGTTGGAAATATCCTTATCCTAGTTTGGGCTCCCTTCAATGTGAAAGGAAAATCTGACACTATTGAACCTTTGAGATCTTTCACTTTCCTGCATTTTTTAACTGTTCTGCGAGGAATTGTTTCACTTGTTTGGTTTTTTTTTGTCATTTAGTTTCTTCTTTGTTGAATTTTTTCATTCCAGTGGACTGTATCTAAATGCTTATTTCTTCTTTACTTTTAGATGCACCCAAAAATACTTGGTTATAGTTCTAAGCAAAAGAGCTTGATGAGTTCAAACAGATTCCAGGTCCCTCTGTCTTCACTCAGCCCTCTTGTGAAATTTAATGTGTAATTTCAATTTCAGGACTGCAGAGATTTAAATGATTCCTTGAACTGTTGGTCACTGTGCACTACAACAAAAGCACTAATTTTTGCAACAATTCTTTTGTCAGAAATCTGGGGCAAACCAACTTGATTTAGGCAAGGACACTGGTGGGCCTGAGCCAGCACCTCTTGTGGAATGGTTGGTTTGGAATGAGGTGTTAATGCCAGTGGGGTTTGGAGGAAGGGAGGGAGTGGCTTCATGGCACCATGAATTGTATTATATATTTATAAAATAAATATATAGGTATCTGATCCTGTTGGAGACTTTAGTCATCCCAGTGTCTGTCTGAAGTGCAGACCCACAGTAGAGCTGTGCTGGCACAACACTGTTGTTGTTCCTTCTGGGAAAGGAGAGGCACAGAAGGGAGAGACAAATCCTGGTTCCTGTATCCTGCTCAGTGCAGAGCTCCTGCAGGAAGGAGCTGAAAGAGCAAGTGCAGGCAGCCAAAGCATGAATACAATTAATATTAAATACTCCATGCCTTTCATTTCTCTGGGATGTTCTGTTGGCCACCTTGAGCTCTGCAGAATCCCAGAGGATGAGACATAACAGCCTTGTGACAGCTTGAGAAAAATGAAAAATTTCTCTGTCTTTATGACCTCCCTGAGTTTCCCTGTTGGAGCAGCAAGGGGCTGTTGCATAGAGGTGGTGTTTTTGAGAAGAGGATGCTGGGTGCAGAAGTGGGCTGCTCTCCTGCTCAGCTCACTCTGCAGGGATGGAAAGTCTGGGTGCTCTGGGAACAGCTTTGCTGTGACTGCAGCGTGGGGCTTCAGCTGTCCTTCATGTGATCTCAGGCATCTTCCTTGCTGTATTTTTAGAGCTGTTGTGCAAAGAAGATTAGCAAAGGACTTAATATCGATGTGGATATGGATTCTTTCTCAAATATGGCAATGTTCCTCCCATTTAGGCAATGTGTTTGGGCTCGTGTCAGTTATATCACCAGGCTGTGCACTGCCATGTGCCTCTGCCCTGGCCTCTCTTCCTGCTCCAGATGTTGTTTAGCTGACTGAAAAAGTGGCTGCACCCTTAGTCCTTAGTTTTGCTGGATCTAATGACAGTTTAATAGGGAGCCTGTCTCCAGCTGGATCAAGTCCATACTTAGTGGAGAAAGAAGCAGCTGGGAGTTGAGATCCAGTGGTTTACCTCCAGGTGGGAGCCACAGGCACCTGGATTCAGTGGTGGTTTCAGACTGGGTCCTGTGATCTCTCCATGGTGAGGGGGCACTTACAGGGGAAGCTGTTCAAGTGAGGCCTTTGGAGGGTCCTGGTCCCACTAGAACAGCTCTTGTTTGTCTGAAAACTCCCTCAAATGTTCCTGGCACAGCTGCACCCCTGAATGAGTAGAATCACAGAATAATTTGAGTGGGAAGAGACCTTAAGAGCCCACGCAGTCCCACCCCCCTGCCATGGGCAGAGACACCTTTTGCTATTCCAAGATGTTGCCAACCCTCTCCAGCCTGGCCCTGGACACTTCCAGGTATCAGCCACAGTTTCTCTGGGCACCCTGTGCCAGGCCCTCAACACCCTCACAGAGAAGAATTTCTTCCTAACATCTGATTTAAGTGTATCCTCTTTTAGTTTAAGACCCTTTTCCACTGTCCTATCAAACTGTCCATCCTTGCTGTGGAGTTTATCCTGGCAGCCTTCTCTTAGGGAAGGGCTTTCAGTGACACTTTTTGCAAGTCTGTTAAGGGCACATGTATGGAGTGACATGGGACAGACAGCTTCAAAACAGTTGCTAAATATTCTGGTATCCCAGTGGCCCCTGAAGGTGCTCTCAGGCTGCCCAGCCAACCACTTGGGACTCAAGTAGCTTGGGATGGGTGGCCTGAAGAGATTCATTTGGGACCAGCGAGATGAAGGCTTTGGCCTCAGGGTGGCCCTGGATGGTGGTTTGGAGTCTGGAGGGTTGGGAGAGGGCAGGTGGAAGCACAAATAGGATATGTTGACTCTGCCTGAGCAGATGAATGGGCTGGCGAGTGCAGGGAAGAGAGCAGGGACTGAGGTGTGCAGCCCTCCTGCCAGGGGACCCTGGATCAAAGGGAACCAGGAGAGGATGGCTGGGAGTGTCCTGTGGCAGTGCCTGACACAGATCCATGAAATCCCATCCTAACAAGTTCAGCTGCTTAAAGCAATGAGTGTGCTGCTCTTGGCTGTAACCAGGTGAGTCTGTGTTGTAAACAGTTACCGCGGGAATTTTGGATTTATCTAAACTGGTTTTGTTATTCCTGTGATGAGGAATGGAAAGCACAGCTAGAAGAACATGGGAGAGGTTCTCTGAGAAGTGTGGCAAAGCAAGCAGGACGTTGCTGAGGGTTTGGGAGAGCAGGGTTTCAAACCTGCATGCTTTCTTCTGGTCAGGACTCCAGCTGGCAGCTGCCTGCACTTCCCTCCTGATACTGGAGCAACGTGATAATCTGAAATAACTTCTTTCCCATCCAGAGGTCTGGGAGCAGAGATATGGAATGTGTCCTTAAGTGCCTGGGCTATTTTGAGAGCAGGGGACATGAGTCTCTGCAGGGGCATCCAGGCTTTGCATTGCTTTGCTAACGGGGAGCTGACAGCCCAGCCCAGCTCCAGCATCAGCCCATCAGGGTTTGCTTTTGGGGCAGAGACCTCAGGAATATTTTTATTTTTCTGTGCTGTATAAAATGATGGTGTCTTCTGGAATATGGGTAGATGACAGCAGCTTCTAGAGGAATTGCTTTGAAATGATGGCAAAAGCATCTTACACTGGAAATGTGGAGCTCTGTGTCCAGTGGAAGGAGAGCACAGGTTTTCTCCCTGGAACAGCTGCAGTGGAATTCTGGGCAGCTTGTGCAGCTACCACGTGTTTGCAACACCAGCACACCAGGCAAGAGGTTTTTCACAAATCCAAGGAAAACATTCCATCCTGCAAACATCTTAGAATATAGTGAGAGAGAAAAAAGTTAGGGAAGGAGCAATAGCAGTGGGTACTGTTTGTGCAAGTGAACTTCACTGCAAGTGCCAGGGAAGACTGGATTTCTGCTAAAGCAGCTTTGGAGAAAGGGCTTTTCAGAGGGATGTGCTAATTAGAAGAGGAAAGATTACAGAGCCTGGACAGAGTTGTTTTAGAAATGGACAAATTGAGGCAAAGTGAGCAGCCAATAACTGGTGGTCTTGCCCTTGATAGTTTAGGGCAACAAGAACTGTTTGGCACATCACACTTTAAGGCTTCATAGAGACAGTATTGACCCAGAGATTGTAAAAGTCAAGTCTTTAGCCAGCAGAAATCAGCAGAGCTGTGTTTTCTTTTGCTAGGTAGAAGCTTCCTGATGTTGAAGTGATGATTCCCTTCCTAGTATTCTTCAACAACAGGATTCTGTTTCTACTTCATGTGTGAAAGAAAAGTTATGTTAGGACATGCTTGGCTGGTGACTGACAGGATGCTGGCCCTGCTTGGTTACTCTGCTCCAGCTTCACCTTTGAGAAAGTACTGGCCAACTCAGAGGGTTCAGGGGCCTCCTTTTTGTTGGACTTTCACTGTAGGGGAATTGATTAATTCAGAAAGAGTTCAAATTGATTTACCCAGAAATTTCCTTTATTTTCACTTCTAGGCCTACGAGAAGCGCTTTCCAACGTGCCCAGAGATCCCAGTCTTCCTGGGGAGTGAAATCCTGCACGAGTCCAGGAGTGAGGACGGAGCCATCCACGTCATTGAGCGGAGCTGCAAGCTGAACGTGGATGCTCCCAGGCTGCTGAAGAAGGCAGGTGGAACCTTGGGAGCAGAGAGGCCTGGATGTTGTTGGCTGGCTCAGATAGATAAGGGCTCCTGAAGTGACTCTTTTCTCTCTGTGTCCCCCCTCCTCTCCAGATTGCAGGGGTGGAGTATGTCTTCTTCATCCAGAAGAACACGGTGAACTGGAGGGAGAGGACCCTCCGCATCGAAGCCCACAACGAGACCTTTGCCAACCGTGTGGTGGTCAGGGAGACCTGCAGCTACTCAGTGAGAGCTCTGCTGTGGCTGGCTGTGCTGGCAGGGGGGAGCTGTGCACTCACACACAGGCTGAAGGTGCCTGGAGGGGTTTGAGCACCCCTGCAGCACTGGGCTGTGGTTAGAGACTAGGGCTGGGAAGGCTGTTGGCTCCTGGATGTGGGCTTGTTCAGTTGCTTTGGAGACAGGGCCTGGAGAGACAAGACAAGGAGGAATGGCTTCCCACAGACAAATTGCACATTGGAGGGAATTGTTCCCTGGGAGGGTGGGCAGGCCCTGGCACAGGGTGCCCAGAGCAGCTGTGGCTGCCCCTGGATCCCTGGAAGTGTCCAAGGCCAGGCTGGACAGGGCTTGGAGCAGCCTGAGACAGTGGAAGGTGACTCTGCCCAGGACAGGGAATGGAACAAGATAGGCTTTGAGGTCTTGATGATCTTAAAGGTCTGTTCCAACCTGGTGATTCTGTGTGTCCATCCAAACCATTCTCTGATTTCATGGGGCATGAGAAATTTCTTCAGGTTGATTGTGATTCCCTCCTTGAAGTGAAAGTGGAATACAGAATTGGTGCTCCAGAACTGCTGGTATTCCCTCAGTTTCTTTTTGATTGAAATTCAGGCTAACAAAAACATCTAGAGCTTGGGCAAGTCTATAAATCTGGATATCTAGAATTGAAGCCTTATTGTTCATTATTATAAGGGCCTGAGTGAAGTCTGGCAATTAATTTTGCCCACAAATAAGTGAAAGTTTTGGCACCTTGTTTGTCATTATTTCCATGTTCTAAGGGTTTGGAAGAAGGACTTGAACTTTATTTGTGGCCTGGGCTGCCTCTCTTTGTGGCTGTTTCACTGTAATGGTGTTCTGAGGGCCCAGTCACCATGAAATAGCCTCAGCTGTTTCTGGAAGCAGTCAGATCCTGCTTGTTGTTCCTTACACAAATGTCTAGATCCTGCAGCTCAGCTCTTGGGAGTGAGCAGGCTGTAAGGAGCCTCAGGCAAGAGGAGTGGAAAAGCTGAGAACATTTTGGATGGTGAGGGTGTTCCTGAGCCAGAGACCCCTTGGTGGCTGCATGAGGCTTCCTAAAAACTGCTGTAAATCAAACTTCCATCATTGTCAAAGACAGTGACAGATCTGAAATGCTCCCAGGTCAGCTCTGAGATTGCTACACTTGCTGATTTTGGCTGTGTCCTTAGGAAGGAAACGTCAGCATCTGGGCTTTGAGGGGAACAGGGTGGGAGCTGCTGGCTGCATCCTCAAGATGGTTCCCTGCTCTATTTTTACCAGTTCCCTTTTCCCTGCCAGAGTGCACCGGAAGCAGGTTTATTCTCATCTTTCCTTTTCTGCAGTGTTCTCTGAGGCAACTTGGAGAAATATGATCCTGCTCCTGCAGTTACTTAATATCTCCCCAGGGAATTTGCCTTTTGTGGTATCTTTGTGTGGGGGCTGGAGTTGTTTTTCTTTCTTGTCAGTTGGTGAACAGCAGCACCTGCAGAGAGAAAGCAGAGCCTTCTCAGGAAAGGGTTAAGTTTAAAAGAGGAAAAGATTCTACCCTATACAGAGGGAAAATAAGGGAAGAGTGTGTGTTGAGCTGAAGAGTGAGGAAACTCCCTGCTCTGCCATGTCCCCAGTATTTTGGGGAGAAAGCTGATGTTAGTGGCTGAGTCTCCCATCCAAAACTAAAAAAGAAACCTGGTTTGCATTTTTCTTCTTTGCAGGCGTAGGAGTTTTAATTGCATGTTCCATAAGGCCATCCCTGTCTTTCCATAAAGAGACCTTGACATGATGGTTTGAAGTGGGCAGTTCCACTGCTATTTTCGGGCAGCTTTTGCTACTACAGTGCAGGGATGGGTTTAAATCTTGATTTCCTTGGGCAGGTGAAGAATGTTGGGTTAGCAAAAGGCTGGATGTCCAGATCCTGTGGGTTCTCACAATGGGAATGAAGCTCCCGTGGGTTCTTACAATGGGAATGAAGCTCCTGTGGGTTCTCACAATGGGAATGAAGCTGGCTGGTCAGTCCAGGTCTGGCAGTGCCTGCTCTGCCACCATCCCTCCCTCTGTGTGCTCCCCTGGCTGCAGGTTCACCCTGACAATGAGGAGTGGACGTGCTTTGAGCAGTCGGCCTCTCTCGACATCAAATCCTTTTTTGGCTTTGAGAGCACCGTGGAGAAGATTGCCATGAAGCAGTACACCTCCAACATCAAACGGGTAAGGGAGGCTCCCCTGGCTGCCACAGCACCCCATTCCTCTCTCTGCCTCCCTTTAAGCAGCCCCGGTGAAGCTTTGTGCCCTTGCTTGGAGCTCTGGAATGCCTCAGCTGGGCACGGGAAGGCAGAGCCGGTGTGGAAGGGCACCGGGGGATCTGCTGGCTGGAATGTGTCTGTGCAGGGAGGGAGCAGGATGTGCCACGGGGGGATGGCAGTGCCTGCTGCGGGTGCCGGGCTCCTCGGACACTGAGGACACTCTTCTTGTGCAGGAAGGGAAAGTTCTGGGTGAAAACCACCCCTTGTGTCTCCAGAGCTTGGGCTTAGGTCAGTGCCTCTGGGCTGCAGGGGAACAGGGCTGCTGACTGGGTTTGGGAGCAGGGGGGTGGGATGGGAGTGTTAGGCAGCTGCATCCATAGACTGGGATTTGTCTGGCCATTATTGTAAATCATCATTCACGGGGGGCTTTCATACTGCAGGTTTTTTTGACAGGATCGTGGGGATGGAAGGAGAGATTTTCCCTCAGCTTATCCTTAGCAGCAGTGATCGTCTGTCCTGAGGAAACTCCAGTGTCCTGCTGGCTCTGGAGGAGGCTTTTTCCTAACGAGAGTTTTCCCCTTCAGGGCAAGGAGGTGATCGAGCACTACCTGAAGGAGCTGATCTCCCAAGGGATCACGTTCATCCCGCGCTGGAGCCCTCCCGCGGCCAAGGAGGAGCGAGCCCGGGCCCCTGGTGACATCTCGCTGCAATCTGGTGACATCCTGCAGGAT
The DNA here is from genome assembly GCA_013397245.1 of Thryothorus ludovicianus. Taxonomy (NCBI): domain Eukaryota; kingdom Metazoa; phylum Chordata; class Aves; order Passeriformes; family Certhiidae; genus Thryothorus; species Thryothorus ludovicianus. The sequence goes on along the minus strand of VZTB01005898.1, from coordinate 204,610 downwards.
TCTGGGGCTGCTGGCACCAGCAGGGAGCCGGCTGCGAGCCCCTGCCCTCCCCCAGAGGCTGCCAGCCCCGATGGTAAGCACTGCCACAGCCAGTCAGTAGCACTGGCATCGAGTTTTTCATCTCGAGTGTTGGGGAGGACGAGGGAAAGCTATTTTATCCTTTCAAGAGAAATAAACAGTGGAACTTTTTTTTTCCCTGATACAAAAAAGCTATGCAGGCAGCATGTTTTGGAGCTTAGAAAAATATCAGGTTGGATCAGCCCTTTAAGGTATTTTGTACTTTAAACTGGAGAAAATGTCTTCAGTATGCTGGAATTAAATATTTTATCTCTTCCAAAATTAATATTCTTGGGGACAGGTTTGGATGGCTTTTGGTTCTGTATCAGGCCAAGACAAACTTGAGGAATGTCTCCTAATGCATTTTTCCCACAAAGTGCCTGAATCAAAGTATCTTTCTGTGTGTTGGTCTGATGATATCTTCTAGACTAAATAAAATACTTCTCTGGCAAAAAGAAATAGGAGGGACCTTTGAATCCAGAGCTGTTGTAATAGAAACTATTGTCATTCCTGAGAAGGAAAGGCAGCACTTGTTTTGTTGAGTGTAACTAGGGAAAAAGCTTGGAATTTGTAAATATCAGCAGTTCTGCTCTCACCTGACATTCTCTGGGAGCTTTTCTGGAAAAAGATGGGAATCCACAGAGAAGCTGATTAGGAGAAATGTTTGAGATTAATGTTGACCTCAGAGTGGTGGGTCCCATCTAGCAGAAGAGGAGAGTGGCCCTTATTTTCCTGCCCATATTCCTAGGACAGGAGTAGCTTCCTTGGGCCTGCTCCCCACCTTGCTAGCTCTGGGGGTTCCATGGGATGTCTCATTCCAAATGCAATTTCTGTGTTATCCTGCTTATCCTGTGCGTGCTCAGGCCTCCTGCTGTAGGTGGTGGCATCTACTGAGAGCCTTGTGCCTGACAAAGAGCCAGCTCTGAGGTGTCCCCAGCCCTGCTCCCTGTGTCTTCCACCCCAGCTGCTGCCTGGGCTGCTCCCCCTGGCTGCCCTGTTCTGCTGGCTGCCAGCCCTGGGTGACACATCCCTCTGTCCCTCGGTGCTGGCAGTCACCAACCCCTTGTCCTTTGTCTCTGAGCTAGAGGAGCCTTGAGCTGCTTGGTGTGCACAGGACTTCTGCCAAAAGCTTTCCTGGCTGCCAGAAATGTGCTGTTGTTCTCCCTTTGTTTCTGGTGTCCCTGGGCAGAATAATGGCTTGGCTTTCCAGCCAGCTTCTTGTCACTGCAGTTGTGTGTGAGATTTGGGACACGTGGAGATGGAAGATCCCAGGTCTTGGGAGGGGTTGGTGAGCCGAGTGCCAGAGCCCATGATAGATCTTTTAAAGCTCCTGCTGGAGCAATTCAGGCCTGATGGAATATTGGTGTTCCCAGAGACAGGTGGAGAGATCCACAGCATGTGCTGCCTGTGACCTCGTGTCCCAGTCACCAGGAGAGTGTCCTTCTGTCCCTCCCTCCCTTCCCTGCCTTCCCTTCCTCCCTCAGGCTGCTGGAATGAGGCTTCTGAGCAAATCCCATGTAAATCATAGGGAGCCCAATGCTCAGCTCCCTCCTGGCTGTGCCAGCCTGCTCTGAGGGGTTGTTCCCTCTCTCCCTCCCTCCTTGCAGCTGACAAACTGGACGCTGACTACATCGAGCGCTACCTGGGCCAGCTGAGCCCGCTGCAGGAGAGCTGCCTGATCCGCCTGCGCCAGTGGCTCCAGGAGACTCACAAGGGAAAGGTGGGTAGGGCAGGCACAGAGGGACATCCGGGGGGATCCCCAGCTGGGGTGGGAACCCTGGATGCACAAACACTCTGGGAAATGAGAGGCTGGAGTGCGACACCACAGGAAGGGACCTGGGGGTCCTGGTTGATGTTGAGCTGAACGTGAGTCAGCCCAAAGGGTCACCGTGTCCTGCAGGCTCTGTCCTGCTCTGCTCTGTGCCAGGATGGCCTCAGCTCTAGTCTTGGACACCACGATATCAGAAGGATCTAAAGCTGTCAGAAAGTGTCCAAAGCAGGGACACAAGAATGGGGAAGGGTCTCAAGGGGAGGCCATCGGAGGAGCAGCTGAGGGCACTTGGTTCAGCTGGAGGAGAGGAGATGGAGCACAGAGCTCACTGGGGCTGCAGGTCCTTCTGAGGGGCAGCTCCCATCTCTGCTCCCTGTGACAGGGACAGGAAATGGCAGGAGCTGTGCCAGGGGAGGATCAGGTTGGATATCAGGGAAAGGTTCTCCCCCAGATGTTGCTGGGCACTGCCCAGACTCCCCAGGGAATGGGCACGGCCCCAAGGCTGCCAGAGCTCCAGGAGAGTTTGGACAGTGCTCCAGGGATGAACAGGGTGGGATTGTTGGGGTGTCTGCAGAGCCAGGGGTTGGACTGGATGATCCTTGCGGGTTGCTTCCCACTCAAGAAAATTCTGTGCTGCTTTGATTTTTCCCTGGGAAACAGCACAGGCACTGAGGGACAGGTGTGTCTCTGCTCTGCTGGAATGTCCAGAAGCTTCCTGGACTCCTTTTGGTTAAAGGAAAGTGTCTGTCAGACCAACAGGGTAACTGGTGTGTGGCTGGGAAAAGAAAGGGTTTAGAGCAGCTTGAATGGGCAAGAGGGGTTTAACTCCAAGAGGGTTTTTTCCCTGATGGAGAGGGATTTAGGAGGGAAGGAAAGAAGGGCCAATGATAGCACCAGAGAGAGTAGTTGGGTGGGCTGAGTAGATAAAGGGTCCTTAGGAAGAGGAGCAAGTGGTCCCCCTTGGAAGCAGAGAACAGCTGGGTGAGATTTCAAGAGTAAAAGCTTCCTGGCTTCGAAGGAATCAGCTCAGTCAGTCAGGGTGGGTTAGGTAAGGTACTCTGCATTACTGGGTTTGGGAAGATTTTAATTCTTTTTTCTTTACCTGGCCTTTCCAAAAGTCACTGCTGCTTACAAGGAGCTTTGCCAGTCCTTCATGCTGTGCTGTATGTCTCAGAGCTGAGCATGTCTCATATGAGTACAGGGAGTCTGAACATGATTTAGAATGCTGTTTTTTCTTGGAGAAGTGAATGTGAATCACCTCCATAGAAATAAAATGTAACAAAGATTTAGTGCTATTTTTCTGCTACTGTTGAACTCCTGAAGTTCCCTTGTGTGAGCAGGCACGTGGGTTTTGTTGGTAGCCAGGAGTGTGGATGGAGAAACAGCTCCCAGAAAACCTCAGTCTGAAGAGAGCAGGAAGTGTTGGGGCAGTGGGAGAGGCTCCCAGCAGATGATGAGCTTCAGACACCAACACTGCTGCTGAATTGTAAGAGCTGATAAATTCCCACCACCAAATACCTGCCAAAGGTGGTCAAGGCCACCACTGTACAGTGGCATCAACAGCAGATTGGAGATCTTGGACCAGAAGGAGGCAGGTAGAGATACAGGAATATATGATATATTGTGTATATACAGACACCTGATGTAGCAAAGGGCCCCTTGGAGGGCTGTGACACCTCCCTGGCAACTCTCCCATGTTACTGTGAGGCTCTGCCCCTGAGGAAAGAGCTGGGGCTGGGCTCCCAGCCAGCCAGGAGGTGGTGAGTGAGCTGTGAGCAGGAACAGCTTCACCAAGGACAGGGCTCTGCTGGGAACTCTTTTGATCTGTCTGCCTGTGATCCAGCCTCTGGTCAGATGAGAGGCTCTGGACAGGTGGACAGGCAGGGATCAGTCCCCAGGTGTACCTGTGCTCTGAGACAGAGGACAGGAGGCTTTCCATGGAGACCTGAGCAGTGAAATGGTGTAGGCTCCATTGGGGTAGGAGATATCTCACCCAGTGGGTCCTGGATGGGAGGACATCCCAAAGAGAGGGAAGCTTTGTCCCTGATGTGACCTGCAAGGATCCTGCTTTCAACTGGAACAGGCACCACCTAAACCTTTGTTTAGGTTGAAGAATATCAACCCACGGGTTGGTTTTCCCTCCTCCATGTCAGAGGCTGGAGAATGGAAGCTGGAGGAGGGAAAAGTGAGAGCACATGAGCAACATGTGGAGCCCCTGTCCCTTGGGTGCCTGGAGCTGGGCAGGGAGTGGCAGCCCTTGTGCCCTGTGCTGTGCTGGGAGCCTTGGGAAGGTGCAGCTGAATCCTGAGCTCCTCACAGTGGGAGCTGCCTCAGGGCCTTGGGTGGCCTTGGTGGGCCTTGTCCCCAGGAGGACGTGGGCACACAGGAAGGGGGTGCTGGCTACTGAGACTTTATCTTGAACCCCCTGACTGCTTGGCTGTTTGCTTCTGCTGATTCCCTGACAGAGCAGGCCAGAATCAGGAGCTTATCCTGCAAGGCTGGGGTTTTCCCTGGAGAGGCTCTTACCTTGCTGTGACAATCTACTAATTTAGAGCAGGGATGGCCTTATTCCTCTGTCAGAAATTATCAAAAAGTACATCTCCTGTTTCTTGGAAAATGGCCTTTCTTATTTTTGTCCTCTGTCCTATTTCACTGTTCCTTCCCTGTTCCTTCCAAAGCAGACTTTACCTTTACAATCAGATATGTTGTTGCTTAAAAAATCTGAGGACTTGAAGGAACAAACTGCACATGATGTTAAAATTGCAGCAGCTTAAAGCTCTGATAAAGGCTTTGCACCATGCAGGAGAGTGCAGCAGTTTCACCAGTGAACACAAAAGCAGGCTGCAATTAAACCTTCATTTTCTTGCATGTGGGAGTTACTGCTTTGGTTGGACAAGGATAAAAGACTGATCCCACTGTGGAATAACTCTTCTTGCAGCTTCCTGCTTTTGGTCCAAACAAGTGCAGGATTTGCCCCTTGCCTGGAGCCCTGCACAGAGGAGGTTTGAAACACAGAAAGTATCAAACCTTACACCAGCCATGCCTCTCCTGCAGAGACCCAGGGGCTCTTGTGGGTGTCTGGACTGGGTCTGAGGGGTGACAGCTGCCTCTGAGCAGCAGGAGCACAAACCTGAATTATCTGATGAACACTCTGCTGACTTTAAACTTGCTGTGATAATGAATTCCTCCAAATACTCCCGAGGTCATCTTTGGGAGGGCTGCCCTCTCCTTTCCAGGACACACAGATGCAGTGTTAGAGCCAGTGTTAATCTCCCCCTGCTCCCAAGGTGCTTCAGGGTTGGTTTAGGCTGCTTGAACTCTGCCCCTTCTCTAGGTGAGTCAATTCTTACCATCTCTTGCTTGTGAATCCAAGATTGTTCCCTCCTGACACAGCTGCCAGCCTTGCTTTCTACCCAGCTTTCTGTTTTCTGGGCATGGCAGTGGACAAACAAAGGAGCTTTGACTCCAGAACATAGGGGTTTGTGTCCCAGCAGGACTTGGGTTGTGCTAGCAAAACATGGAGGCTCTAGAAGAGACAATCCCTGCTCCACAGAAATGGAAACTTGTAGAGAATGAGGCCAAGCACTATTGGGGAGGTTGGAGTGAGGGACTGGGAATCCAGCAGAACATGCAGCTTTAATCCAGTTGGATTTGCAGCTGACAGGCTCTTAGTCAGATTTGGCACTTCTGTGGAAACCATCAGGTTCGTTGTTAATTCCTGCTGCTTGGCATTCCTGGCAAGTTTTCTTTGATTCTTCAGCTAAAGAGAACATGGCAGATCTGGAAGGATTCTGCAGGCTTTCTTTGGAAAGCTTTTGTGCCTGTGGTGTTAGGATTACTGCTGGTGCTGGGGTGGGTGATTGGGAGAGGGTGTGTTGTAGTTTTGGTTGGTTTGGATCAGGAGCTGCTGTGATGTGATGGGGCAGGGAAGCCTTGGGAAGCACTCAGCAGCTTTCCTGTTCAAACACCAGCAGCAGGGCCTGCACAAGAGCTGCAAGTGGTACTGGTGGCATCATCCAGACTGCACAGTTGTGATTCCCCTCCAGTGCCTGGTGTGGTCAACCTGTGTCTGTTTGTTACCTGTTGCCATCCTGTGCTGATTTGCCCTGGGCGGGTGAACTTGCAACTCCCTGACTTTCACAGAGTATTTTGGAGGTCCTTGTGGATAAACATCAGCCAGGCCGAGGTTTGCTGGGGCTCCTGGGAATTGCACTGGAGAAGGGCTTCCCACAGTCAGTGAGCTGATCCCTTCTTTTGTGCTCCTGGCACCCTCTGCTGCTTCCAGCTGGGCTAGCTACGGAGAGAGGGAGGCAGAAGGGAAGTCTAACGTTTGGTGTCTTAGTTTTAAGAGATTAAAGAATGGTGTAGAGTGTGCAGCCTCCTCTGCAGGCCAAAGGGAAGATTCCAGTCCTGATCCCGGGGCTTTGTCTCGTGGCAGATCCCCAAGGACGAGCACATCCTGCGGTTCCTGCGCGCCCGTGACTTCAACATCGACAAGGCGCGGGAGATGCTGTGCCAGTCGCTGGCCTGGCGCAAGCAGTACCAGGTGGATTTCATCCTGCAGTCCTGGCGCCCCCCGGCCCTGCTGCAGGAGTACTACACCGGGGGGTGGCACTACCAGGACAAAGGTGAGGAGCTGCCCCTGGCCCGGGCTGCTTCCGGCACCTCACCGGTGACCTGGGGTCCTGGCTTAGGGAAGAAAGCTCCAAATGGGATCCCTCTAGAAAGCAAATTCAAATGGGCCCTCCCCAACCGGTTTGGAAAAATATTTCCTTGGAGAAAAGTGGGAAAAAAAATTGTTTATTTAACAGTCAGAGCATTCCCCAGCACAACAGATGAACAGCACTGAACATCAAACCCTCAGTGTGCCCCGCAGAGATGCCAAATTCAGAAAGTCTCTCCCGGGGCTGGAGCTCGGCTCAGTTGCTGTCGGTCCCTCAGGGCTGGGAAAGGCCGGGCCCAGGCCAGGCCTGGTGGGACACAGGTCTGAACTCCCAGTGCTCTTTTGGGTTTTTCAGTCCAGAGCAGGTTTGAACAGTTCCAATAAAAAGGAAAAACAACACAGTCCAGAGAACTTCTCTGCCTCAGCCAGCCAAAAACTAACAAAAAGCAAAGGAAAACTTTTTCTCACTGTCTGCACTGCAGACAGCACAGGCCGCGTGTGAGGGAAAGCTGAAAACTCTGATCTTTATGTTTTGAAAGCAACTGCCTCAGACATTCCAGCACTTCTCCTTCTCCCCCCTTCACTCTCAGATCCAGTTTTAAAGGTGCAAAACTTATTTCTGAGCTAAACAGACGAATGGGGATACAATTCAGCATCAGCCCAGGACAACTGGGACATGGAAGAAAGCTGTACTGACATTTTTTAAGTTAACAAAGCAGTTCAGTGCCTGTGAGTAGCCACTGTGCTTCCCTGTAATTGTATTTCCTCTGCACAGACCAGACAGATCAGTCAGTGCAAAGCAATTTCTCTGAAAAGGTTGCTTTTGGCAGTGATTTTTCATCCTTTTCAGATATTTAATGTGGCTTTTAAAAAAGATATGAGAGTGATAGCCTGGGAGACTAAAGTGCTGCCCTCTCTAAACCCTTTGTTTTGAAGATGGGCGGCCTCTCTACATCCTCCGCCTTGGCCAGATGGACACCAAAGGCTTGGTGAAGGCCCTGGGGGAGGAATCCCTGCTGAGACATGTGAGTTGTGCCTTTGTGTGTCACCTGGTCCCCTCAGGGTGCTGGGAGGTCTTGTCACCTACATCAGGAGTCTCAGAATGGTTTGGGTGGGAAGAGACCTTAAAGCTCATCCCATCCCACCCCCTGCCATGTCCAGGGACACCTCCCACTGTCCCAGGCTGCTCCAAGCCCTGTCCAGCCTGGCCCTGGACACTGCCAGGGATCCAGGGGCAGCCACAGCTGCTCGGGGCACCCTGTGCCAGGGCCTGCCCACCCTCCCAGGGAACAATTCCTTCCCAATATCCCCTCTAACCCTGCCCTCTGCTCTCTGTGTTTTTTAAAATAAGATCTCCAGGCCATCCTGATTGCTTGGGCTAATCCCTGTCTGTGCTGTCTTTGATTCCAGGTTCTGTCCATTAATGAGGAAGGACAGAAGAGATGTGAGGAAAACACCAACATCTTTGGCCGCCCCATCACGTCAGTAATAATTCCTGAGTTTCCTGAGTCCCTGCAGACTCTCACTGCCATGGTGAAGGCTGCTGCTGTGGCTTGGGGTGATGTCCTTAGGGTTGCAGTGCAAACAGCAGTGTGTGTTATGGGCTGTATGGGGACCACAGAGATGTATATATAAATTTATTTGTTGGACTTAAATGCAGACAAATCCTGCAGTTTCGTTGGAAAGCAAGTACTGATCCTTCCTTACATCATTTTCATATCCCATCTCAGATTAATTTAATCTTCCTGTCTTGGTGATTTTAATCCACATCTTTGAAATTCTGGTTTTTGTTAATACAGGAGCCTATCTGCCAGATTCCACCTCCATTTAAAATGCATTTTTACATTATTTTTAGCAATGGGCCTGCATACCTTCACCTTTTTCCAGAGTGACAGATGTTCTTGCCCTTGGGATTGGGTGTCTGTGTTACCTGGAGCTCCCCTGGATTCAGGTGTCTGCTGCCCAAGTGGAGATGTGATTTTATTGGAACTGCTCATGTCCCTTGTCGGCTTCCCTGGCTCCTGCACGGGCTGTGGGGTTCCTGTGGATCCTAAACTGAGCAGCCACTACACTCTAAAGCTCTGACAGGTCTTTTTCTGCCTGTTTATTTTAGATCCTGGACATGCCTGGTGGACTTGGAAGGGCTCAATATGAGGCACCTGTGGCGGCCTGGGGTGAAGGCCCTGCTCAGGATCATTGAGGTGGTGGAGGACAACTACCCTGAGACCCTGGGGAGGCTCCTGATTGTGAGAGCACCACGGGTCTTCCCCGTGCTCTGGACCCTGGTGGGTGAAACCTGGGCTCTGCAGGATCACTGGCACTTGTGCAGGTTCACAAGTAGCTACATCAGCAGAGGCAGGGAGGGAAAATCTGCAGGCAGCTTGTGGAGAGCTCCTGAAGAGGCCCCAGCAGAGCCAGGCCATGGGGGTGCCTGTAGCTCTGGGTTCTGGTGACTGCCATCCACCAGGACAGGATGGGAAACCTGAATCAGAATTCCCCATTCCACCCAAACTTGGTGGGCTTTCATACAGATGGGAAAGGACAGATACCTTTTAATCTCATGCTAGGACACTGGAGGGTAGTAAGTAGTAAATAATAAATCTGGTTCTTCCTGGTGCCTGCTGACTGCTCTGGCAATGTGAGAACATGGTTGTTACATTTCTGCTGAGGTTTGTAGGTGAGGCAGTGACTGCAGACTTCCTTTACATGAAGCAGAAAGTGTTGGGAGATGATGATACAGAGAGAGAGAACATTTTCCATTTGTTATCCCTCTCTTTGGGAAGTGCCCCAGAGCTCTGAAACCTTGCACACTGCTGAGACATTCCAGGCTAGAGCCCAAAGCATTGTCATGAGATGGCTCAGGCAGTGTCTCCAGCTGCCCTCAGTGACTGCCATGTCTTGTGTGCCCTTTGTCTTTCAGGTCAGTCCCTTTATCAATGAGAACACACGGCAGAAGTTCCTCATCTACAGTGGCAACAACTACCAGGGCTCAGGGGGGCTGGTGGACTATGTGGACAAGGATGTGATCCCAGATTTCCTGGGAGGAGACTGCATGGTGAGTTTTCTTTCCTCCTGTGCAGGTGCAATCTGGAACTGATTCCCTCTTCTTCAGCACCCTGGCCTTCCACTGCCTTCTGGAAGGGGTTAAGCCTCTGTGCTGGCCAGCATGCCCCTGCTCTGGGCACAGGGCAGCTCATTTGGGTGCAGGGGGCTGCTCCTGCAGTGGTGGTGCTGCCCTGGGGATCCTGGAGTGGGGTCAGAGCTCTCTGCAGGGAGCTCACATAAACCTGGGTAGTCCAGAGAGCTCAGAGCCACTGTGCAGTTCTGGCTCAGCTGAGGGGTCATCCCGTGTCTGACAGGCAGCAAGCTTTCCTGGTTCACTGCTGTCATGCTGACCCCTCCTGTCTGTCTGGCTGTCTGTCTGGCTGTTGCAGTGCACTGTCTCAGAAGGGGGACTCGTCCCCAAGTCCCTTTACCAAAGCGAGGACGAGGCGGAGAACTCGGATCACATCCGGCTGTGGACAGAAACCATCTACCACTCTGCCAGTGTCCTCAGAGGAGCCCCGCACGAGGTACAGGGCACAGCCTGAGGGCTGGGCTGGCCCAGTGGCACCTCCCCTCTGCTGGGGCTGGCTGGAGCAGCCAAGGGTTCCCACAGAGGGAGCAAGAGAGGGCTCGGCAGCAGCTGGAAGCGTGGGAGTTAAGAAGAGCAGTTTGAGCGGCAGTGTCTCTTATCTCTGCTATGGCCTGATCTTCTCTAAGGCCCAGTGTCCTCCTCCTGTCCCCCCCTCCCCCTCCGGGGAGAAATAAAGGCCACTCAGTTTCCCTTGTGATAGTTCAGCTCCCCTTCCCAGCGGCGTAGCTGGGACAGTAATGGGGGGATAAAGGAAGGTGTGTGCTGGGAACTGCTTGATGGGAGTCACCAGGAAACAGGATGTCCCCAAAAGGAGCAATTAAGTGTCAAATCAGTCTTCTGCCCTCTCTGATGGTGAGTGACTCTGATTTGGCTCTTTGCTGTGTCCTTCTTTGTGCCTCAGTTCCACGGAGGTTTTCCTAGAACAAGTAACTCATTTACAAGCAACTCTGATATGGGGAGAAAAGGTGAAAACACCTGAGTGGGTGCACTGTGGTAGGGTTGGGAGTGGGAATTGGTGTGTATCCCCCTCAGGAATCAAGACCATCAGCCAGCTGAGGGATTGTGGAGCCAAGGGTGTTTGCCCCAGAGTGGGGAGGAACACACTGCTGCCACCTGAGCACCTGACCCTGCAAGGGGCTTGTTCTGTTCCTTCCTTAGATACTTGTGGAGATTCTGGAAGGGGAATCTGTCATCACCTGGGACTTCGACATCCTGAAGGGAGATGTGGTGTTCAGCCTCTTTCACTCCAAACGAGCTCCTGAGCCAAGTCACAAAGAAGCCACATCAGCAAGTCCCTGTGCTGCAGGGGACAATGTGCAGCTCATCGACAAGACCTGGGTGCTGGGGGTGGATTACAGCCGGGTGGAGTCTCCTCTGGTCTGCAGGGAAGGGGAGAGCATCCAGGTCAGAGGGGTTTGGGTCCTGCCACGGCTTCAGAGTCCTGCAAACTCCAAAGTAATCGGGTGGTAGGGAGGAAATTGATGGTGTGGGAAATCAGGTCCTGCTGCAAATGAGGGCTGTGGTCACTCCCAGCAGCAGGAGGGGGGATTCTCTCTACTCAGGTGAGATCTCACCTGCAGAGCTGCCCCCAGCCCTGGGGCCAACAGCAGCAGGACCTGAGGCTGCTGGAGAGAGTCCAGAGGAACCCATGGAGATGCCCCAAGGGCTGGAGCCCCTCTGCTCTGGAGCCAGGCTGGGACAGCTGGGAGTGCTCACCTGGAGAGGAGAAGGCTCCAGGGAGAGCTCAGAGCCCCTTCCAGGGCCTAAAGGGGCTCCAGGAGAGCTGCAGAGGGATTCAGGACAAGAGATGGAGGGACAGGATACAGGGAATGGCTTCCCACTGTCAGAGGGCACGGATGGATGGGATATTGGGCAGGAATTGTTCCCTGTGAGGGTGGGCAGGCCCTGGCACAGGGTGCCCAGAGCAGCTGCCCCTGGATCCCTGGAAGTGTCCAAGGCCAGGCTGGACAGGGCTTGGAGCAGCCTGGGACAGTGGAAGGGGGTGGAATGGGATGAGCTTTAAGGTCCATTTCCCTCCCCCCCCAACCATTCTCTGATCATTTTTTGGATACCCTGTGAAAGTGGAAAATCCTAATTTAGAGTGAGTCATTGAAAAGAGACTCCAAGCTAAAATTCTAATGCAGAGTAAGCTAAATAAGCTTTTTTTTTTTTTTTTTTTTTTCCCTACTGGTACTACAGGCCTGTCTCAGGCAGGTGAGACAGGTGAATGACACCTGTGCTGGGTCACTCAGCCTTTGGCCCAGACACCTGTGGTCACCTTCTGTCCTTCCCTCTCTGCAGGGGTCCCATGTCACACGCTGGCCTGGCTTCTACATCCTGCAGTGGAGGATGCACGGGCCCCTGCCCTGCTCCAGCTCCAGCCTCCCACGTGTGGATGATGTCCTGGCCTCCCTGCAGGGCTCCAGCCACAAGTGCAAGCTCATCTACTACTATGAGGTGCTGGCCTCCAAGGACTTCAGGTGGGGCATTTACAAGGGGTTTACTATGAGTTGCACTGAGTGTGAGTTAAACACTCGGGTATCAGAGACCCCCACAGGGGGTGTGTTTCACTGACAAGTGGGTGGACACAAAATTGATGGTGTTGGTGGCATTTTGTGCAACCAATCTCCTCTGGTGCTGTGGGTATTTAAAAGTTTCCTTGACTCTGTATCCACCAGTGGAATTTGTGCTTTGGGTCTTGCAGCTGCCTGAAGAGCAGGAGGTTTTTGACTCAGGAGGGTTTTTATCTTAGTTGGGAATATTTTGAGAAGCTGCTTTTGGAGTAATTTAAACATCAGCTGGGCTGTGTCCCAGATGATTTTGTTTGGCACCTGAGAAGGATGAGAACTTCTGAACATGTGAGCAGCCAGCCCTGGCAGTGTGTGCCTGGCTTCCTCCTTCAGTGCCAGAAGCACTTCCCCATCTCCTGTTACCTGAGCTCTCTGCAAGTCCCTGAGCCTTCCCCAGAGCTGGAGGAGGCACTGGGCAGAGCAGACCTGAAGGTGGTGAGCCTGAGGTGTGAGCTGGCCAGGTCCTGTGGGGTCAGAGCAGCAGAAATGCCTCACTCCAGTCATGCTGGTTCCTTGGGGTTCTTCCTGAGCCCAGGCTGCTTTTGGCAGGAGGGCTGGAGATGCTGAGTTGGGACTCTGGTGTTCAGCAGCCTGGAGTCCTTGGAGACTGCATTTGGAGTGCTCTGAAGCTTTCCTTTCTCCTCAGGGACAGCTCCCAGAGGCTCCAGCTGTGTCCCCTTCCTCAGAAGAATAGTCAGAGACAAGGAATGATATCTGTGACTGGGAAAAAAATGTCTGATTAATTTTTCATCATGACACAGAGATTCTTAGAGAGCAAGTGGGAAATGATGGGCCAAAAAGCATTTGTGCAAATGGTAGAGAGGGGGAGCTGATCAGTGGGAGGAATAATTAATCCCTTAATTGCTGCCTTCCTAACAGCACATCTGTTCTGTCCCATCCCAGGGGATCCATGTCGAGCCTGGAATCTTGCAACAGTGGCTTTTCCCAGCTGAGTGGAGTCACCACATCTTCCAGCCAGTCCCAGAGCAGCTCCCACCTTTCCAGATAGCAGAGCCAAGGCTGCAGCAGCAGGGGGACCCCAAACCAAAGAGCTCCAGGGCTGAGCCCTGGGGCAGTCACAGCCATTTGGACACAGAGAGGCCTCTGGGAGTTGCTTCAACCACAAAAACTGAATTTCCAAGGGCAGGTTTAGGAGTTTTGGGTCAGCTGCCTGCTTCTCAGTAGCCTCCTTCACCACCTGTGGATTTTGGGTGCCTGTGAGTTTGCAGGAATCCATTCCACTGTGCTCCAAAGGGCTCCTCCCATCAGTCCTTTTCCCACAGAGGAGGCTGATGTTGCCTTACCTGTTTGACTTTTAGGTAATTCCTGAGTGGCAAAACTGAGGGAATGTCCTGGGTGCCCACAGGATACTGGTTCTACACTGGCCAGCCAAGTGGGCATTGCAGGGGCAGGGCCTTGGAAGGAGCTGTCAACACCTGGGTGCAGGTAGGACAGTTCAGAAATCACTTCCAGGCCAAAGCAAAACCCTCTTCTGGTCTGGCAGGATGCTCTGGGAAATATGTTGGATTTTTTTAACCCTGCTGAGAAACAAAGTCAAAATGTTTTTTTTTAGAAATTCCAGGCATTGAATCTGCCTCCAGTGAGTGGCATCTTCCAAACTATTGTTTCTTTTCACTCAGGTTTACAGCAATAATGAGTAGGTCTGTCCCATTCCTGAGTGGATGGGTACTGAATCCAATCCTAAGGGCTAAGAAAAGCAGTATTTGATTTCCTGAAGGCACAAGATTTTCTGGCAGTATTACAGAACTTGCTTCTTTTAAACATGAGCTCACTTGAAACCTTTCAGAGAGGCATGTATGTATGTAAGCACTTACTGAAGCCTATTTATTCTGTACTAGCTTATTTTAAATTAATTTTTAACTTATTTATAATGTCAGAAATGACTATTTATTAAATACAGTCACCTTTTTTAATGGGATGACATTGTTTTAGAAAGGAATAACTGTCTTCAATCCCAAGCAATCTTTCTGCTTGGGTCCTGGTCTTTGTGATCACTGGGTGTTCTTGCAAAAGGGCTGCATTGGAGTAAGGGCTGTGTCACCTTCCGTGCAAGGAAAGATGAGAGTCCAGTGTTTTTTTGGACTGTTTTTTAGGATTAGGAACAAGGATTAAGTTCAGGAATTGTCATGAAGATGCACTGTCTTCCTGCACACCAAAAATGCCACATTTGTCCCTAATCTCTGATTGTTCCTATAGTCAGGCTGGGGGGCAAAATTTTCCATGTTCTTGTCCAGGTAAAAAAAAAAATGACAGCAGGTGTCAAATACTCACCAAGTTTTTATTCAGGAATCTGTGAAGTTGTTCCTTCCCACCCTGCTTTTTTTAATCACTGGTTTTGAAGCACCAGGCTCTGCCAAAGGAGAAAACAGCCAAAATATTTGGGACAATGGGAGACAAAGAACTTGGCATGGGTTTGAGTTGTTTGGTAGGGTTTTTAAGGGTTGGAGCCAAGGGAATCACTCTCCTTGTGACCAGGTAATTTGGTTATGTAGAGCTCAGGGAAGTCCTGATTTCCAATTCTCAGTTTTTGCATAGACTTCAATGTTTCTCCCAGACAAATTAAACTTCTGTCTCTGGCATTTCAGCATAACTGGAGTCTGATAAAGAGGGACAAATACCACCTTTCCTCTGGAAAGTCAGGAATTCTGGGAGCAAAAGTGCATGTGTGTATCCCTTATGGAAAATCCTTGATCCAGAATAAAATCTAATTCTAGAAACAGTTTCAGACTCCCAAAGCCCCAGGAGCAAACCCAGCCCTGTGCCCCCTGTGCTGTTGCAGAATTTTACCTTCCCTTCTCACGTGGTTGTTCACATCCTGCAGTGGCAACATTTCCTGTTCCCTGGGCTTGCTCTGGGTGAGAATCTCTTCATTTGCCCTGGATATTTTTAATTTTTTGTTTTGAAATGTGGGATATGCTGGTTTTGCCCACCAGAAGTTTTGAGTGTTTAACTTTTGTCAGTGAAGCACCTGGAACTTGGCCCCTGGTACATCTGTGAAGGGTGAGGTCCAGGGCTGGTTCCAGAGAGTGTTCCTGGCTCTGGGGAGATCCCAATCCCAGTTTTTCCTCTTGTCCCTTGGCAGTGCCACTCCTCTCATCAGAGATCATGACAAAGGTCTGTAAAGCACCTTGTGACCTCTCCTTGGCAAGGCTGCCTGGTTTTTCCCACCTGCCAATTTACTTTGAAACCAATTTAAATAATTTTTTTTTTTTTTCTTCTGAATGTTAACAGGAGAAAGGGAGCAACAGCCTGGATGCTGTGCTGTGTTTTTTAAACCTGACCTTGTGAAGTGCAGATATTAGACACAGAATTCTTCTCCATCACCTTTTCCCACCTCAGATGACATCAATGTTCTTTAGAAAATAAACTCAGAGTTTTTTTCACAGTGAGCTGAGTCTGGGAGGGGTTCTGGATCCTCAGAAGTCTCCTAAGCCAGAACCTTGGCACATGGGCTCATTTTGGGTGATGCAGCAAAGCTCTCCCTGCTCCCTCCCAGCAGCCGAGGCCAGTGAGCTCGGGCTGTGTGCAGGGAATGAGCTGCTAATTAAAAACTGGCTGCCAGTAAATTGGGGCTCTCCCTGGTTCAGATATTCCCTATGCAAACACAACACCTACCTCAGAGCTGGTGCCATGTCTCGTGGGTGGTGATGCCGTGCAACGTGCCAAGGGCCGTGCCACAGGTGGCACTTAAATACAAGTGACACCTCATTCCCAGCGACTTCTCCAGGTTTGCCCCGTGCCTTGGGGCTGGGAAGGGCAAACAGAGCGTGAGGATGGACGCTGGATGGCCTCAGTTCAGGGCCGTCCTGAGCCATCTTCGGCTGCTCCCCGGTGAGGGAAGGGCTTTGTCCCCGCTGGAGGAGCAGGGCTGAGCCCCCGGGGCTGCGGGCGCAGCTCCAGCCCCGCAGGTGGCACCGCTCGGGGAGAGCTCCCAGGGAGGCACCGCAGCAGCTCAGGCGTTCCTCAGCTCCTGTACTCAGCTGGGAACAGAATTCCCGACGGTCACCAGGCCAGGGAATCCCGGGTGACTGAGGGAGGTGCAGCTGTGTTCTTCTGCTCAGCTGGTTCGGTTCCGTCTGTTCCCTTTCAGGAACTGTGAATAACAATTTGTAATCCCACTTTGGTTTATTGGCAAAAGACTCAAAATGCCATAGTGCACTCACAATTCCCAGTAGGAAGTGGCAAGCCCAGCTGTCCACCACACTGGGCTGGGGAGCTGCTGGGGCTGAGGGCAGCCCTGCTCCAGGTAGGGAATCCCTCATTTCAAAAGGCATTTTACAAGCTCACACTGCTTTAATATCCCAAATGTTTGTACTGTGAGCAATTAATGCAAGGAACAGCTATTAGAGACTTACTTGACAGCAGCTGTCAAAGATTCCTGCATGCAGTTAGTGTTAATATTCCTCCAACATGTTTGTGATCCTCCTTACATCTGATTATTGCTCTCTTGGAAGGTGAAATTAGAGTCAAGTCACATTTGCTGGCTTTTAGTGACACCAACACCCACTTCCAAGCTTTCAGTTACATGTAAGTTAAATGGGCATTAATTAACTTTTTTAGCAGCACTTACTTTCTCTCCTTTGCAGCTGGCTTTGGTTTTATACACCAAAATCCTCATTTTTCTCAGCCAAAACCCTCAAACCTTCTGTAAGAGCCTGCTGCAGGGCACTGAAATAACAGATGTCCTCCTGTGATGGTGTCTGTGGGTTCTGGTAGAGCTGTACTTTTGGGCATGTGGGAAATAAAACATCTCTGAGAACATGTGGAATTGTTTGATTCAAAGGTTGAAATTGCAGGGCAATGAAAATTCAAGCCTATGTTCTGCTCTCTTTGCCTCTATACAGGTAATGCTTGTATTCACTTTTCCCTGCTTTTTAACTAAAATGTTTGGGCTTTTTTCTACAGAACCAGTATCTTTTGTTTAGTTTCCTAGCACAGAGTGGGCTGGAACAGCATTCCTGCAGTGTGGGTGTTACTAAAAATAAAAGAGTCCCTGGGTTCCACTGGATGGCTGAGAAAGGACCTGGGAAAGATCAGCTCCTTCTGCAGCTGCACATCAGGAATTTTGAGTTTCAGGCAGGTAGCACTAATAGACTTTATTCAAGTTTCAAATAATCTGTAAATCATAGAAAAATACTCTCTTGGTTACAGGCTGATTTGATGCCAACACTGGCACAGAAATCACACATCCTTTACTTGGAGAGGTAAAAAGGGAGTGAGTGCATAAAGGTGTGTGGGGCTCAGACAGGCTCTCACCCCTCTGCAGCATCCAAGGGGCTCCTCCAAGGCCGGGTTTCTCTCACGGGGAGGCAAACCCAAACACTGTTTTAATGTAACTGTGCAAGTTCCAGATTTGCAGAGGAGGTGCTCGGGATCCTGTCTGCGATCCCTCTGAGGAGTGCCCAGCTGGGGCAGGGCAGCCCAGGCCGTGTGGTGCCAGCCCTGCCAGGCTGTCCCTGGCTGTGCCCTTTCCCACGGGCTGTGGCAGGGCCAGGGTCTCTCACCCATGAAGCCGGGCAGAGCCTTTGGCTCCTGAGCATTGGAGAGATGCACAAATGGAACCTGGGACCTGGCAGGGCTTTCTGTGGTGCTGTGCTGCAGGAGCTGCCACAAAACATGGCACTCATCACCCTCTGGGCTGCCCTGGCCTGAGGATTGCTCAGAAAACACTCCAGTCCTGCATGGGGCTCTCACAACCCTGCATGTCACCCCTAAGCCACCAGTGTGGCTGGGAGAGGAGGGCAGTGCTGGCACTGGGTGCTGCACCTGCTTCAACATTTTAGAACAAACTTCTTGTCACTTTTCTCATTAAAATCTGAGTTTAGTAAGGAAGGGCAGACATTGACTGTAATACCCTCAAGCACAGCTTTGTACTAGAGGCAGTTTAACCTGCATCTTAAAAAGCACTGCTCGGGTGAGCAGGGATCCTTCTGAGGTGCCTGTAACTTCCAGCCCTCACCTGTTTCCCTCAAGTTCTGGAAGGCACCAGCCCATCTCTTTCCCTGCTGCAGCTGTGGGATTCCCTCACCCAAAGGATGTCTTGCATCCCCTAATGCTGCAGTCCGGGGTGCTGGGGCAGCAAAGGAAAGGAAACTACAGCCTCAACAGGGCAGTGCTTGAGCTGAGGCTGCTCAGGCAGCAGTTTGAGGCTCCCAGGGGGAACAGCTCCAGTCCCAGTCAGTGCTGAGGGGCAATGCAGGGTGAAATACCTCATCCCATCTGTGACTCTAAAGAAACTCTTCTTTTGGGTCCTGAGTGTCCTCGGGCTCCTGAGTGTCCTCGGGCTCCTGAATGTCCTCCTGGTCCCAGGCAGCCGAGGTGGGGCTGTGAGGGGTGTCCCCGTTGATGTCCCTCAGGGGGCAGTAGCGATAGTCCCGGTGCCGGTGCTGCCGCCGCCCCTGCAGCACCAGCCCCACGTTCCCCAGGGCACTCAGCACGAGCAGCAGGGCCAAGGCAGAGCTCAGGGAGAGCCACGAGCTCCTGTGGGACACACAAACCACCAACAGCTCACCTGTGGCACAGCACATGTGCCCAGTGTGCAGGATTGTCCTCCCTTCTCTGTTCCAAGCTTGTGGGCCTGCTCTCAGGCAGGAGAGAACCAAGGAATTCTTTAGGTTGGAAAAGTCCTCCAAGATCATCCAAGTGCATTAACCCAGTACTGCCAAGGCCACCACTAACCCATGTCCCCAAATGCCACATCCACACAGCTTCTGAATCTCTCCAGGGATGGGGATTCTCCCTGTGCACCCTGTGCCAGTGCCTGACTGCCCTTTTTGTGAAGGAATTTCCCCAATATCCAAACTAAACCTCTCCTGGCACAACTTGAGGCCTTTTCCCCTTGTCCTGTCCCCTGCTCCCTGGGAGCAGAGCCCGACACCCCCCAGCTGTCCCCTCCTGTCAGGGATCTGTGCAGAGTGAGAAGATCCACCCTGAGCCTCCTTTTCTGCAGACTGAACACCCCCCGTGCTCTCTGACAGCCTCTCAGATGCACAGTGAGCACCACACACTTACTCTGACAGAGAGAATTTTTCTTTGCTCTTTTCCTGGGAAGCCAAACACTGTCCAGCTGGAAAACAAAGAGAGAAGAAAAGTGGGGCAGGGTGTAAAATTCTACTAAAAAAGAGCAAGATTAAGCAGAGCTGGTGACTAAGCAAACACCATTATGCTCTACAGCTGCTCTTCCAACTGCTTTCCAAACCCCCCTGCAGTCGGGTACCTCTGTGTAAGTGGTCCTGCAGCGCCCCGAGGTGGGTGATGTTGCAGCTGCCCGTCTTGGGGTCACAGGGACACGAATGGTCACACGCACAGTGGTTCTGGCAGCCTGGCCCAAACCAGCCCAGGGGACATTCTGGGGATGGATCACAAAGGGATTGGTCACTGCCAAAGCTCCACCTGCTCTGAGAGCACCCAGGCCGTGGCTGCAGCTCCCTCAGCTCAGCTGAGCCTGCAGCAGCCTTGGAGCACCGTGCTGGGTGCTCAGGGCTGCTCTCTCTGGTGTGCCTCAGAGGGAAGTCTGTGTAAAACTGGGAGCACAGAACCATGGAATGGTTTGAGTTGGAAGGGACTTTAAAGCTCATTGTCATGGGCAGGGACAACTTCCATTATCCCAGAGTGCTCCAAGCCCTGGCCAAACTGGCCTTGGACACTTGCAGGGATCCAGGGGCAGCCACAGCTTCTCTGGGCAACATCTCTGGGATGGGACTGGCTGAGTGTTCTCAGGCTGGAAGAGAGCATCACTGACAGAATCAGACACCCAGGAGGTTCACACCTCACTGCAGTTAACTCATTCACAGGGAGGCCTGAGTGGCAGAGCAGAACAGGGCCAGCTCTGCTAGCACTGGCACAAGGAGTGTGAGGGTGGGATGGCAGGACAGCCCTCTGGAACATTCCACAGGCCTGCATCACCTGAAGCCGGGGCTGCAGCAGGGCCTGGTGTAACACCCTGGAGCAGAGGATGTTTTGTGTTCACTCAGGGGCTCTGGGAAAATAATTCAGTTCTTTGGGTCTGAGACTAAATAGGAATCCACAATTTCCTGCTGATGAAACAAACTCCTTTCCTCTCTGCTCCCTCCTCTCCTTTTTAGCCCATTTGTGTAGGGCAGGGAGGCCCAGAAGAGCTGGGAGCCAGCTGGAGATGTCCAGGCCTGAGCTCCCCTGGCAGAAGTGCCCCTTGCTTTGCCTCCAAGAGGTGTCTCAGAGTGACACACGCTGTCCCCAGCCCCGGGGGTGGCTCAGAGCAGCCCTCACCGTGCTCACAGCTGGTTCCGTAGAAGCCGGCGGGGCAGGAGCAGGCTCCGTGCACGGGGTCACAGGAGCTGCCGTGCTGGCACTGGCACTTGTGGCTGCAGGAGTCCCCGTAGGAACCGGGAGCACAAGCTGCAGGAGACAAGCAGAGGTGTCACCAGGGCCCTGGTGGCAGAGGTGAGCAATCCCAGAGCTCAGCCATAGCTCAGGGGGTGGAGGGACGCTCAGCAATAAGCTGAGTGTATGCCCTGAACAAGGAGCAAAGGCTTGAGGGTCTCAAACCAAGCCAATTGTAAATGCTCCAGCTTCAATTAAACTTACACTGCCAGAAAAGAGCAGCCCAGCCCACAGGGTGGCCTTTCCCTTCCCTGCTCCCCCTCAGGCAGGCAGCTGCTGGAAGGTGGTTCCCAGTCCCCTCTCCCTGGCTGTGAAGAGGCACTGGAGTAGCAGGCAGTGTTTACCTTCTGTGCAGTTGCTGCCAGTCCAGCCGGGGTCACACAGGCATCCAGCTATGCAAATGCATGGAACAGGCATTACTGACTACAAAAAAAAAACACTTGCAAGCAGCAAGGACTGCAAATTAGGAGCCTCTGCCTCTTGAGGTGCCCTCCTAGCCCTGCAAGTGAACCCTGGGCTCACACAAAGGGTGGCTTCACACACACGCACACCCCAGCTGCCAAATGCAGCAGAATTCCTGCTGATGGCATTCCCTGGGATCAGCTCTGGATCAGCTACTGGCAACTTCTGCAGCACCAAGTTCTGCCCAGCCACTGCACTGGGGCACACTTGAATGAAAGTTGCATCAGGAGGAAAAGAGAAGGTAACAGCTTTGGGCACAGAAGGACAGAGGCTGGGAGCAGAGATTCCAGCCTAGGTTCAGATTCATGGAAGAGCAGCAACTGCACACTTGTAAAAATTATGAAGTAGGAGAGGCAAGTAAAGAAGGAACAGTAAGGGGAGGACACAAAAGCAGCTGCTGTCACCCAACATAACACACAGCCTTGCTCATCAGTAGCCTCAAAAAATCCCTGAGCACAACCCTGCGGCAGAAAGGGAAACTGTGGCACAGAGCTTGCAGTTTCCAGCCCCAAACCCCAGCCCGGCTCTGCTGCTGGCTCCTAAAGGCAACCTGCTCTGACCATCTGTGCCTCAGAGGCTGGAGAGGGGAAGCAGCCCCACCCACGCAGGCACACCGTACTCCCCAGGGATATTCCCCAGGGATATTCCCCAGGTCCTGCCTCCCCTGCAGGCCTCGGGCCCCTCGGTGTCACACGCAGGGACTCACAGGCGCTGCAGACGCCGCGCAGGCTGCAGTTGGCAGGGCCGCAGTCCAAGGTGTCACAGGCGGGGCCCGCCCAGAAGCGGCTGTGGCAGTGACAGTGGCCGGCCACGCACAGCCCGTGGCCACTGCAGTCAGGGGGGTCACAGCCCGGCTCATGCACACACACCACGGTGGAGATGCTCCGGGGACACCGCCACATGCTGTCAAAGGAGCTGGGGACAGCAGAGGGGACAGCGTGAGCTGAGCCAGCACCACCTGGCCCAACCCCCATTATATAACCCAGGGACTCCCTCCTGATCCTCCTGGCAAACATGAACATTAACACTGGGAAAACATAAACATCAAACTACATTGGAGTAAATGTTTTAACTGAGTTATAAAGCCCATCTGATAGGTAACATGGAATTACAGAAGCAACACGATCTCCCTTAAAGCAGTCCCTGTTTCCCTCATTTTGGCACCCAGCACACGTTTTCTTTGCTTTGATATACATTGTATCACTGTAGTTATGGCAACTGAAGGTTAATTCCCTACTCAGAACTGACTAAAAAGTTGAATTTAAAATAAAAATATTCTTTAGATTCCCTCCAATGAGGCAGGGCAGGGTCTCCCAGTCAGTGTTTCTCTTCCATAATAATAAGCTGCTAACAGATCTCTGCTAATTCCCATGGATGTGCAGCTCTGAATCCCCCAGACTAAAAGCTGCTGCCTTATCCGATTCCCCCATCAGCCACTCAGTCACAGCCACAGCTTTGCTGCCTGTCTGGAACCAGCTCAGCTTTAATCCTGGATGACTAAGTGGAAAAAACATGGAGTCACTCAATCTCTTTAAATTCTAGAGCTGCTCTCCCCTGCAGATCCTGTCACCTGCCTTTGCTGTGTCCTCCAGTCAGGCCAGGGCACGGGGCTGTGCTCTGGCAGGAGCCAGCAGCACCTACCAGTGCTCAGAGGGGTAGTTGGCCAGGGTCCCGTTCAGCACCAGCGTGGCAGAGCCTCCACCATCCAGGTTGATAGCATTGATGACTCCGTGCTGCTTCAGGAATTCTGCCATTTCCCACAGGTTGACCCTGCAAAGCAGAAGTTGGTTGTTGATTTGCATTAAGTGAAGCTGTTAGATCAGAATCTTGTTGCTCTCTGCGGTGGAAGGGGAAGCTCCCCCATCCCAGGCACCCTGAGGAAGGCTGTGTGAGCCTTTTCTGGCTCTCCTGAGCTCTGCAGGTCTCTGCAGGTCTATCCTTGACAGCTGCAGTGTCTCTACAGTCCCAGGAATATAAGACCTTACCCAAGCCCTTACCCTCTGGATTCTGTCTGTCCATCCACATGAACCAGGACCAGCTGGCCCTGATGGTCGTGTCCCACTGCAGTCCTGGCTGAGATCACATTGATGAACCTGTCGAAGGTTCCTGCAGGGCAGGGGACAACTCACACTCAGCTGGGGGACAGAACGGGCTGTTAAGACATAACCTGTCTGCAAAAGAGCTCCCAGCAAGGGCTCATCTGAACTGAAACACAGTGAGAGCACAGCCCAGGCTCCTCTTGCTCATCCAAGCCCTACAAAAGTGCTCTTGATTAAGTTTTTGTCTGGCACAGGGACAAAGCAGGGGATTCACAATTCTTTGGCTTTAAACTCCTGTAAGAGGCTTTCAGCTTCTCTGGACAGGATAGGCAAGGTAGGAATTCTCAGCTGTGAGGGTGGACAGGCCCTGGCACAGGGTGCCCAGAGCAGCTGTGGCTGCCCCTGGATCCCTGGAAGTGTCCAAGGCCAGGCTGGACAGGGCTTGGAGCAGCCTGGGACAGTGGAAGGTGTCCCTGCCCATGGCAGGGGTGTGGAATAACACAGTCATTAACGTCCTTCCAACCCAAACTATTCCATGATTCTATGAAAGTTGGACTTCTTAAGTGCCCCTTGCCCCAAGAGCCCCAGGGGAAGGACAATCCATGGCCAGGCTGCAGCCAGGCCCCTTTACAGTATTTACCTGTGGTTTGAGTGTCACCACACTCAGCTGCCCGGCTCTGGTTGATGTACACCTCTCCATTCCTCAGCAGCCAAACCACCCCACTCACAAGCTGCACAAAAGGGTTTGATTGATCCAGGACATCCTCCTCAGACAGGTAACTAGGAACAGAGGGCAGGAAGGTTACCCACAGTCACAGCACGGCATGGTAGAGCCTCTCCTGCTGCCAGCAGGGAGAAGGGCAGAAGGTAGAATGAAGGATTGCTACATCCAAAACCAGTATGAAACTTTAGCAGCCAGTGCAGCCCCAGCCCTCTGCTACTCTGCACAAACCCACAGCTAACGACGGTCCCAGGCTGCTGTGTCTGAAACAATGTGGCCAGCAATGCCAGCAATGTGGCCACTGGATCCCAGCCAGGGTAATAAGGGCAGAAAGCATCTGGCAGAACACAAGGACAGAGCCACCGCCAAATACTCAGGGATCTGTGGAAGCAGCTGTAAGAGCTTGCTGCCTGTCAGCTCCTGTTCTCCAAAAATGTGACACCAAACAGCTTTGGAGAGCATTTGGAGTTACAGCATCCAGCCTGCCTGCAGCTGCACTGGATGCTGCCTGCTTCTTCCACCTGGCAAGGAGGTTCCCCTGCTCCTGCAGACAGCAGAAGGCTGTTCAGCTGCCACCTCCACACTCAGGTGTTGTGTGCTGCCAAGGGTGCTTCCCAAGGGACACAGCTCTTTCCTGAATCAGGGGGATGAGGAACATCCACCTCACTGGAGCCTGGTGCTGGGGCTGCTCAGTTTGCAACTGACAGGACAGGAGAAGGGTGGAGCAAGGGTGGAGCTGGACAGCTGTGCTCTGCCAGAGGTTTAGGGTTTAAAGGTGACTTTTTTGATGTCTTGTGGGAGCTGGATGCTCAGCTTTTACTTGTTTGTATCTGTGACTGTGGGCAAACAAAGCTTTGTGCTTTGTAGAAAAGTGTAATTGCAAATACCTGAATGGAAAACATGCAAAACAAATTCCCTTTTCCCATGGGAAAGGAACCAGAAGACAACATGAACATGGCTGAAAACAGACCAAACTATAAAACAGTTTGGGCAGGGACTGACAGCTTTTAAAGCCTGGACTCATCCACTGTCAGCCCAGGGAGCAGCAGCAGCTCTGCACAGTGGGGTAACTGCTCTGGGCTGTGTCCTGCTGCTCGTGATGCAGGGTGAGAGTGAAGTGGTGAATGACTTTCCCCACTGTCCTGACAGCCAAAATTATTTATGCCCAAACCATTTTTCTGATAGTGGTTTGGAAGGCACAAAGCCACCAAACACCATGATAGCTCCATTTACCAGGGACATCCTGCCAGAGCTGAGGAGCAGCAGGACAGAGCTGAGGTTAAGGACTCAACAGTGACCCTGAAATTGCTGCTGGTCCCCCCTGCAGAAGGCCCCTCACTGAAGGGACATGTCACTGACCCATCAGCCCCTCTCTCACATAAATCAAGGCCGTGCTACTGAGGGCTGTCAGAATGGCTGCAGGATAAAGGCACCCAGTGTGGCTTTGCAGGGATCCTTCCTGGGGCCTGGGAGTGAGCTACTAGAACGGGGGAGGATGCAGCTTCCAGGCTGCTGCTACATCTTCTGAGACCACCAGAAAGGTCCTGGGAAACCTTCTGGGACTTTTTGGATCCTCCTGCTGCTGGGGAAGGGCAGCTCCTGGAGGCTTTGCCCTCGAAGGAGCACTACAGTCCCTCAAATATTCCTCACCAGAGAGTGATCAGAGCTTGTCTCCAGCTGCCTGGGGAGAGCCACATGCCCAGGTGGGCAAGAAGGCCAGTGACATCTGACCTGGACCAGTCACAGTGTGGCAGCAGGGCCAGGGCAGTGACCATCCCCTGTGCTGGCACTGCTGAGGCACCTCCAGTCCTGGGGGCAGCTCTGGGCCCCTCATAACAGAAAAGACCCTGAGGGGCTGGAGTGAGTCCAGGGAAGGGAACAGAGCTGGGGAAGGGGCTGGAGCCCCAGGAGCAGCTGAGGGAGCTGGAAAGGGGCTCAGCCTGGAGAAAAGGAGGCTCAGGGGGGCCCTTCTGGCTCTGCACAACTCCCTGACAGGAGGGGACAGCGGGTGGGGATTGGGCTCTACTGCCAGGGAACAGGGACAGATTGAAAGGGAATGGTCTCAAGCAGTGCCAGGGAGGTTTAGGTTGGATACTGGGAAAAGTTCTTCATGGAAAGGATGCTTAGGCACTGGCACAGCTGTGCAGGGCAATGGTGGAGTCACTGCCCTTAAAGCGTTCCCAGAAACTGTTAATATGGCCAATCACAGCTTTCCCCAGAGAGCACATGGAGTGTTCATCCTTGGAGATGTTCAAAATCCAACCAGGCATGGCTCTGAGCAGCCCACTCCATCCAGGCTGTGCTAAGTAGAGTGCTGGATGAGGCACCTCCTGAGGTGCCTTCCAAAGCCCAGCCTGTCTGTACTGCTTAGGGAGCACACACAGTCCACTGTGCACTGAACACAGAGCACTCTACCCCTCTACCCCATCCCGTGTCCCTGCTGCAAGCTGGGAGAGAGACACTGGAATCTATGCAGGTGGAGATCCCAACTTACTGAGCTTCTCTTCATCCTAGGACACAAGCCAAGGGCGGCAGAGAGAGCTCCGAGGTACAGCTAGAACGTCCCTAGATTCAGCATTCCAAGTGAGCTTCTACCCTAACTGGGGAGGCCAAGGAGGCACTGCTGGGATCAGCTTCCTGCCCAGGGATGACTGAAAGTCTTCAGGCTAGAGAGCATTCTCCAAACACCCCCCAGCTCTTACCCAAACACCATAGTGCCATCTTTCCGGATGCCAAACTGAGCGTTTTGTATGCCTCCAGAGTCTCTCACCAGCTTTCCATCGCTCACAACATTCCCAAGACACTCTCCAGTTTCCATGTTAAAGTACCCGCCGTTCTGGGCCACCAGACACTTTCTGAGCTTTGCAGTCTCCTCCACGGGGACTCTGCGTCGAGCCCGGCAGCCGCCGGCACCGCCCGGCTCCAGCACAGAGAAGGTCCTCAGGGGGTTCCTCACGAAAGTGAAGTGGCCATAGATCGCCTTGCCGCCCTCTGGGTGGATGTACGAGACAAACGTTCTGGTGACAGCCACCGGGCCGGCCGTGCTCTTGTCGCCGGGCCACGCTTCGTGCGTGACGTTGCCGTACTTGAGGGGCTGGCAGTCCCTGACGTGCCGGTGGCCGTGCCGGGGGCCGTGCTGCCGGGCCGGGTATGGCTGCAGCGGGGGCTCGCTGGGGCGGCTCCTGCAACGACAACACCCGGTTGCCCCAAGGCCGCGAACGCGGGGTAGTCAGAGCGGCGCGGTCGGGGTGGGCACGGCCTCGCTTCTCCCGAGCCCCGGTGGCGCCCACCGCGGTGCGAGGGCGGCTGGCCCGCTTGGCAGCCGCTCCATCAGCCCGAGCTCAGGGCACCGGGAGCCCCCGGAGCCGGGCACGGCCGCGCCCCGGCACAGGCGGTGCCCAGACACTCACCCGGCGCCGCGGGCCACCTGCAGCGAGCCGAGCACG
>VZTB01005898.1:144955-176934 GCA_013397245.1 Thryothorus ludovicianus | reverse complement strand
CGGGACAGCGCTCCCACAGGGACACGGGACACGGGAACCCGGGACAGCGCTCCCACAGGGACACGGGACACGGGAACCCACAGGGACACGGGCCAGCACTCCAGACACATCACATACAACCCTTGCAGCCGCTGCAGATCCATCCCCCCATTTTGGAGAACTGGGACTGTGTCTGTTTTCCAGAAGGGAAACACAACTCTGGGTTGTCCTTAATCTAACTTCAGTTTCTGGATCCTGTGGTACTCCATGACTAACAGAGTAATGATGAAAATGAGGTGTAGTTTATAAACCTGGGAATTTTCTCTTTCAAGAAATATCTAAGTCAAATACATTATTAAAGAATTAAATCACAGAACTATGGAATAGTTTGGGTTGGAAAGGACCTTAAAGCTCATCCAGTCCCACCCCCTTCCATGGGCAGGGACCCCTCCCACTGTCCCAGGTTGCTCCAAGCCCTGTCCAGCCTGGCCTTGGACACTTCCAGGGATCCAGGGGCAGCCACAGCTGCTCTGGGCACCCTGTGCCAGGGCCTGCCCACCTTCCAGGGAATAATTCCTGCCCAATATCCCACCCAACCCTGCCCTCTGCCAGTGGGAAGTCATTCCCCCTTGTCCTATTATGTTTTCAAAGTCCCTCTTCAGCCTTGATTCCATAAATGAGGTGGTACAAGGACAGGTATCACCCCTGTGCCCTTGGGAGTGGGGTTGTGGAGCCACAACTTGAGGCTGGAGAACCCAATGTTTCCAAAACCAGTGGATTATGCCTCAGTTTTCCCAGGATAAGCGCATCTGGTTCAGGCAAATAAATGTACTGGTGTCTCAGGTGTCTTGTAGGTGGGAAAATGTAGGTTTATGTCACAAATTAACCAGAAAACTCCCTTAGGACAACCCAGTGCTTTAAAAGATCTTAGCTAATGGGTCATTATGCCTCCAGTTTTATTCAGCCATGGAGAACTGCATGTGTCCTGCTTGTGCTTCCAGCTGGAAACAAGCTGTCCAGTAAAACTCCAGGGTGGCCTAAAGGTGGTTTTCATGGTCTGAACTTGGCTCTGCATAAAGCATGAGTAGAGTGCTCTGGGAGTTCACTCAAGTTTGTGCTCTTTTGCTCAAACAGCTTCACCTTTTCACAGGGATCATCATGTACCAAGGGTTCCACTGGGAGCCTTCCAGCCAGTTCCCAAACTCACCCTTTCTTTTCTCCTTTCTTTTGCATAACTTACAAGAGAGTCTGGAATCACAACATGCAGTGTAGAATCCACAGACCAAAAGTCACCTTTGGAAATCCACAGGGAACAGAAACTCCTTCCAAACTGGGATGAAAAACAAAGCAGTATTTGAAAATGGAATAGTCTCTCCTTTCCATATAGTACATTTGCTTTTCAGTTTACTTTCCTCTCTAAAACAGCTCCTTCCACCTCATTAAGTGTAAGTGGAGTACAAGGGACTTGTTTTTCCAGAATTGCTCAGAGGAAAGGGTGGCATTGCCAGGATTTCAGTGTTTGTTTTGCAGTGACACATGATTTCTCCCCTAATTGAGATAACTACGTGTTGTTAAAGATAACCAGTCTCCATTCCAGGTGTGTCACAACCACATTCCTGTCCCCAAAATGCAGGGTGTAAAGTACATGTGTGTGCAGGGGCTGGGAAAACACCTTGTGACCATTGCAAAATTCAAATGATTGGCAAAATGTGTTGTTATAAAGGTTCTTCTCTTGTGACCACACTGGGCAGAGTGAATCTCAGCAGCTGAGCTTTGGTACGAAGACACAACCCCAACCCTAACTGAAGTCTTAGTCTAAGTCAGGCTCTAAGTCAGAATATCTCTGTTTTATCCATTCAGTGAAGGTCAGCCAGTGGGTGTTTGTTTTTCTGTTATCAGAGTGAATATCATGAGAGGAATGTGCATGCTGATGTCTAGATCTGATACTAATTCCAATTATATATTGGAAGATAAGGCATGTATTTTTCTGTCTTGAGCCTGAAATCCAGCCCTGAAAATTTGGGCATGAATGCAATTAAGAAATATTTTATCCTTTCCCTGCCATTTGAAAATTTTATCTTGTGAAATAAAGTTGTCGAATAATTACTAATTTGAATTTCCCTGTGGTTATCAGCCATATACACTGCCTTTGCTTGTCCTGATTATCTATCTCCCTTCTTCCTCTTCTATGCCCTGGGAGGAAATAAAAATGTATTTCTATAACCTAAACCTGTACCTGCCTGAAAAGGTGTCTCAGCCAATACAAGCCATTCCAGAGAAACTGTCATTGGGAAATTGTGTAAAAATTTCCTAGGTCACTTCTTTTATCTTCACTCCTTCCTTAGGGATTTTTGGATGGAGAGAAGATGAGTAAAGCAGATAAAAAGCAGCTGGTGAGGTTAAAAGGCAGCAACTACAAGAAGGGTGCAAAATTTGCAGTGGTTGAGGAGAAAGGAGCATTAGAAGGGTCTTTTCATGCAGTGGGTTGGAACAAGATGATCTTTAAGGTCCTTTCCAAACCAAACTATTCATTGATTCTGTGGTCCTGTAACATTTTCCCTTCAGACAGGAAGGTTGGAAGGCTTGGTGAAAAGTTTGTGGGAAACAGCTGCCATTAGATGAGGTAAAGCAGGTGTGCTGTTCATGCCACTGCAGGTACTAAACAATAACAATAATTTCCTATTTTAGAGCATGGGGATTTTTAGAGGAGCACTGGGAGCAGTCCTCCCTTCAAACACCACAGGCTTTTCATTTTCAGGGCAAAGCCCAGGGGTGTCCCAGCAGCACCAGTCCAGGCTGTGGGCTCAGAGCTGGGCCACTTGCAGTGGCATTTCAGGGCCCCTGGAACAGCTTCCAAATCGAGGTTATTCTGCAGCCAACTCCTTTCATCCCCACTGTGGCAGGAGCTGTGTTTTGGAAACAGAGCAAAAAAAAGAACAAATACAAGAAGCAAATTGCCCTTATTGTTAAAAACGGCCATAATTTATCCCTCTTGATACAGCACAGCACCAGTGCCCCGAGCCCTTTGGAGTCACGTGGAGTTGATAAGCACTGTTAGCCTGTGCCCTGCAGTGCAGCTGTTACTGGGATATTCCATGATATTTTTTTCAGTGCAAATATTAAAAAAACAAAAAACAAATGTGTTTTAAAAGGTTTGAACTACATATATCATGTGGCAATAAGAGTAACCAGGGTAGCAGCAGGTTGTCATGAGATTTGCTTGAGATATTTGAATTGGAGAGTTCTGGGATGAGTGAAGTTCCATTTGTGAGAGGGGTTTTGGCTGCTCTGTCTCTGGTTATTGCACTCACAGCAGTCCATCAAGGGCAGGAGGACGGGGATGGAGCTTAAACAGACTGTTTCTGGGGTAAATGCAAACAGCATTTCCAAACTTTCTGAAATGGTCAGGAAGAAGAGACAGGAAAAGCCTTTTGTAAAACGGAACTGCTATTCAATACATATGAAACATTTTATGGGCAGAGATCAGTAGTCTTTGGAAATGCAGTTCTCTCAGGTACATCCCTGTTTTTAGAGCCTCAGCCAGAAGTGATGACTGCACCTTATTTATCTTTGTCCAACTACGTGCTCTAAAGATTACATAAGTCAAAAGGACTTTTATTGCAACTCTACTTTCATAAAGTCACTGCATCCATAAAGCTGATACACTTGTAATTTTAAGTACTTTGTTAACCTACCAGAAAATACAGCTGTATGAAGTTGGGGTGTTATGCCTGGTAGCCTGCAAGAATCCATCAGTCCCTCATTCCGTTGCAGCCAGAATATTTGCACTTTATTCAAGGAAGTAAACAGAAAAGCAATTTGCATTTTGCATTAAAATGATACACAGCAAGGAGCAGTCAGGTGAGATAGGAGGGACTGAAACAAGGGAATCCCAAAAGATCAGACCTGCTACAAGCTGGAATGGATGTGCCTGCCATGGCAGGGCTGCATGTGTGACAGCAGGGCAGGGATATGGGACAGTGGGGCTTTTCTGGAGGGAACCTTGGCTCCCCAGGGAATGGGCACAGCCCCGAGGCTGCCAAAGCTCCAGGAACATTTGGATAATGCTCTCAGGGATGCACAGGGTGGGATTGTTGGGGTGTCTGTGCAGGGCCAGGAGTTGGACTGGATAACGCCTGTGTCCATTCCCACTCAGAAGATTCTATGATTCTGTTTTGTCAGTAGAAAAATATGCGTCCTGAGCAGAATCTTTGAGCAAATATTCCAGACTTTGTTTTGTTGCAGAACCAGTCTGCCCACGCTCATAATTACTTATATGTTTTGAAATGGAACAATGGTCTCATTGTTACCACCTACTTGTTGTTTGGCAATATGGAGAGTTACACTGCAAATGGAACATCTGGCTTTGTCATAGGGGACAAAGAAACAGAACTGGAATGGCAGGATACCATTCAGATGGGGGGGCCACAAAGGCCTGCAGAGAGAATCATGGAATTGTGAAATTTCCTGGCTGGAAAGAGCCGCATGGGAATCATCCAGTCCAGCCCCTGGCTCTGCACAGACACCCCAACAATCCCACCCTGTTCATCCCTGGCAGTGCTGTCCAAACTCTCCTGGAGCTCTGGCAGCCTCGGGGCTCTGCCCATTCCCTGGGGAGCCTGGGCAGTGCCCAGCACCCTCTGGGGGAAGAACCTTTCCCTGAGATCCAACCTGAACCCCCCTGGCACAGCTCCAGCTGTTCCCTTGGGTCCTGTCCTTGGTCAAAAACATCTCTCATTTGTGTCTTTATCCTTGTTTAATTTATTTCTTTATCCCTGTAGTGAAGAAATACCATTTGCTCTCTGCATTGTGTCACACCTCCGATTGGATTCTGGGCCAGGACAACCAACTTAAACTTTTGTACAATATAATGATTTTTTCAATGTTCAGTCACTTCCATAGTGCCAAGATAACATGGCAAATGTTTCTGTCAGCAGGCTTCTGTTTGTTCTGTATTTCCACCAGAAAATAGGGATCAGCAAGCTGAAAACAGATGGAAATAGTTTATTATGTACACGGATGAGAAACCAGTGGGATGCAGATGTTGAAGGGATTAAGTGCCTAGTAGGATCAGGGATTGAGACAACAAACTGAGGGATAGCACAGAAATATGCAGCGTATTAACTCGGATCCAGAGAAGATCTAGTTAGAATTTAGCTGAATTCGAACTAAAGAAAAGCACACGCATTGGATGGTAATGGGGCTACGCTGAAATCACCCCCGACTTCGAGATACTCTAAAATTTACCAGGAAACCCCACACTGTGGACGAGAGTGCAGTGCCGCTGTAATTAACTCCCCGCTCTCTATTGCCGTAATTAATTCCCGCTCTCTTTTGCCGTAATTAATTCCCATTCTCCGGTCACCGCCCGGTCCCGCCGCCCTCCCGCGCTCCCCTCAGAGCGCGGCCCCTCCGCGCCGCCAGGGGGCGCCCCGGCCCCNGCGGGCGGCGTGGGCCGGGTGTGCGTGGCCGTGCTGGGGGACGTGGGCCGCAGCCCGCGGATGCAGTACCACGCGTTGGCGCTGGCCCGGCACGGGCGCCAGGTCGCTCTGCTGGGCTACCTCCGTGAGTGAGGGGCGGCCGGGGACCCGCGGGGCCGGGCCGGGCGGGCCTGGGCGCCGCTGACCGGGCTCTCCCCCCGCAGAGACCCGGCCGCACCGGGACGTGCTGGACAGCGAGAAGATCCGGCTGGTGCCCGTGGCGGAGCTGCGCGGGCTGCGAGGTGCGTGCGGGCCGGGCCGGGGAGCGGAGGGTGCCTGGGACCGCGGAGAGCCCGCAGCGTGTGCGGCTCCAGCCCCGCCCGCACAGCTCTGCGCTCCTGTCTCCCTCTCTGTTACACTGCAGCCGCTGGCATTAGACACCTGCCGGTACTTTGCTGCTGTTCACATGCAGAGTGAAATGTGGAAATAGTTTTCATTCTGCCTCTTCCCCCCCAGAGTGTTTGCCCTTGCTGCCCAGAGAAGCTGTGGCCACCCAATCCCTGGAAGTGTCCAAGGCCAGGTTGGACAGGACTTGGACCAACCTGGGCTAGTGGAAGGTGTCCCTGCCCGTGGCAGGGGGGGGAATGAGATGAGCCTTAATGTCCTTTCCAACCCAAACCATTTAATGAGTGTAGGATTTCTTTCCATATAAAATACAGGATGAGAATTTGTAGGGATCACAAGATGTTTACATAGCTTTATAGTTACCATAGAATAAAATCACAAAGGTTGGAAAAGCCCTGTAAGAACACTGAGTTCAACCATTCCCCCAGCACTGCCACACCCATGTCCCCAAGTGCCACATCCACTTTTAAATCCCTGCAGGGATGGTGACTCCACCACTGCCCTGCACAGCTGTGCCAGTGCCTGACCACCATTTCCATGAAAGAATTTTCCCTATGTCCAACCTAAACCTCCCCTGGCACTGCTTGAGACCATTCCCTCTCCTCCTGTCCCTGTTCCCTGGCAGCAGAGCCCGACCCCCCCCAGCTGTCCCCTCCTGTCAGGGAGTTGTGCAGAGCCAGAAGGGCCCCCCTGAGCCTCCTTTTCTCCAGGCTGAGCCCCTTTCCAGCTCCCTCAGCTGCTCCTGGTGCTCCAGCCCCTTCCCCAGCTCTGTTCCCTTCCCTGGATTCACTCCAGCCCCTCAGAGTCTGCCTTGGAGCAATCCAGCCCATCCAGAGCCTCTGCAGAACCTTCCTACCTTCAAGCAGATTGACACTCACCCAGCCTAGTGCCATCTAATTGCTAAACGTGCACTCAATCACTTACCCAGGTTATTGGTGAAGTTATTAAACAGGGGTCCATTTTCATGTTATTTTCACCCTGTCTCTGCAGATCTGGCTGGTTCTGATGTTCACGTTTCTGTGGGGAGAGCTCTAATATTCTTACCTGTTTTTCTGTCACTTTGTAGTGGGCCCAAAGCTTTTCCAGTACGTCCTAAAGGTGCTCGTGCAGTCAGTGCAGTTACTGTACACGTTGCTGAGGATAGATCAGCCATCCTATATTCTTCTCCAGGTATGGTTTGTGTTTGGACTAATTTCAGTAAAAATAAATAGTGCTACATTAAAGGACATTTTTAGCTGTCTCAGACATTGTTCTAATTATTTCAGAGCTGAACTGGCCTCATCAGTGGTGTAAACCTGTATCCAGATATTTCTTGTCTCTAAACTTTGATTTGTCTGTTAACAAGTCAAGTTTTCTCTTTCCATTAGTTGTTGTGATTTCAAACTTCATTGCCATGGGTAGAAGAATAACTCTTACTGGAAATGTTGGTGTGTTTATTGGAGGGGAATTTTGGTCTTGATCCAAGGGTTAAGTGTGAAGTACCTGCCAGCGTTCTTAAGTAAATACCAACAGTTTCTGTTCATGAAACTCCTTTAAGGCAATGCAATTTCAATTTGATTTTTTGTCTCTGGTAGTTGCTTTGTGTTTGTTGCTTGGTCGCAGTCTGGTGCTATTTTGGTTTTGTTTTTGAGCAGAATCCCCCAGGCTTACCCAGCATAGCTGTAGCCTGGGTGGCAGGGCTGTGGTGGGGGAGCAAACTCATCATTGATTGGCACAACTATGGGTACACCATCCTGAGCCTGAGTCACGGGAGGAGCCACCCACTGGTGCTGATTGCAAAATGGTTTGTACAGTCATTTCTGCTCTTTATAAATGACATGCCTTGGTGGGATTCAGAATGGAGGCCAGCGGGGAGGATATAATTGGCACAGGGAGGGGTTTCTGGGCTTTGCTGGGTAAAACTGGTTTCTGTTCTGCAGCTGCTTTCTTGAACACGTGGGAGGGGGGTTGCAGGAAGTGGGCAGGTTTTATATACGTGTGCAAATGTTGATCTTGTTACTGGAATTTCTTTATACATCCCTGGGTTTTTTATTTTCTAATGCTGCTTTACACTCCAGCCCTTCTTTGAACAGCTCCTTGCTAATATAATTGGTTATATGTAGTTA
Source organism: Thryothorus ludovicianus (assembly GCA_013397245.1). Classification (NCBI taxonomy): domain Eukaryota; kingdom Metazoa; phylum Chordata; class Aves; order Passeriformes; family Certhiidae; genus Thryothorus; species Thryothorus ludovicianus. The sequence goes on along the minus strand of VZTB01005898.1, from coordinate 169,025 downwards.
AAGGCTTTAAAGGCTTTGGAGAATAGGAGCCCATCAAAAACTGGCAATCAGATTTCAGTTCTGAGTGAAGTTGGCTTTCTTTGGGTTTTGTTTGACTTTTATCAAGCATGGGCACTGGGGACAGTTGCTGCAATTGCCAGCCTGTGGTTTCTGACTGACATTTCATTTCTGTCAGGTATGAAAAGCTTTTTGGGCGCCTGTCTGACTATAACTTGTGTGTCACTGATGCCATGAAAAAAGATCTCTGGGTGAATTTCAAGATAAAGTAAGTCATGTGCCTCAGACAATTTAGTGTGTGCCAGTTAAGTAAATGAAAGAACAGATCCCTTAGGATTCAGGATTCAGAGGGATCTTAAAAAAGCAGCTCTCCTGAGCTCATCCATCACCACCAGAACACATAAACTCAGTTTTGTGATGGGCCAATGCAATGTGGGAATTCAGGAATCTTCATTATCCTTCTGAACTAACACCCCATTGACTGAGGTGGCAGTCCAGGAGCCATGGAAACTTGCTGCAGGTTGCCTGTGGGACAGATATCACTGGGATTTGAACAATTACTCTGTCCTGTCAGCTTGTCTTGAGGGCTTCAAGATCAGAGTTGCTCAGGAGCAGTTATGGAGTAAGTTTAAAAATCAGAACAGTGGTGTCTGCAGTTTTTACAGGTGCATTTCACTCCTAGAACAAGCACACAAGAAAGGGGTTCTTTGTTACTTGTGTCCACCTTGGTGTGTTCCAGCAAGCTTCAGGAATACAGGAAGTTGTAAGAGTCAAAGAATTAATTACTTTGCTGTATTGATTTTGTTAATTTCTTTCTGATTACATTGTTTCAGCCTGCCACTGTACCGTGTGCCTGTTGTTACATCTGTGTCTTATTTAATCTGCACATTTATTTCCTCCCAGGGCTGTAACGTTGTATGACAAACCAGCATCTTATTTTAAGGAAACACCATTAGACCTCCAACACAACTTGTACATGAGACTTGCCAAGGCCTACAAGCCTTTCCAACCACGGTACGTGCAAGTGCTTAACCAAGGGACACGGATTTGTGGCACTTCAGTTACCAGAACTACTTGTGTGGGGTGTTTGATCCCCAGCAGGCACAGGGGACATTGCCTCCATTGTCATTAGGAGGGCCAGAAGAAGTGAAACCACTGAGCTGTGGTAACACAAGCAGTAGAAGTGTTTTGTTTTTAAAGAAGTTGGCATAAGAACTGAGGCAAGCTGTGATGAGTGTCTGGGGTGGAACTCTGCAGTTGTCCCACTGACCCACACTGCAGTGGCTGGGTGCTTCCTCAATAGCATCCCTTCCTTAATTACTGTGGAGACCCTTCAGGATCTTGGTCCAAGTGATAAACACTCCCCTCTGGCTGTGCAGGATGTCACCAGTAGCAGATGGACGAGGAAGTTAACTTCACCAAACCAAGGCTTGAAAAAGAAGTGAAATCCACAATGCATGGTGGGGAGTTTTTGGAAATGCCAAACTCAGAATGTGTAGGTTCTGAGTTTAGTTGAATAAATGAGGCCTCCATGCTGTGCTAAGTGTGAGACAGAGTGTGGAAAGGGAGGCTGACTCTGCTCCACTTGGGAAGGAAAACATTTGGTTGGAAAGTGGAATTGTGCCTGTAGCAGCAGGAAAGAGGGAAAAATGGCCTGCCCTGTTCTGGTATTTCTGTAATGTAACACTTCTGTTTGTAGACAAGTTGAGCAGCAAATCTGAAGCCAAAAGTGTGGCAATTCATGCCAGTGAAGCAGAGTGTTGCCTGCTGTTGCTGGCTGTGTGTAGCCCATCCTCAGGAAGTTGTGTTTCCATAGTACAGAGCTGTCAGTCCCAGTGCTGACAGATCAGCCTTCACGGAGAGGGATGGCAGAAGTGGCGATGTGCTGAAGGCCCGGGGCCGGCCAGCCCTGCTCATCAGCAGCACCAGTTGGACAGGTGGGGAAACAATTCTGTTTTTCATATAAAATAGGGCTGTTTGTACCTTCTCACACCTGAAGTTATGTTTGTCCTTGGTTTTCCTGGGAGGTGAGGTGTGTACAATGCAACCGAATGTTGTGTAACTTACGTAGAGCTACAAATGAATGATTTTTAGAAGTTATATTCTAATTATAGAGCTCATCTTTAAGAGTGATTAAATGAGGTTTCCTACTTGTTTCTTTTAGCTTTCATTCTAGACATACCATCTTGCATGGTGATGTAAAATAGATTAAGAAACTCAAATATTTACTACTTACTGAGCAGCTTGAAGGTGTCTGCCCATGACAGGGCTGGGATGAGATGAGCTTTAAGATTTCATCCAACCCAAAGCAATTTGTGAGTCCATGATTTCTGATTATGTTTATTACATAGTTATGTACATTCTTTTCCCTCTGTTTGAGGAAGGGAACAGAGACTGGAAACAAATCTATTGCCAATGACCATGGGTAGGATTGCCTTTATCTTTGAATAATTCAGGCAATTTTTACACTTAATTCTCAGTTTTAGAAACTAGAAAATTTTAATTTGATAGCTTCGAAAATATACAGTATTTGTAGCTGGTTTGTCTGTCATGTTGCCAGCTAGGGAAATAAATAAGGACTGTGCATGGTTATGGACTTTCATTTATGAAAATAAACTAATGAATTTTTAATAGCACATTTTAGTAAAGAGTAATCTTTGGTACAGACTATGTATTTAACCTTTGAGTACATGGTCTGTATTTAAATTGTGTAGGTGAGGGTGAGGAAAATCTCAATTGTTATTTAAAGACAAAAACTAAAAATGGTAGAAATGTGAATGTAAGTAACAAAGCCTTCTCTTTCAGAGGATGAAGACTTCTCAGTCCTTTTAAGAGCTTTAGAAGGTTGGTATGAAGGAATTAATCTCCCTTTTTCAAAGAGGTCTTCTGGACACTTAAGAAGGGTTTTGGTAAAGAGCAATGCTTCTATATTCAGGTGAAAATGCAATGCTTCTATATTCAGGTGAAAATGAATTTGTATTTGATTAATTAATCAAATTGTAATTGATTAACACTAATTTCAGATTAGTAATTAAAATACAGCAGTGCAACATCTGAATTCAATTAGAGGAGTTGTCAGGGAGAATTAAATCTCTAAGTGGCTCCTAAACTGCAGTTTTATTTTCTGAGCAAATACACCTACTCTCCACAGGTATCTGCTAATGGGAAGGGAGGGAATACTTTGTCTTATCTTGAAGATTTTGCAGCTGCAATTCTAAATTGATCTATTGGAGCACCTGATTGGGGAGCAGCTGAAGAAATGCTCCATGCATAAACAGCCTGATTTATTCCTATAGAAGTCTAGAAATGTTAACATTGCTGAATTTATTGCTGTGTTACTAACACATGCTTGTAAGGAAATTGCTTGTAGTGAGAAGTTCAATAATTAATGCACTGTCACCACTCTTCAAACAAGCACCCTGAGATTTGTCAGCTCTGACCAGTGTTTTATCTTCTCCAGATTATGAGAGGTTTATCAAGGAGGGAGCTGAGCTTCCAGCTTTAGTGTGTGTGATAACAGGTAAGAATGTTTGTGTTACAGTTTTTAGTGCCAGCAGAAGGCTTAGTTGTCACTTTTGTTCTGGGCTGACTCCTCTGTTGCTGGTGGGAGAGAGGAGGGACTGTTGCCCTTGTGTCTGGTTATAAGGACAGTGATTTATAGCTGAGTTATTGCACCATCCACCAGTTATGGCACATCTTTAAAGAGCCTCCCTGTCTGCTCCAGCTCTGCATGAAAAACAACCTAAGGTCAATGTTGAGACGATGCTGCAAAAGCAATGTCAGAGGAAGCAGCCTCAAACTGTGCCAGGGGAGGTTTAGACTGGATATTGGGAGAATTACTTCATGGAAAGGGGGGTCAGGCACTGGCACAGCTGCCCAGGGCAGTGGTGGAATCCTCATCCCTGGGGAATTTAAAGCCATGTGGATGTGGCAGTGCTGGGGAACAGCTGGACTTGATCTGAGGGGGCTTTTCCAACCTCAAAAACTCCATGATTCTACATTGATGGAAAACTCATTGAACTGCTGAGTAAGAGAAGTCCAGGTGCACATTGCTTTCAAGGGAACTTAGATTTTTCTGTCCTTTTAGGATACCACAGGGGTTGTATCCTGTTTGTGCACCTGATCCAACAGGAGCTTCTATTTCACAGACCACACTGTTTTCAGTCATCTTGCTAAAACATTTTCTTCTGTTTTAAACAGGTAAAGGGCCTCTAAAAGATTACTACAATGGACTGATCCAAAACCTGCACTTTGAGCATATCCAGATCTGTACACCGTGGCTGGAAGCTGAGGATTATCCCCTTCTGCTTGGTAAACAGTGGGTGATGGAAAAGGCCTGAGGGTGTGTGGGAGGCAGCTCAGCACCATTGCAGGGGCTGGTGCAGACTGCACAGAAGCTGGGAGAATACAGTCAGGAATGCTGGTTATTAGTGCCAGGATATTCATGGGTTTGGCTCATTCCAGCAAAGCTGCTGAGTTCCTCTGGCTGGCTTTTCACTGTTTTCCCAAGGAGTAGCTGTGTTGCTGTTTCAGCCTGTTCTTTGCACTCTTTGTTTCTTCCAGCTGTGCTGAAATACAGGTGCCTGTGCACGTTCCACTTGACTTTCAGGGTCACTCCAATAAATGAAATTAAAAGTTGTTGGCTGAGCAGCCAAAAGTAGCTGAAATTCTAAATTAGCATGTCACTGGAATGTTATTCCCTCATAATGGCTTCATTGCAACAGCATTAAGTGGGAATAATAGAGTAATAAAATACATATTCAATGTGATTTTCATTCTGCAGGGTTAGAGCCTGACAATTGATGTGGCTGTAAAACACTGTTTATTTGGTCCTTTCCAAAAAATGAACATAATGTCTGTAAGATCACAATGTAGTTCCTCTGTTTGAGCTGACTTCAACTGGGAGAGGTCACTAGTGAGCCATGCAGTGTATCCTGATTGAATTGTGATGGGATTTTCCTTTACTTACTCATTTTTAGCAGATTAAGAGGCAGAAAGGATGTTTTGAGATACATAAAACTTCAAAATCCCCTTTAATTTAATATGCACTCACTTCCTACTTTTCTAAGACATAACTAATTTGAGTCCCAAAACACCCTGTGCTTTATTTTTTTCCTGGATTGCTTGAAATTGTGTCTGGGTAGTTGCAAGTTTCACTTGCACCATCCAAAGCAGCACAGAAATAAAGGTTTGCAGGAGGACAGAGGAGCTGCTTTCAGAGGGTTCAGGCTGTGTTGTGTTGGTTTTTCAGGCTCAGCAGACCTGGGGGTGTGTCTCCATAAATCCTCCAGTGGTTTGGATTTGCCCATGAAGGTGGTGGATATGTTTGGCTGCTGTTTACCTGTGTGTGCAATACATTTTGAATGGTAAGAGCTTATTCTGTTACAGCTCAAGGGGATCACATAAAACAACATTCTTACAAAGCCAGAGTTCAGCAGCTGCTGCAGGAGTTCAGTGAGATTCCTGTATTATGCCATTTTTAAAATTCAGTAAGATAGAAATCAAGGTTGTTTTAAGTTTAAAAGTTAATACAAGTTTCTACAAAATTGGGAGCATTTAATGCAAGCACTTGCCTTAAAAAATCCCTCTATTCCATTCTTTCCATATAATTAATTTTAAGAGAAGCTTTCTTCTGAGTAAACACATCTGTTCAGTTAAAGGCTCAGTGTATGCATTTGGAATTTAAGGTCCTTTGGGAAAACAGTAGCTTTATAAAAAAAGATAAATTCTTGTGAAGATTTCACAATGGATCATGGACAGATTTTCCTTGTGGAAAACAAATCTAGTTTTAAAGTAGATCATTGCCTTGGTTTTTAATGGATGTCCAGATGAGAGGCACCAAGACAGAATGATGTCCCTTTGGTACACTTGTGGCAGATTTAGTCTGACATAGAAAGGAGAAGTTTCTAACTGTTTAAAAGTGCCTGTTTAATTCTACTATGTCAGGTGTGGAGCTCCTGACAATCTGGGGCCATAATGATACAGGTACCCTGGTTTGGTCCCTTTGGATGTCTCTGTGCAACATTGTACATGTCCCACTGGCTGCTTTCTGCCTCATTTTTCCTTCTGTGGCTTTTTTTCAGTTTACACGAACTGGTGAAACACAATGAGAATGGTTTGATATTCAGGGACTCGCAGGAACTTGCAAACCAGCTGAAGGTAAAGGCTCTGACTGATCTCTTTCCCCCCAGAAATAACCCCAGAGGTGCCACTGTGGGGGCAGCCTTTTCAGACCTGATCCTCACTGTGTGTTTTGCATTCTTATGAGGTACTACCTGGCCTGGTGAGCATTGCTTGCCTCATTTCTGTTAAAATGTGAACCTGAAGCTGCCAAAAGCATTTCAGATATCGTCCCTATTCTCTCTTTGTGGGGCCAGACCCCAGAACTGCAGCTGTAGTTGAGGGTTAACACTGGGGAGGCTGGAATGAGCCTGAAATAGAACATGATAGTTATTTTTCTGTGGTTTTGCTTTTTAAATTACAGATGCTTTTCTTGGATTTCCCTAGCCTGGGAGGGAAACTCCAGAGCTTCCGAGAGAACCTGCGAGCATCCCGGCAGCTGCGCTGGGACCAGAGCTGGGACCAGACTGTGCTCCCCTTGCTGGGGAACAAGGAATGACTGGGGGAGGGAGGTGTCAAACACATTCCTGCAGCTGCAGAGGTTTGGGAAACAGTGAATAAACTCTTTGTATTGTCTGCACTTACAGTTTATAACTCTTTTGCCTTGGAGTGGGGCTCTCACACTCTTTCACAGTTTCAGCTTCCTGGGTGAGCAAGAGGTGCTGAAGGTGCTGGGATTGTTTGTTGGGTGCTGCCTGAAGGCCCCTTTTTGGTGAAGATCCTTGAATACAGATAGAAATTATTACCAGCTTTACTTCCTTTACAGTCAGCACTTAATAGGTGATTTGGGTATGTTTTTCTGGCATATGGCAGATGCTTTTCATTTGAGTTTTCATTTCAGCTGGTCAGTTTGATGGCCAGTTAACTGCCCAAGCACTGAGTATCCTCCTCCTGTGTGGTTTTATTGGGACAGAACCATTTTGTTTCCAAGTTGTTTTTCCTTTTGACAATGTGTGCAGGGTGTGGAAGCACAGCACTGGTGTGTGACAGCTTTACTGGGCACTTAGAGCAAAGCAGAGCTTGCAGTGAGATTTCTCCTTGTACTCTGAAATGAATGTGCCCATTTACCTTGAGAAAGAACATGAAATTCATTTCTTCTTGAACACATGAACAGAAAAGGGAAAAATAAAATATATGAAGAAAGTATGTATAATTTAGTCAAAAGGCACTTTGTGAGTGCTTACTTAGCTTACTCAGGTACAGCCTTCAGCTTTTTATTAAGCTCAGCATTCACATGCAAGCATAATGCTTACAAGATTTTTTTCATCTCCTTTTTGATGATAAAATAGATGTCAGTCATTGGTAAAAGTGCTTGGTTTGGACTGTGTTTACTGCTCCTCAGAGCTCCTGCTTCAGGATGGGAGGTGAGGACAGTGGTTTTAAACTGACTGAGCAACTATTGAATATCTGCTGTTGTCAACAGAGAAAAGGTGAAAATAGAGTCAGGCTGCTTTACTGCAGGAATTTGGCAAAACTTCCAGCTTATTGAATGAAGAATGATCCATAAAGATCAGCCCATTTTTAGTGGGTTTTTTCCTGTTTTCAGTCAAAATCCTGTGTAGGGGTTTGGCCATTCCTGTGCACATGGAGGTAAATTAGGCACTTCTCTAATTAACTAGTAATCCCAAAAGCTTTAGAGAGGTTTCATCTTCCTATGATAGAACTTTTTAGATCCAAAATGAGCTCTGTACAGAACCTTTGACTTGAATTTTGTGTAAGGGGAGATAAAGGAGCTCCTGTGTGGGCTGCCAACCAAAACCCAGGATGGGATTATTTCTGCTTGATCCCAGCAGTCATGGTCTCCTTTAGCTTGAAGAGCAGAAAGATTCTTCAGGTTTCAAGTTAGGTATCATCAGTTTTCTCTCCATTGCTACAGAAGGAGGATGAAGTTTTTTCATTTCCTTTTAAGTAGTTTTTAATAGAGAAAAGGAAGTCAAAAGAGAAGTATGAGCAGCACATTGATTTTTCTGCTTCAGAACCAATGCTGCCCGACAGGAGAGTGATTAATTGACAATGGGAAGTTTCAGAGCAGGGGAGCTCAGTCCTTCCTCTTTGCAGGATGCCTGCAGCACTGCTATGGAGAGTGATTCCTTTTTCATTCCCAACCCAGCCTGAGGGGGTGGATGCCCAGCAGCCACCGTGGAAGTGGCAATCCTTATTTAAGGAGAGAAAGGGACATCAATTCTGACTTGTCACCACTGCAGAGTAAAGATGCACCTGATTTACAGCAGAGTCATCCTGGGACACAGCCACAGGTACTGGGCACTGTTTTATTGGGGGGTTTTAGGTTAACCCAAACTGCAAGTATATACTGACATAAAAGACCAGAACAGACAGTTACAGCTGGTTTTAGTGTCAGAGCCCATTGATTGCTCTGAAATATGGTTTTGCTCCCTTGTCTGTGTGAGATCCTCATCCTGTGATCCTGAAGGTTGCCCCCAACACTTACAAATGACAACACAGTTGGAAAAAATAAAACCACTTGAATTCTGTTTCTTCTACAGAATCCAAGTGACTGGGTTTTTTTGGTTTCTGTTGCTTGAGGTTCAGTCACTTCCCGGGGCAGCAGGCTTGGATCCATGCTGGGAATTACAGGAAGGAAGGACTCCACGTGTCCATGTGTACAGTTGTATCCTCAGAACCTCATTTCCAGAATTCAGGATAATCCTGTTACAAGGGTGAGACAGCTCCTGTTGGTCTCAAAATTCCAGTTCTGTTTGCCAAGCCTATATAAACAGCTGTAGAATAGTTACATCTGGCTGCACATCATAGAGAAAATTACAGCTGCTGTGGGCTGGAATCATCTGCCACCTGATCCCAACTTTATCTGTGAAGAGAAACACTGGAAATCATATTTATGCTTAATAAAATGAAGAGCAAAAGTTGCATGACAATTTCTGTAAGAAGAGATCTTTAGCATGCTGTGATCGACAGGCAAATGCTTATGAGTGTTAATGCCTCTGCTGAACACTCAGTGTCACTTTGTGAATTAACCCAAATTTCACAGAATATCCTGAGTTGAAGGAACCCACAAGGATCATCAGGTCCAGCTGGTGAACACCAGTTGAACAGCAAAGAGACTGCAAAAGAGAGGCTTTAGAAGTGAGTATGAAGAAAAATCCCCAAATCTCTATTTTATTTAATCTCTAGTTGGGAGTTTTAACCCTCAAAGAACAGGTAAGATAAGATAAAGGGTTTAGGCTGAATCTCAGGTGTTATCACTGTGACAGTGCAGCACTGATGGCTCCCTCCTTTAAGCTTAAACGTTTTTTTTACTTTGCTACTGGCATCAGACTTACCAATCATCCCTCCCAGATGTGAGCTGTGATAGCCTAAAGGCGAGTTCCAAGCTCTTGATAAAATCCATGTGCAAAAGCTACTGCTCTTGAATCCAGCTCTAGGATAAGACCCTGCTCTTGGACACCTCCTGCTCCTCTCTACCACAGAACAAGTAATGGGGAAAGAAGCAAAAAGGCAAAACTTTTGAACACTGGATGGAACAGGCACCCACCTAGCTCAGCCTGGAACAGCTGATACGTGTCTGGATTTCGGATTGTGGAGGCAATGAACACCTCGGGAGCTTTCCTGTCTGCTCTGCAGGTGCAGAGTTTCTGTAGCATCCCAATGAGGGCTAAAATTATCTCAGGATCATATACCACATCTACAAAAAAAAAAAAAAAGAAACATACAATATTTATTGGGAGTTGAGCAAAAAACAGAATAAAAACTGCAAAGCAGAAATACAATCTTCACAGCACAGGAGAATATTGATATTTTATGGGCTATGCCCTCATCACTAAAAATCAGTGCTCCTTTTTGTAAATGGATTGTCAGATATTTTATTTAAGCCCATCCTAAGGGAGGCAGCAGAACCACTGAGTGTTGGTGCTCTGTTCCCACTGCCCTTGGCAAAAGAAACCTGCCTTGTTAGAAATGAGTGGTTTAGAGGCTGATGCCAAAGACTTGCAGAATTTTTATCTGGAGTCCTTCCCTGGAAAGCAGAAATGGTGATGAGAGGTCAGTGAACACCAAGGGGTTGTTTCCTACACACAGGTGTCCAGGTGTGTGTGACTGCAGTGTGACAAGAGCACATCCTGCTGCAGTGAATAACAGCAAAGAGCACGGAGATGACAATGCCCCTCAGTTCTTGTCTTCAGCATCCAGCTGGGACTGGTTTGGGCACTGAGCAGTATCATTGGCATTAGGGACTTGATTTTATAGAATTCCTACTCACTGCATCCTGTGATACCTTGGATGCCAAAGTCATTCTTGCACCTGGATTCTCAGGTTTTTCTTTGCAAAGCTCCAAATTAGGGTGTAAGACCTACAGCTGAGACATTCTGCTCTCACTGGGTATCATCCTACTGTCACTAGATTCTCCAGGACTGGATTTTTTGTAAAACTCCCTCTGCATTTATACACAGACAAGTCCAAAAAAGCTGTGCAGTTGATTTTTGTTACTCTGTCATTCCTCAAGAGGCTGCCAGGGTTGCTGAGCCCTGTCCCCCATGAGTGGGTGCAGTACCTGCTGCAATGACAACGTCAGCTCTGAGACCCAGCAGCTGTTTTTCTGTCACTGAGCCCCAGTCCAGCTCAGCAACAATCACTTGTGGGTTTTGGCAGCTCTCTCCTTCCACCTCCTGTCCTTGGGACTCTGTTTGGGTGCTCCAGGTCACGGCAGGCTCTGGGGTGAAGCCGTTCAGCCGGATGTTTTGTCCCAGCTGTCTGAGAACATGGGGGTGGCAGTCACTAAATATGAATGTCCTGGGTTGGCAGGTCTTGCAGATGGCAATTCCAGTGAAACCAATGCCACTCCCTAATTCCAGGATTGTCCTGAGGATAACAGGTTAAAAAGTACTATCAGGACTCTGCACTGAGTTGGAAATCAAAACATTCTAAATATAATTAAAGGTAAAATCAGTTCCAGGTAATTACAATAATTTTTGAGTGAACCATCCACAGTCTAACCTTTGTCCCAAGCAACTGGAGAGTTGGGAATAACTGAGGGTGGAATTGTCAGCATAAAATTAATTAGCTGAAATGCTGATTTCTGGAAGGTACAAAGCATTCCCACCACAGGGATGAGAGACATTCCCACCTGACTTTAGCCATCTGCAGCACTGTTGTTTCCACCTGAGCTGGCTCTCCAGTTTTTAGTCAGTGGAGAGAAACAGACACTGAGCAGCACAGTTCCTCCCCCTGCAAGCTTAATTATTATTAAATTATCTTTCCTTGAAAATCCTTGCTCGTCTTGACTGCTTATAAATAAAGTAGAAATTATGTGATCAGAGCTGCACACTAATCATCTAACGTATATAATCCTTGGTGAGTCCCATCATGGAGTGGAGGGTGTTAGTTAAATTAAAAAACTGATTAAAATTAATTAAAAATTTCAGTTAAAAGCTGAACAGCTGACTTCAGAGAACAGGTCAGACTGCACAGAGCAAGGGTTTGATCCTAAACCATGTCTTGACAGGTCCTCTCCTGGGTTAAAGTTTGGCAGACCAAACAAGAGCAGTAATTACTCAGCAGCAAAAGTGTAATTTCAGTTATTTTGTTATTAAATATTTCTGTTATTAAATTACAGTAATGTAGCTCACAGTATCAGAGGGTTGGAGTCCCTCTGCTCTGGAGCTGGGCTGGGAGAGCTGGGGGTGCTCACCTGGAGAGGAGAAGGCTCCAGGGACACCTCAGAGCCCCTGCCAGGGCCTAAAGGGGCTCCAGGAGAGCTGCAGAGGGACTGGGGACAAGGGATGGAGGGACAGGACACAGGGAATGGCTTCCCAGAGGGCAGAGATAGATGGGATATTGGGCAGGAATTGCTCCCTGGGAGGGTGGGGAAGCTCTGGCACAGAGCAGCTGTGGCTGCCCCTGGATCCCTGGCAGTGTCCAAGGCCAGGCTGGATGGGGCTTGGAGCAGCCTGGGACAGCGGGAGATGTCCCTGCCCATGGAATGATGTCCCTTCCCAGCCAAACCACTCTGCAGCAATATAAACACCTCTCCCCTCATTACTGCAGCCCTGCTGAGGCCATACCTGTCCCTGAAGACAGCAGGGTTCTGCAGTGCCCACTGGGCCAGGTGCAGGGCAGCCTCCCAGGTGAGGAGTCCCGTGGTGCCCGCAGAGACCAGCGCGGTGCTCTCGGAGAGGCTCACACAGTCCCCCGTGGGCTGCAGCACATGGCAAGGCAAACACAGATCAGCACAGCCCCTCACTGAGAGCTGACAAACAATAGCAGCACCTGGAAAAAGGCAGGAAGCACTCCAGGCTTCAGGGTGGTTTTTTTAAAGCAAATTATTGCTTAGTTTGGGTGAGTAAATGTGGTTTAGAACACTGCAGTGTTGGTTTTTACCAGTAAGTAGTTTTTGTAACAGTGAGTAGATTCTTCTTCTTTCAGAACATCTGCCAGTGCCTCGTAGAGTTCATCCAGAGGCTCAGCTGCTGTGGATTCAAGCTGTGGGGAGGAGAACAGGGTAGCTCTGAGCATCACACTGTCATGAAACAGAAAACAATTGCACTCCAAGGCCCATTTTAGTACAGTGTATTTGCAGTGTATTGGGGTTGGTTATTACATGAGATATTTTCAATGAAAAAAAAAAAAAAAGGATAAAAACAAGTGAAAAATAGGCTGAAAAGCAAGAGGTACCTTTCTGATGAGCTCAGTCAGGAAGCACCTCCTGTACTTGGCCGAAGGGGGATATTTCACACACAGAGGGTGAAGAATTGTCTGCAATGAGAATGGCCATGGAAACCAATTACCCAGGGCAGGGTTTAGGAAAGGCACTAAGGACCAGAGAAGGACCATTAATTGGCTCTGGGTACCATGAAATGCAGTGGAATTTAGTCTGTACAAGAGATGCTAAGCCAGAAATTGAAATGGGATTGTTTCTGACAGGTCGGTGAGTTTACAGATCTGTGGCCACAAATTTCTTACTTTGTGTGGCAACAAAAATCTCACTTTTCAATAGAGTAAAGAGGAAGATGGAGTGGAAATAATCCAATTTATTCTCCTCCTCCTTTTGCTCTTATCCTCGTTTCCGTTTTGGTTTGCTACCTGATTTGTGATCTCCATTTGCAGGGACGGTTCAGGCATCACCATTCCCTGCATCCCCAAACAGCCAGGAGTGGCTGCGCTGACCGTGCCGTTCACCACACCAGTGCTCTGGCACGCGGGCCTCAATTGTGATCTGAGAACACCCAAACACCAGGCAGAGAAGGAAATCTGTAGTTCTGCAAGACCCAACGAAACACTGCGAGAGCGAGTCACCCATCTCCGTGTTCCTGGGCAATTCCGGCGGCTCTGGGACTCGTGCCACCCAGGGGTGACTCCGAGCTGTCCCTCACCTTGTGCAGAATATCGGCCAGCAGCGCGGAGTCCGGCGCAGTCTGCAGGCTTTGTTCGAGTTCCTAAAACAGGAGAAATAAACAAATAAATAGATAGATAAATAAATAAATACCCAACGCCTCCCCGCCCGGCCCGGTCCCCCCGTACCGGCCAGGGCAGCGAGCGGAGCGGCCGCGCCGCCAGGAAACGGCGCTGGAAGCGCAGCGCCAGCCCCGGCCCCGGCTCGGCCATGGCCCCGCGGCGCTCGGCCGGGCTGGGGCTGCGAGCGCCCGGACAGACGGACCCCGAGCGCCCGGACAGACGGACCCCGAGCGCCCGGCCCGGAGCAGGAGCCGCCCAGAGGGCGGAGCGGCACCGCCCGAACCACGGAGCGTCTGCGCGGGCACCGGAGCCGGCACCCCCGGGACACGGCCGGGGCTCGGCCCACGGAGCTGCCCGGGCCGGCACCGAACGGGGATGGGACCGAGCCGGGCTGGGGCTGGGTCTGAGCTGGACTGGGACTGAGCTGGGCTTGGGCAGCGTGGGGATGCTGGGAGCGGNCCCAGGGGTGACTCCGAGCTGTCCCTCACCTTGTGCAGAATATCGGCCAGCAGCGCGGAGTCCGGCGCAGTCTGCAGGCTTTGTTCGAGTTCCTAAAACAGGAGAAATAAACAAATAAATAGATAGATAAATAAATAAATACCCAACGCCTCCCCGCCCGGCCCGGTCCCCCCGTACCGGCCAGGGCAGCGAGCGGAGCGGCCGCGCCGCCAGGAAACGGCGCTGGAAGCGCAGCGCCAGCCCCGGCCCCGGCTCGGCCATGGCCCCGCGGCGCTCGGCCGGGCTGGGGCTGCNGGCTGAGTCTGAGCTGGACTGGGACTGAGCTGGGCTTGGGCAGCGTGGGAATGCTGGGAGCGGGAAAACAAACACCGGGATCAGGGAAACACGCGGATCGGGGGAAAATCGAGATCAGGGAAACATCGGATTCAGGGAACACTGAAATCGGGGAAACATGGAATCACTGGATCCATGAATCATTTGGATCATAAGAATCATGGAAACACTGAATAGCGGAATCATTGGAAACACAGAAACACAGAATCACAAAATATTGGAATAATGGAACCAGTGGGATCATTAAATGGTTTGGCTGGGAAAGTGATTAGGGACCATCCCGTTCCACCCCCTGCCATAGGTAGGAACACCTCCCACTATCCCAGGCTGATCCAAGCCCCGTCCAGCCTGGCCTTGGACACTTCCAGGGATCCAGGGACAGCCACAGCTGCTCTGGGCACCCTGTGCCAGGGCCTACCCACCGTCCCAGGGAACGATCCCTTCTCAATATCCCATCCATCCCTGCCCTCTGGCAATGAGGAACCATCCCCTTGTCCAGTCCCTGCACACTGTTTCAAACAGACTCGCCCCATCTTTCCCGTCAGTCCCCTGTAAGCCCTGGAAGAGGCCACAGCTGAGCCCCCCCTGAGCTGTTTCTTTCCCAGTCACTCCCGGTTCCCTGAGCGGCCCTCACGGCTCAGCCTCGGCGGCCTCGCCTGGATGCGTCACAACTGCGCGCCCCGTAACGTCATTGCCGCTCGCCGCGGCGAAGGACANCTGGGCACCCTGTGCCAGGGCCTACCCACCGTCCCAGGGAACGATCCCTTCTCAATATCCCATCCATCCCTGCCCTCTGGCAATGAGGAACCATCCCCTTGTCCAGTCCCTGCACACTGTTTCAAACAGACTCGCCCCATCTTTCCCGTCAGTCCCCTGTAGGCCCTGGAAGAGGCCACAGCTGAGCCCCCCCTGAGCTGTTTTTTTCCCAGTCACTCCCGGTTCCCTGAGCGCCCCTCGGCGGCCTTGCCTGGCTGCGTCACAACTGCGCGCCCCGTGACGTCATTGCCGCGCGCCGCGGCGAAGGACACGGCGCCCGAGCGGGGCCGAACCGGAGCCGAGCGGGGCCGAACCGGAGCCGAGCGGGGCCGGAGCGGCCGGGCTGAGGCGCCATGAGCGGTTCCGTGGAGGATGAGAAGCTGCGGGTGCAGCAGCTCCGCGCCCTGCGGCGCCGCTGGCTGCGGGACCAGGAGTTGAGCCCGCGGGAGCCCGTCCTGCCGCCGCGGCGGCTCGGGCCCGTGGCCGCCTTCTGGGAGCGCTTCCTGCAGCCCGGTGATCCCTGGCGGCAGCAGGTGAGCGGCGGGACGCGGGCACGGCGCGGCCTGTCCTGCGCCGCTGCCCCGGCCTGACTGGCTCCGTGCCCGCAGGTGCACAAGTTCTACCAGACCGGCCGCTTCGTCGTGCTGCGGATGCTGCTCCCCGCCTGGGCCATCACCTACTACCTGAAGTACCACGTCCAGGTGCGTGCGAGGCCCGGGGGTTAAAGGGGATGCCCGGGCAGGGGCGGGGAAACGCTGGAAAAAGCCCAGGACCGGGTGGGGATGATGTGAGGGGTGATGCCACACCGGGTGTGTGAATGTGCTGCTTGCATTCGGTTGCAGATGAAGGCTGTTCTCCCTGGTCTGTTCACTGTTGGTGTCCTTCCTGCCATAGCACTTGTATATAAATTTTGTGTGATACTTCATCACAAACACTCACCCTTCTGAGACCTCACCTGCAGAGCTGCCTCCAGCCCTGGGGCCAACAGCAGCAGGACCTGGAGCTGCTGGAGAGAGTGCAGGGGAGCCCATGGGGGTGCACCAGGGCTGGAGTCTCTCTGCTCTGGAGCCAGGCTGGGAAAGCTGGGGGTGCTCACCTGGAGAAGAGAAGGCTCCAGGGACACCTCAGAGCCCCTGGCAGGGCCTAAAGGGGCTCCAGGAGAGCTGCAGAGGACTGGGGACGAAGGATAGACAGACAGGACACAGGGAATGGCTTCCCACTGTCAGAGGGCAGGGATAGATGGGATATTGGGAAGGAATTGTCCCTGGGAGGGTGGGCAGGCCCTGGCACAGGGTGCCCAGAGCAGCTGTGGCTGCCCCTGGGTCCCTGGAAGTGTCCAAGGCCAGGCTGGATGGGCTTGGATCAGCCTGGGATAGTGGGAGGTGTCCTTGCCTATGGCAGGGGATGGAAGGTTTAAGGTCCCTTCCAAGCCAAACCATTCCATGATTTATGGCAGTGCCCAGCTTTTCCTGTCATGTGAGCAGAAAAGTTCTGTCTGAATTGTTCCTGTCCTGCAGGAACAGCCCTGGGAATAACCAGGGAGGGAAAAGGGCCAGCCCTGCCCTCCCTGGCAGCTGTGACTGTTGTAGCCTCAGGTATTTCTCTAAGTAGTGGAAGTTTTAACAAGACTTGTGCTTAACACAATTTGTATTCTGGAAGGGTCATAGTACCCATTTTGAAAATCCTTTCAAGTAACACTGTTCTCTTTCCCCTTCCCCTCTCTTCTCCCCCTGCTTCCAGAAATCGCCACACGGCGTGGTTGTGACAAATCCACGGATATTCCCAGTAAGTCTCTTACCACACATCTTCTCTTCCAGCTGTATCACACAGCCACAGGGCTTTCCAGAGAGGTTTGTGCAGCACCTGAGGAATGTCTAGTGATGACTTTCCCAAGGAATGTGCTGAGTCCTGTGGGCAGCACAGGGACAGTGGGTGTGGGCACTTTCACCTTGCCCTCAGTCCCTGTTTCAGTGTTACCTCCTCTGTGGCACCTGGCTCTCAGAACATGGCCAGTGCTGCACATCCTGGGTGGAAAATACAAACATTCCCTCTGGGAATAGGTGCTCAAAGCCCGAGTGATTATTAACACATGGAATCACAGGACTGGCTCTGCTTCTCCTCCTTGTCAGCATTAAAAATGTTGGTTCTGGCTTGATCCCAGTTGTCTCTGAAGGTCCCCCACACTCAGGTGTCCCCAAAGAATTGTGTCACCTCAGCTTGGGATAAGTTTCATGAAGCAGAGTGTGTCACAATGTTTGGTCTTTTCTGTTTTCAGGCTGCTCTGAGCTGTTACTGATTGGTGTAACAAGTCAGAGGGCAAATATTCCCACAGAAGATCAGCTCTGCCCTTTCTGACTGCTGCCCATTTTTGGCATACCACCTGCTAATTGTGCTCTATCTAAAATGAAATTATAAAATATTCCATCCCAAACAACCACAAAGCAACATGCTGAAGGTCAAGCTGTTGGCCTCTGTCTTCAGCCTAACTTTTCAGTCGAGTTAGATCAGCTCAGCAGGCCAAGACTGTGCCTGGAGCTGGAACAAGCAGCACTGGGGCAGCAGGTGGATTTTTGAGGGATTCCATGGCTCTCCATGAGCTCTGGGCTGAGGGTTTGGACTCACTGATCACTGCTGGAGGGGGTTATGTAGTGCCATAAATAATTTTTAAAACAAAGCAGGCTCAGAATGTGTGTCTGCTGTTCTGTAGTGAAAAAAAGGGGTAAAGCAAGTACAGACTCCTGGTGATTTTGCTGTGATGTTATTCCAGTGGTCTGGGAATGCTGGGTGAATAAGAGTGTTCTGAGTGAGTTGTGGTGAGGTGCTTGCCTGGAAGTGGGGACTGTTGCAGGTTCCCTGAAGGACTGGGCTGTGCAGGGGGAGTGAATGCCACAGGGAACACTCACCATGCTCTCATCCCACAGGGGGACAGGATTTTAGAGACTGGAGAGATCATGCCACCCCTGAGGGACGAGCATCACAAGCACCACTGATGGCCAGGAGCCGATTTCTTCCTTGAGTAAATGTGGTGACAGCTGCACCTGCTTTGTCTCTTCCATAAAAGAGTCTTTATTCTGCATTGTCTCAGCTCCTGGGTCATTTACTGTCTCCTTAGTCCGTGTATTCCAGGTGCTCCTCCTATGGGAGTTCATTATTGCTGGATCCTGGGGATCTCCAACCCTGTTATCCACCTTTCAGTGAGACCTGGCAGCAGGACAGTGTGGCCTTGGGGTGACAAGAGACACACTCTGGATCCCAGGGATTTTGGGGAGCAAACGCTGTGCTCCTTACGCACACTTGGTTCTCTCCCACTCTACCAAACCCTTTCTACCAACCCATTCTGTCAGACTTCCAGTGAAAACTTAACTTCCACCTATGTCATCCCACCTCTCTGCCTAGGGAGAGTGGCAGAAGAGGCACTACTGCCTAAAATCCTCTTTCTCTGCCTTCAGCCCTTTCTGAGGAGGCGTCTTCCAGTCCCCACATACCTGGGCCACTTTGTACTGGGAAGACTGGTCTCTTAAAGAGCCAGGAGCCAGAGGAGGCAGTGATCTCTGTGGATCCCTTCCAACTCAACATATCCTATGATTTGAAGTGTTTTACTAACTACTTTGGGGATAGGAATGGTTAAATCAGCAATCCAGGGGGTAACCTGGGGGGCTGTGATAGAATCCCCTCACAGAGTCATGAGAGCCCTGCCCAGCCCGTGTGTGTGAGGAGTAGGGGACAGGTCAGAGCCCCTGTACTGTATTTGGGGACAGCCAGACCCCTCATAATGGCTCTGGTAGGGATTTGAAGCATCAGGACCATGGCAAACATGGGGAAAACTGTCCAGCAGTCAAAGGAGATCAGGGACACTATGGACCCCAGGCCCTAGCCAAACCCATATCCCTTTCTTTCCTTGGGTAAATGGTGGCTCAGGGTGGGACAGCAAGTGGGGAATGAAGTGGTGGGGCAGGTTGGCCACCTGGGGAAGGTTGGGGGTCACTGGGGGGACTGGAGGGTGAGCAGGGGCTGTCGGGGAGCACTGGGAAAGCAGAGAGTGAAGGGGGATACTGGGTGTTGATGGGCTGTTGAGGGGTGGTGGGGTTGGTGCAGGGGCTGCAGGAGTCCTTGACCTTCCCAAGGCCCTGGGGGTCCCTGTCACTACCCCTGCCCGAAGGTGTGCCCAAGGGCCACAGCGAGCCCAGCCCCTGGCCAGTGACCTGGGGGGGCCTTCCCTCCCTGGGGTCCTCTGATGCCTCCACCCCACTGCTGACAGCTGGAGTACCCCAAATCTCTGAGGTCCCCCTGCACTTGTGCAGTGCTGGTGAGGAACTGGGGACTGTGACATCTCCTGGGGACACCACACACCCAGGGGGATGTCTGATACTCCCAGAGCTCCCAGATTCCCCCAAGAAGGCCCTGATACTCCCAGGACTGTCAAACTCCCCTAAGGAAATGCTGACAACTCTCCTCTAGTGAGAATTCCCCCAGGACTGCAGGGAATTCCTAGTACCCCCAGAGTGCCATGAATGTTCCCACAGCTCCAGCACCTCAAGAGACACCCCAATCCCTCATTTCCCCATAATGTGGGGCCCAGGAGGATATTTTAGGCCACAGACTCAGCCCCAAGGTGTGGGGCCCTGGGATCACCTGGGGGTTTTGGAACATATAATCCTCCCTGAACATAGAGGATTATCTTTCCCTCAAGCAGGTGGAGGTTTGTGTGTCACAACCAAACCAAAAAAGACGACAGAGCACACTGAACATGTCCTGGCACACCTGCAGCAGGACTGTTCATCCCCTCAGCTGGCCCACTGCAGGTGACAGCACGTGGTGCTGGGTGAGCAGGAGGGTCCACGAGCCTGGTGTCACACCCCACACTGCTGACAGCTGCTGGATCTCTGCAACGACCACGTGCCTCCACAAATACAGTCTGGACTTCCCTGGGGTGTTCCTGTACCTCTCAAAGTCATCGAGTCCAATTTGCCTCATACCAAAACGCAGGTGATTCATTCTCTTCACAGGAAAGCAAAACTCTTCTGGGTTTGTACCATATTATTCTCTCAGTGTTGCACACCCAGATATTGTACACAGGACTACATCTTCTGCAAAACTGAGATCCTGACCAGCTAAAAACATACCACTGGTCACTGATAGATGCATAATCAGAGAGTTGTGGAATGGTTTGGGTTGAAGGAACTTTAAAGCCCATCTTGTGCCACCCCCTGCCATGGGCCTGAACACTTTCCACTCTCCCAGGTAGCTCCAAGCCCTGTCCAGCTTGGTATTGGACATTTCCAGGGATGGGGCAGCCACAGCCTCTCCAGGCAGCCTGTGCCAGGGCCTCTCCACCCTTATTCAATAAATATCCATTATATATTTAGTCAAGGCTTGCAGGTCCTTGCACCTGCCTTGCTGCAAAAAGCCTTCCATTGCAACAGCTGGAGGAAGATCTCCTCCCAAACCAATGATGGATCATACAGGACTCTGTCCTGCCCTCTGACAGCCATCAGGACTGCATTGCTGCTCAGAATCTTGTGTTGCAGTGCAGGCTGTCCCCAGTGTGTGTGTTCTGTCACAGCTGTTGGAACTGGGGCTGGGGTAACCCTCTGTCAATGGGCCAGTTGTTAAAACCAGCTGGGGCAGTTTCTTTATCTCTTCCACAACCAATTGTCCAGGGAGAGATCTTCTGCTCACGGGCCAGTGATTCTCACTGCATGGCTGAGAAACTTCCAGCATCCCTCTGGGAGATGCTCCAGCCAGGGGAGGAACCAAGCGTTCCTGCCTGGATAAAAACCTGGGATTTGGAACACCAAGCAGCCTTTTCCACTGGATTCTGAGAGGAAGACCAGGCCCATCTATCACCACTGGATCTTTAGAGGAAACTTCCACCTTTCTACAGGATCATTGCTCCAACAGAGTCACGTCTGCTGCTCCAGGAGGGCTGCAGCCACCATNCAAGACACTCAGGCTGCAGCTGGGAGGGTTGAGGGCAGGTAGCAGGAAAGAGCCACTTGCCAGTGTGAAGAGGTCACAGCAGAGGTGGGGACAGAGGGAAATCTCATTCAAGTTTGGTGTCCTGGGAAACGAGGACTGGAAGATCCTGGGATGTGGAACATGCAAACCCTTTGTCACTCTCACCTGCTGTGCCTGAGGCAGGAGCTGCTGGTTCCAGAACACAACAGGAATCCTCCCTGTGCATCCTCCAGTCCCTGCCAACTGTGGGCGTGTACCCTGTGCTTGGCCAGCTGGGTCTGCTCCAGGCCACCTCCCATCCTCCAGGGTATCCCATGGCCCAGCAGCTCAGGATCAGTGCCAGGGGAGCTCACAGAGAGATGTGGAGCCGTGTCTGGGCTGACATACAGTGATCCATGGCAGGCTGGATTTCAGCTGTGCGAGTCCATGGTGTGGGGACAGCTGGCTGATCCTCTCTGTCACATTTGGGAAGTGGTGGTGGGTGGGGGAGAGCCTTTGCAGCTGGAGGAAAGCAAGGTTTGTATGGCAAAAAAAAGCTCAGGATGGTCCAGGCAGCCTAGCCAGCTCCAGAAAAAAACATGGAATGGTCATTTTAGGAGGCATGGCAGGTGGAGGAGAAGCTGGGGAACAATGTGGAGTTACAATGCTTAACAATGATTGTTTTCTGTGATGAGGTTTGCTCAGGGCAGAGCAGGATATGACATTCCCCTCACCTTTAGAAGGCCTCTAGCCACGGCATTCCTTCATTCCCAGGAATGCAGCTCTCTGCAATATTGATGCCTCTGCTGCACCAACTGAATGTTTGATCCATTTTATCATCAATGACAGGACCAGAAATTTGTCTGGAATAAATGGAATCCTCTGTCTGTCTCCAGTGCTCACAGATGTGATGGGCACTGCCAATTATGGGCCTCAGTTTATCCCGCTAAAATTAGGGAATGTGGATCCCAGTTCACTGAATTTCTGACAGGCTGGGAGAGCTGGGGGTGCTCACTTGGAGAAGAGAAGGCTCCAGGGACACCTCAGAGCCCCTTCCAGGGCCTAAAGGGGCTCCAGGAGAGCTGCAGAGGGACTGGGGACAAGGGATGGAGGGATAGGACACAGGGAATGGCTTCCCACTGCCAGAGGGCAGGGTTAGATGGGATATTGGGCAGGAATTGTTCCCTGTGAGGGTGGGCAGGCCCTGGCACAGGGTGCCCAGAGCAGCTGTGGCTGCCCCTGGATCCCTGGAAGTGTCCAAGGCCAGGCTGGACAGGGCTTGGAGCAGTCTGGGACAGCGGGAGGTGTCCCTGACCATGGCAGGGGGCAGGATGAGAAGAGCTTTAATATTCCTTCCAACCCAAACCTTCCCACAATTATAATTCCTAACTGAACACGCTAAAATCATCCGTGGTTTGAAATCACTTTCTAACTGGGCAAAGTTTGCTTTGTACATTTATTCTCCAAATAATGAGGACCATGCTTGTGACATAATTGCAGCCAGGAACTCCCTGTCCTGCCAGAGCTGGGGTCTGTGCTGTGCAGATGCTGAAGCCCACACGAGCTGCAGGGACTCCGCTGCTGTGCTATCACACTGCTCACATTCATTAATAATCCTGAACATAACAAAAGGATAACATGGGCATGTTTTGGGTGCTTCGAGGAGCCAGCTGCTATTCTGTAAGGCTGAAGAGATCAGGGATGAAGACACACAGCAGGTCGCCTGTGACCTGTGGGTACAGAACCAGACCCTCATGTGGCACCAGAGTGCAGCCACTGAATTTCCCTGAGTGCCCAAGCTCCCTCTCCAGCTAATGCTCGACAGCTGGTGACAGATCTTACTGGAAACACTCACCATGGTGGAGCCAGTGGATCCTTTCAAGCCTAAAATCTCCCTTTCCCCAGTGGATCCTGAGAAGTTTTGCCCTACAATGGCCAAGGCAGCCCTGCTGGCCAGGCAGGATTCCTGTGTAGGGCCAGTGGTTGGACTTGATGATCCTGGGAGAGTATCTTCCAGCTGGGGATATTCTATGATCCCGTGATTTTGGGGATACCTGCTCTGTGCTTTCCTCAGGCACTGCTGGAGCACCAAGCCCCAAATTTCCCCAGTCCAGGAATCTCATCTGTGAGCTAGGGCAGCATGAGGCTCCTCCTCCCCTGGCCCACCCCAAAGAAAAGTGGCAGAACTGTGTCTGCAGCCTCTAGAAAAGATCTGTCTAAATGTATTGATACGACTGGCAGTCACATCTTACAGAGGGATGAAGGGAAGCTCAAGCTCTTCATCAGTTTTTGGTCCCTGGCTTATCCTACAGAAGGTCTCATGAACATTCACCATTTCAGCACCCCACAGAGAACGCCTGGGCTGCCCTCTGGGGAGGGTCCAACGGCCTAAAGAGAACATTTTCCCTGTTTAGCAACTGTCATGTTTCACTCAGCAGCCAGTAATCAGCCTCCAAGATTGGTGGCTTAAATGATGCTGCTTTTGCTGGAACAACGACCACTGATTTCCCATCAGAGTGTGCTGGACCAGCTGGGCTG
Source organism: Thryothorus ludovicianus (assembly GCA_013397245.1). NCBI lineage: Eukaryota > Metazoa > Chordata > Aves > Passeriformes > Certhiidae > Thryothorus > Thryothorus ludovicianus. The sequence continues at coordinate 145,460 of VZTB01005898.1, read as the reverse complement.
GGCCCCACCTGGGACCCTCTCCCCGTTTGCACTGGTGGCTCCAGGGGGGAGCAGCCCAGCACAGACTGCTCCCAGCTCTCATCTCCGTGAGGCGGGAGGGTTTGAAGGTGCTTCTTTACCCGGCGACTGTGGCCTTGGGCCGGGTCGGGCCGTGGGTCCGAGCTCCGAGGCTGGGTGAGGGTGCAGGCCCCACCGAGAGCTGCCCCAGGGCCGCGGCCCAGCCCCGCTCCTGCCGTCCCACGGCTGCACATCGCCCGCAGCACCGAGCAGATGCTGGCTCCACCTTCGTTTCATGTGCCGCCAGGTCATTAAGAGCTGTAATTACGAGCGGCTTCTGCCCAGGTTAGCTCAGCCGCGGGCTCTGATCCTCACAGGGAGCGCCCGGATCCTCCATCCCCTCACGGCGGCGCCTTCCAGCGGAGCGCGCGGGGACGCTCAGGGCTGCATGAAGCCTCCGTGTGAGGGCTCAGGGCCACGCACCCGCCTTTCCCAAACCGCGACCGCG
>VZTB01005898.1:68009-144341 GCA_013397245.1 Thryothorus ludovicianus | reverse complement strand
GGACCTGGGGGCTGCGGAGGCCCCGCTCGCGCCCCAGCCCGGCCGCACAGCCGCGGGGTTTCAACGGCCTTGGGGGTCGTGCATCGGCCGGGGGGCACGGGGGGGCTCCGGGATTGCCCGCGTTGGGCTGCGGTGCCTGAACTGCCTTCGCCTGGCACCCGGGGCGGGCGGATAGCATCTCCCGGGGCCTCAGGGGGAGGGAGCCCCGCTTAGGGCACCGCCGGCTGCCGGCGCCGGGCTGGAGCGCAGCACAGACCCCAGCGCCTCGGGCTGCCTGTCCTTCAGCTCTGCACTCTCACCTCCAGCTTAGACACCCGTGCTGGGGCTGGCAGGGTTTTATGCAGAGTTTTTCAAGCCTCTGCGAGTTTGCTCTTTAGAATCAGTTGGCTGGCTCTTATCCTTGGGTCTTGAACATCCTAGGGCTGTTGGGTCCCAGTGTGTCTCATCAAGACCCCTGGATTTTGCTGCATGTCAGCTCAGCTGCAGTTGAGACATCTCAGCTTCCAGGTCCTGGATGCAGGAGTCTTAGAGGATGGTAGAAGCTCTGTACTTACCAGCCTCTCCATTTGCTGAGCTCTCTCCTCTCCCTTGCACCTTCTTCTGGGGTGTAACCCCCCAAGCACCAGGAAACAACTGTTCAGGGTGATCATCTGTGGGCCCGTTAGAGGAGATGGGATAATGTGAACGTTGTGTTTGAAATGTCATACTATTTCCTCCAAGCATTTTTTTCAGCTAGGAGTCTCAATGGAGCTTGATGCTCTGCAGGCCTGCAGGCCCAGGATGCGGCTGGGTGGGTTCTCATGGTCGGACAGAAGGTTATCTGGGAATTGCTCACTGCACGGAGCCTGGGGCATTGGTGCAGGACAGTGCTGCACTGCTGTGGGTCGGTCAAGAGCTGATGGAGACTGGGAGATGTGTTTGGAGGGAGCCAAGGTGGAGGTGAGGGGTGCATATCCCAGACTGTGGCTCTCGTGGCTCTGAATGCAGAGATCTTGCAATGCTTTGCACGTTGTCACCTGGGACTCGGAGTGACTTGTGCTTCAGAGCCGTGCTCTTTCCTAAACTGGAGCAGTCCTGTGGTGACAGACTGGCTGCCTGTCACTCTGAGAGTCTGCTGGTGGCTTTTGTCCGGCCATTTTTTGAGATCCTCCTGAACAGTCTGGCTCGTGCCCCTGAGTGCGCCAGAGTAGGGCTGAGCTCTGCCTGAACATAACCTGTCCAAGGCATGATTCAAATTACCCTGATTTTATGTATGTTTCAAGTTGCATCAGCTTCTATTTGTGTCCAAGGCTTTAACAGTTGAAGGAAGAAGGCAAGACTCAACATTGCTCCCTTTCCCGGGAGGGGTTGAATGGCTGGAGAGCCCTTTGAAGGTTTAATGTGGCTGGCTGGGTTTGCTAAGCCCAGTTGCTTTGGCAGGAGAGAGAGCAGCCTCCTCCAGCCTGATGACTTGGTGTGTAAGGGAACTGGAGGTGTAGGCCAGGCATGGAGTCTCCTGAATTTGAATAAATCTTGGAAAACAACCCAGAAGTGCTTAAGTTGCACGTGAACAAGGTTGGGTGCCATGCCCAGACCTGAGGCTGTCTCATGCTGGTGGAAGGGCTGGGTGACCCCACAGGGGAGCCTGGATGCCCTCAGTAGATGCACTGATTACCCCTCACTCTCCTGGCTTGCTTCCCCCTTATCTTTGCTCTGGGCACCCTTTATCTTTGCTTGGAATTCTGCTGGCTTTGCAGGGGGAAGTGGCCAAGGCCTGGTGTTCCCTCAGCCAGCTGAGCGCAGTTGGCTTTACCTCGTGGAAAACACACTGCTCTCCTCTGTCCCAGAGGTTTTGTGGGAGCTTTCCAAGATTGCACTGGTTGCCTGTGAGATCTAGAGAGAGACTCAGCCTGTGCCATGTGTCCATGGTCGTGTTGATCCCTGCTGGTTGAAACATCTTCTTGTCCTAAGTGGAGGAATGCTATTTTCCTCCCATCTTCCAGCTTCATCTGAGTCCAGGCCTGTTTTTTTCTGGCTTCTTTCTGGCCCTTCCTGTGAGCAGAGGGGTCTGGAAAAGACCAGACCCTGTGGCATTTCTCCAAGTGAGGGTTTTTGTGAAGTAGAGGGAAACTGCAGTGAGGGACTGTGGCTGCCTGTGGTCAGAGGAGGCAGATTTGGAAAGCGTGTGTCAGCCCAGTGTCCTACCACCATTGGTCTCTCCCAGTGCCCAGAGCTGGGAGGAACCTTGTGTGCCCCTGATTTGCTGGAACTTGGGTCTCTGAGCAAGGTCCCACTCAGTGCAGCCTTTGGTGGGAAAGCTGCTTACGCGGGTGGGACAGGTGAGTCAGTGGCTTCCTCCTCATTTTCCGTCATAATCCCACTCTCTGGAGCGAAGCAAGCTGCCTCCCTGCTCCCTGGAAGCCTCTGCATCTGCCTGTGTTTGCTTCAGCCTTGCTGGGTGTTGTTGGAGCCTTCCTGAGGGGCTCCCTCCTCTCCAGGCCACAGTCACCAAGCTGGGCAGGGAGGAGCAGGCTGCTCTGAATTTCTGTCACATTTGCTGTTTGGAGTGTTGACACTTGCCTTGCATTTAGCAAGGGCAGCTGAGGAAGCCAAGAGAGGCAGAGAAGCTGCTGCCTGCTCCCGAGAAACATTTAACTCTTGCCCTCACAGCTCCCTTCCCCATGTGCTGGCAGCTCTCAAGGTTGGCTGATAGGAAATGCCAGTAATGTTGCCAAAATTTGTTCAGTTGCTTGAAAGATGAGGAGGGTTTTTGTGTGCCATTTCCTCTTGCTCTGGAAGGAAAAAAAATGCTGGTGCCCTGGTGCCTGGGCAGAAGGGAAAAGGGGGAGCCCTGGCAAGGAAATAGGATCCAGAGAAATGTGTCACCAGCAGAAAGAGCAATTGTTTTCCTGAATTTCCATGGCAGAGCCTTGTCCTGTTCAGGCAGCCTGTGTTTGACAGCCAAGATAATACATTTATATTGATGTAATTAGCAGGACGTGGAGTTTGCTGAATGGCTTGGGGGCAGCCTGCTTTTCAGACTAACTCCAGCAAATAGATCAGGGAGTACTGGAAAGCTGCCGTGGGTTGCTGGAATTGGCCCGTTGGGTTTCTGGAGGTTGAATACATAACTGCTGATATTTCCTATTGTGCTGTACCCTGCCTATTTGAAAAGAAAATAACTCAAGGGAACATGGGGCTATTTTTGCCAGCTTGAGATGATCGAATTTGATTTCTAAAAACTGAAGCCGAGTCTTTAGGCTTGCACATTAAAACCAGTGTTGGAACCATATCTCTATTCCTCCACAAATGCGTGCCTCCACACTTTGCCAACGGTGTAAACTCTAATGAGTGTTCATAAAAAAAGAAAGAGCTTTTCTGTTCCTGCAGTGCAGCCCCTTTTGTAGGAAATGCTGTGGGCCTGAACAGGCTCAGCATCAGGGACAGAGACAGTGACGCTGTGTCAGGGGACTGAGCTGGGGTCCTGCTGCAGCCCTCATGTGAGCAGCCAAATCTCAGGGTGGTCAGTGCATTCTCAGTTTGGTGAAATAGAGACCAAAAAGCTGTTGTCCCCTCCAGTGATGCTGCCCAGTTGTATTTCTGATGTGATGCTTCCAGTGGCACCAAAGTTTCCCCTTCAGCATCTTGTTCCCAGTCCCAGCCCAGGTGATTTCAGTTTACTGAGGATATCACAGGCAGCTTCCCAGCATGTGTTCTTCTGGTCCTGTAACAAAAAGGTTTACAGAGAAAGTTACTCATGTGCTTTGCTGCCAGTAAATCCCCCTTTGTGCTGGTCTCCTCTGCACCAGTTCCTTGTGTGCTGAGCTCTCTCCTCTCCTGTGGCCATCCACAATCCACAGAGGCTGCAGCACTGATGTGGTCAGTGCCTTGTTCTCCAGCTTGCCCCTTGTCATCCTGCTTCCTGCAGAGCTTGGGGAGTCCTTAGCATTCCAGCCCAGCCTGTCTGTGCTGAGCTGCTGGATGCTAAGTGCTTTCCCTTCCTATCCCATGTGCAGGGATAATGATGTGATGTGGCACTTGGGGGGTGCTCTGTCTGCTGGTGTTGGTCTCTCTCCCTCGTTGGCTCTCCCTAATCTTCCGCCTTTCCAGTGCAGGAGCAGCTCATCGAGCGCCTTGGAGGTGCTGTGGGCCTGGAATTCCCTGGGTAACTGCATAGACCCTTGGGCTAAAAGGATCAGAGTGGTCCTTTTGAACCTGAGGGGTTCCTGAATCAGTCCCTTATTTACTCATTACTGGTCCCCCAGTGGTCTCCCTTGTCCCTTCCATGCACCCTCCCTCTGCTGCTCTGCTCCAGATGTTTGCCACAGGGCATCTTTTCCCTACTGCCTGTAATTGTCAGTGGTGGAGAGTGCTGGAAGAGAAAAGCTCTTTGAGTTCACCATTACCTACCCCAGGGGTGTGGACAGCGGGAGGATGGGGTGGCTGTGGGGATGATGAGCAAAGTGAGGGGGCAGAATGGGGTCTTTTACTCTGCCATGCTCCTAAAGAGGCTCACTGATCACATGGTGCCAGCTGACTTCTTATTTTTGTCCTCCTTCCCCAAGCTAAAATAGAGGAAGCAAGAGTGTGCTTCACAGCCAGACACACATGGACAAGGGCTCTTGTTGCCTCCATCTGCTGAAAGCCCATCCCAAAGAGGACAGCACTTTCCCAAAGCAGAAATTTCATTAAAACAGGTTGTTTTGAGAGCAGAGAGTATGAAGGAGGAAGGGGAGATATCTCAGAGGGGGGAGGTTTGCTGAGGCAACTACTCAAACGTCATGGCTTCTGGGGGTGGGATGGGCATATTTGGCATAATCAGAGGAATTTGTACTTCAGAATCTCCAGGAGATGTAGCTGCTAATGATGTCCTGGCTATGCAGAGTAATTAACATCTGTTTCTGTATTTGAACATTCAGGCAGCGTGCCCCGCCAGACATCGCTGCGTTCCCATCCGGCCCCTCGGGAGATCCTGCCCTGTTGCTAATTGTCGAGAGCTGTCCAGAGTCCTCCTCCACACGATCCTGCTGAGCTCCATCCCACTGTGCTCCTGAGATGTGGCATTCCCTGCTCTGATGACAGCTCACACCAGGATGCTGAGCAGCGGCCGCTGGCAGGGAGTAAGGCCAGTGGTGGGCATGGAGCTATAAAGTCACAGCCAAAGATTCTGAGAGCACGAGTGAAGAGTCTGAGCTGCCCCAAAAGCTGTCTCCAGAGAGGACCAAGCTCCAGCTGGATGTCCTGGGAAGCACAGAGCCCTCTGCGAGCTGGAGTTCAAGGGGATGATGATTGAGGGACCAAAAATGTGAGGTTGGTTGTTTCTGCTGGTACCATGCTGATATGGATCAGCCTAGAGTCTCAGCAGTTACTTATTCTTATGTGCCTTTTTCCACTCTCACTTTCCAGCTTGGGATAGCAGCTGCTCCCTCCAGGCTTGGTGTGCTGCCAGTGCTCGGTGCAGGGACCTTCTAGCATGCTCCTCCAGCCAGGCCACTCAGCAGGTGCCAGCAGCGGCCGCTCGGGACCAGGGACACCAGGCTGACCCTCCACCGACTGGCACTGGACCTGCCAAGCCAGAATTGTGTTGGGTGAGAGGCTTTTCTGACTCAGCTGGCGCTGGGCTGGGCTGGGAGGGACTGGAGGGAAGATCTTCTCTCCTCTGTTTTGTGATCACAGTTACCCTGCTTTGTGTCTCTCATGCCTCTTGTTCTTGTGTTTCTTCCTTATTTGAATTCCTTCTTTGAATGTTTCCATGCTGTCTGTGTGAAGGCTACATGCTCAAATGGGTGGGGATACCAATGTCCTCTGGTTTTCTCATGGTGAAGAAGAAATTGAGAGAGTGGAAGAGAAATCATGGGGTCTTCAAGCACCTTGCAGTCTTAAGCAGTGGCAACTGTATGACTGTCCCAGGGTCTGTTTGAGGCAGTGCAAGGGCAGGGCAATAAATGAATAAACTCTGCATAGCTTTGCCTTCAGTTACCACAGAGCTGTGGCAGTTCCCAGCCCACTGTGACAGAGAGGTGACTGTGTTATGCCTTATGTGGGTGGGCTGCTCTCAGCCTGGGCTTTCAGAGCCTGGGCTGTGGAGGGAGAATGTGGGGGTGGGAGGATGTGGGAAGCCAGTCTGAGCTTGGACTGTCAGGATATGTTTGCAGTGTGTGATGGTGTTGTCCTTGTCAACCTGGATTACTTGAATCCATGGCTTGTCCAGGTTGAGGCTTTGGATTGATCAAATGGACTCTAGTGCTTACTATGTGTTGGCCCATCTGGTCTGGCTGGATGTTTATGGACTGGCTGGAGTCTTTGTGTGTTGTTGATGTCCAGGCACAGCTGGAGAAGGTCTGCAGGAACCTCTCATAGCTTTGGTCAGTGTAGCTGGGCCATGAGCACTCTGGTGTGAGTGGTGAGATCTCCACCACAACTTGTTCTCATGGGTGAGAGGGGTAAGGTGGCATTCCTGCTCTTGGATCTGTTTTGATGCAGCCTTAAAATGTCTTCCAAAAGCTACTGCCCTTGTTCCTGTTGCCTGACCTTGCCATGTCTTAGCAAGCAGAGCCTGCTGGAGGGGAGCCTGGGGGTCTGCAGCACCACACAAGGCTCGAGAAGCTGGATGTGTATTGCAAGGCCTGTGGGAGTGACTCCAGCAAAATGATCTCCTCTCTGTCTGCCCTTTTGGTTCAGGATGCAGTCAGCAGCCCTTGGGTAGAGCTCAGCTCCCTCCCCATGCTGGAGGTGTCTTGCGTGGCTGAGTGCCTTTGCTCCACCATTACTCAAACCATGTGCATTGTGTTTCAGCCCTCTCAGAGTACAGCCTTTTCCTCATATGACCATTGTGTTTGTTCCAATGACTGTTCCCAGAAAATATTTCTTAAGGTGTGTGTAACTGAGCACATCCTACAATTCCAGCTGTACTGGTGTAGCTGAAGAGGAGCCACTTGTGGTGGAGACAGTGAGCCAGTAAAACTACTCTGGTGAGGAGAGAGGAGGGTTGTGTGGTGTCAGGAACTGTTTTGTTTGTATCACTTCCTTGTACCAGGTGTTTGACCACACCTATAATTTCAATAGAGTATAATCTCCTAAGAGAAGCAGTGGCATGGCTGCCACATCAGTGTGCAGAAGGATTGATGTGTTTTTCAGGTGTCATCTGGAGGTGGAGAGGGGTAAGCAGAAATGCAGTGCTTTTGCATTAAAGGATTGTGCTGAGCTGTGCTTCCCTGTTGTTCAGAGAAGCTGTAGCTGCCCCATCCCTGGAAGTGTTCAAGGCCAGGTTGGATGGAATTTGGAGCAGCCTGATCTGGTGGAAGATGGTAGGAGATGGGCTTCAAAGTTCCGTCCAACCCAAACCATTGTGTGATTCTATGGTTCTAGGCAAGGAACATCCTCTCTGCCCCCTGAGTCTGTCCCACCTCCCTGTTCTCTCCTGGTTCCCTGTGCTCCTGGGGAGGGGGCAGGAGCCTCTTGTGCAGTTCTCAACAATTCTTGTGCTTTTATCTCTTGGTTGTTTGTGATGGAAATGCCAAATGGCACCGTTATCTGACAGGCTTCTCCCACCTCTGCGCTTGCCTGAGGCACAGCCAGAGATGTGTTGGCTCAAATCTAGGCCAGTTGGTTGGAAACTGGGACATGGTGCCTGATGAAAGCCAAGGAAGGCCAAACTGCGTTAAAATGGCAGAAGACGACACCCAGGTGCTGCCGTCTGCATGTCTCGGGCAGGGCACTGCAGTGAGGAGTGGAGCTATGTCTAGGAAGGGATGCAACTGGATGTGTCTTGGGCAAAAGATATATTTACTGTATGTCTAATCTGTGTTAGAGTAAAAGCTGTGACTGGAGTGTCTGGGGACAGTGTGCTCAGGGAACATCTCCACCTCCTTCCTCCCAGACTTTGCCTTCCAAGTCTGTGCCCTGAGTTTTCACTGGCTGTGAGACTGTTTCCTGCTGCAATTCTCTCCCCCTCCCTTTGGCAGTGGCCAGCCCTTCATCTGCTTATCTGTCAGCTTAGCATGCTCTGAAGATACAATCCCTGCTGTCCTTTTGGGAATGACCTCGTGTTTGTGCTGCGTCTGGGCCTCCATGAATTTGGGTTGCTGAAGTGATTGAGAGGAAGGAACTTCATGGGTCATCAAGTCCAGTTCCGTGTTGCTGAAGATGGGCAGTCATCAAGTTCATGAACTTGTCCAGGATCTAATTGTTGGAACTCACACTGTGCTTTTTTCCCTCAGTGCTTCTGGAGCAGCTGGTCCAGAGATCTGCTGTTGGAAAGGTTAGAAACCCTCCTCACACTTCCAGTGTCCTCTTTTATTGGGTTGGTTTGTTGTGCCTGTGTCATTGCAGAGTGTCAGCTTGCAGATGAGATTATGACTTGCACATTTTTTTCTTTCCCTGGTTCTCTGTAACCTTTATGTCCTGCAGCAGTTGTGGCTCTGGGTGGAGATTTGTCCTCAGAAATGTGCTGAAGGCTGTTTTGTTTTCCCATTTGGGCAGCTTGAGTTGGCTGGGCCCATTTGTTTCCTTGTTGTGCTTTTGAGTGTTTCAAGTGCAGGTGGAGCTGTGAGCTGCACAGTTTGTGAATGTTAGCAAGTACAGAAGAGCACTTTTTGTGCTGCTGTCATTTCTGTCTTCTTATTTAATGTTTGTCCTTGCTACTTGTGCCATCTTTCCCCTTCAGGAAGGAGAGATGTCAGAAACATTTGAATCAAGGTGAACCTGATAAAGCAGTGTATTGAAGAACCAGTGCCTGGCTCTTACTCATGGCTCTTATTCATGTTTATCTCTAGCTGTGAATGTGCAATAACAACAGTTCTGTTCAGCACAGGCTGGCACAGCCTCAGACAGGAAGATCTGCTGTTTACCAAGCAACACTCTGCTGTAAGTGAGAAAGAGGGGAAAAAAGTGGTTTATTGCTGCTGGGTAGCTCAGAGTGTAGTTAAACCTTTCTGAAAAAAGAGGAAACTAAGAGCACATGTGTTACTCAAGATGCATTTTTCCTGGCAAATGTCCCATGTGCGTGCTCTTCTTGCAAAGCATCCCTGCGTATGCTCCTTCCCATTAAATCCACAGCATATTGGAAGCAGGCAGGCAAGAGCTTCCTGTTTTTATAATGCAACTGGTCTCAGCAGGCAGTCTGTCGAGGTGATTTTTCAGCCTGACATCTTTTGTAGCTGGGGCAGCCTGTGAGCTGAGTAGGATGACAGAACTCTGCTGCAAGGATTATAAACACGGGCAGAAAAAGATCTGGAAATGAGATCTGCTGGTAAAGCTTCCCGGGATTGGCTGCCGTGGCTGGTGTTGTTTTATTCCTTCCCCGTGAGTCTCTCTGTGGCATTTCCTTGCTGCTGGTGCTGAGAGGGCCCTGCCAGCCCACCCACGCCGTGGTGACGCTCCGGAGTCACCCACAATTGGCTGGGAATTGCGGGACGCACGCTGCTCGTTGCACTTCACTGGAGCAGTGTTAATTGACTTAATAGAGCTCTGTGCTTGGAGGGATTTCCTTGTGTGGGGTTTCTTAAACGTGCGTGCACTCAGACCCTTCTGCAGCAGTGCCCTCGTTGCCATTTTCATGCTTGTTCAGAAACTGCTTTGCAGTTGTCAGTGGAGATGAGGTTTGAAGTTAACCCTTATTTTGAAAAAACCTTCCTGCTTCTCCCCTTTTTCTCCCTCCAGCTTGTGATTAAGACGCTGACTGCCCCTTCAGATCTGTGTAATCCCCCCTCTCAAAGTTGACAAGGATAGATTTCCAGTAGCTCTCTGGATTATCTGTCACTGATTTACAGTGTCCAGTGCAAGGGAAAGGAGGAAACTTTGTTCAGAGTTTGATGGCAGTTGCTCTGTGGCTGAGCTGGCTCTGCAATACATCTACTTTTCCTATCAGTCTTTCACTTCAGGCTTCAGACACCTCTTCCTCTGCCTGCAGAGAAAGATTAAGAAGAATCAGTGCTGGGCTTTAAATGTAGATTAGCCAATTCAGCTGCTGTGTATGAGTTTCTTCTGGGATAAAGTTGGGCCAGAACCAATTTCAAGGCAGCTGAAAGGAGATAAAGATCCTCAAGCTCTCCTTTGCACATTGGTGTCTGTGGCCAGAGATGTGTGCTGCTGCTCTGGACTTTGCAGCGTGGAGCACAAGATCCTGTTCAGTGCTTGTCCAGGACTCCAGGTTCATTTATCTTGTTACCTCATTAATAGCCCATCTGGAAATCTGCTTCCAGACAGTTCACTTCAGCTAGTAATATCTCTGTAAGTGGTGTACTGCTCTTATTTTTCACCAAGACCTGGAAAACAACTCACTTAAAGCTTCCTGTCCCCTCAGTTTCCTGCAAGGCCAGAATATCTAACTCTCTTCCCTCAGCCCTCTGCCCCAGAACAAACATTTGGGTGAGTGAGTTTTACCCTTCTCTCCCTTTTCTGTGTCCTCCCATCTGCAGTGCTTGCATACTGCCTTGCATACCTGAAGACTCCTTAGCCCTGGCAGGTAAGGCAGAGCTTTCTGAGTCACAGAACCCCAGGGAGCTCTGTGGTGGAGCATGAGGGCAGGAGAAGCCTCCCCCATCCCAGATGAATATGCCAACCCCCATCTCATCCCTCCAGTTCTACCCCGACCTCAGTCTGTCCTTGGAGATGCCTTCCCACCCCTCCCTGCTGAAAAATTTGCAGGGAATTGGAACTTGCTGACACCTTCATTTCCTGCCCAGACTGCAGCACTTGGGCTGGCTTGGCAGGTGAGGGCAGGGAGAAAGAGCAGCAAAACTTTGTCTTGTCCCCAGCTGTGTGCACTACACCTGCTCAGCACAGTGTTCCAGCTCACTGGCTCCTGCTGCTCTTGAGCCGTGGAGCTCTCATTGGGTCGGCGCTTGCAGCTTGGATTTCAGTGCTGTGTCTGCCTGAGGTGGGTGTCTTGTTGCTTGTCTGCTCTTTCCCTGCTGCCTCGTGGAAAAAGAGAGGATTTTTCCCTTCCTCTCCTGGGGTTACTTCTTTTCTCAGGGTCATCTCAGCCTGTTGAATTCCAGCTATGCTCTTCTTGGTGCTGGTGCCTGGTTTTGCATGTCCTCAGGTTCTGCCATCCTGCCTGCAGCTGGGGGCTAGCTAGATCACACAAATGCTTGAGTCCCTTTCCGTTCCTTGGCTCATATATCACCACCAGACACTCCCCTCTGCATTCTTAACTGTCCCAACCTGCTCTGGGTTGGTTTATTACCTTCTTGGACTGCCACATCTCGTGCTATGCATGTTCCAGCTCTGCACACCATTCCCTGCTTCCCCTGGCCTCCCTGAGCATGTGTCTCCTTCAGGGGGGATCTGCTGTGCATGGAGGCAGGATTGGTGGGGGGCCATGGTTGGCCATTCCTTCAGGATCTCTGAAGTGGTCTCCTGCAGGTCAATGCCCCCACGCAGCCCCAGTTCCTGCAGCTGCCCCTGAGCTCCTTGGTGATTAAGGGTGTGAATCACATCCCACAGTCCCCAGAGAGGAGCTGCTCCTCCAGGGCTGTGTGTTGGCACTGGACAATGAGAGCTCTTGAGGAGCCCTGGTTTCTCCCTGCCAGCAGCAGCTTACATGGGACTGAAAACAGAGAGCTCCTCCTTTGCTGGTGATGGTGGTACCCGGTCCCAGCACATCTGGCTCCTCAGGGAATGGGCACAGACCCAAGGCTGCCAGAGCTCCAGGAGTGTTTGGACAATGCTCTCAGGCACGGGGTGGGGTTGTTGAGGAGTCTGATGCAGGTCCAGGAGTTGAACTTGAGATTCCTATAGGTCCCCTCCAACTCAGGACATTAGGTGGATGGATCTTAGTCAGCCCCCAGGTAGAGGAGCTCACACAGCAGAGGGAGAAGAAGGGCTGGTACTTCAGCTTCAGTCTTAGAAGAAAGTCCCTTGCAGCTTCCTCTGGGCACAGCTTTGAGGGATGTATTTCCCTTAGGTACATGGTGAGCCTTCTCCTGGGCCAGCTGCTGGCCCTCACCTCAGACCAGAGCTGCCTGGAGTTTGTCTGGAGTTCAGTAAGTCTGATGGCATTTTCAGTTCCAGATCTTCCCTGGAGCAAGGGAGTAGCTCAGAATTGACTTGATTTATAGGCTGGGGGAGTGGAGGAGTTAATGAAGTGGTAAAGTCTTGTCCATGAGTTTCCAAGACTGAGAACCAAGAGAGGCTGGAAAATTCAAGCAGGAGCAAAGCTGGCTCATGCCACGTGGATCAATAAATTACTAGGAAAAGGAGCATGGGAGTATCCCATCACAAAGAAGGGCTGCTTCACATGGGACCAACTGGGGTGAGCCTGCCTCGCTGATACCCTCAGTGTCTGCAGCAGCTCCAGGGACCTCTGTCCCTTCTTCCTGCTCTATGCCAAAGGGAAGAGCTTGGGGCTGATGCTAGGGTAAGTTGATCCTGCAACTTCCTAGATACATTGAAACACATGGGCTAGTTCCCTTTTTTTTTTTTTTTTTTTTTCTCCAGAGCCGAAACCTACTTTGAAACTGGAGGGAGGGAAGTGGGGTAGGGTAGATCCCCACCTTTCCTGCCTGCTCCACTGTGACATGGGAGCTGGGGCCCAAAGGGTCAGCACTGCTCACTGGTGAGGAGGAGGAAAGTTATGTGGAAGTGTCCAGGCAGCTGCTTTGCTCTCCTGGCAGCAGGAGGAGCTCCGTGGGGCAGCTTTGCTGTTCCTGCCTGCTGCCCAAGGTCTGCTGGAGAATTTGAGGAAGGATCTGTATCACATACCACAGGTCGGGGTAAGGCTGTGAGTGCCTTGGGGGTGATGAGATTAAACCTAGTTTCATTTTGGAAGTGATATTTTGGGAACAGTTACACAGTATCAGTTCAAACTTGGTAATTATTGCAGCTGTGAGGGGCAGACAACCAAAATCCAAACTCAGCATCTTGCTAAGGTGCTTAACTGCTAATTTCCATGAGTGGGATCCACCCTTCTCAAGACACTTCAATCTGTTCACATTGTTGCTTCCTCTCCAGATTAGATAGGTGGAAGCAGTGCTTTCTTAATTAGAGGTAAAATCCTGCTCCCTCCTGCCAAGACAGAAAAACTCTTGGCAGTTTGCTCCCTTTTAGTGGCTGAAGCCTCTCGGGTTCAGCCACGTGCCCGAAGGTCATCTCCTGGGGCATCTCCCAGCCCAGTGGCAGAAATTCCTCAAAAACTAGGCTGAGTGCTTCCAGAGAGGCTTTCTTCTTCTTTAATTGACCCTTTCCCTTGCTGGGATACAGTTTCCATCCTCACCTTGACTTCTTGCAGGTTCCTCATTTGCTTAGTGTTGGCCAAAGGTGTTTTTGGGCTCAGCATGTTGAGCACACCCGTGCTTTGCATTGGGCTGTAATGCAGCTGCCATTCCTGTTCTCAAACTGGTTCGGCCTCTCCCCACCTTTGGTCAACGCTCCCCCTTCAATATCATTTATTCTCTGCTCTCACCTGGCATGAGGGTGACCCTGAGGAGAAGGATTTACTGCTTTGCCTGGAGAAATCCGATTTCACGCAGCGCTCACAGCCAAGCAGCCCAGTTAGACCAGACAGTCTTGGAGATCACTCTGACTTAGCCAGGTTATCCTCCACCTATTTATAGCTCCCTCCCTCTCCCAACTCCACCCGCCGTGGGGTTTTGCTGTAGGTTCTAAGGCAGGGCTCCCAGCCTTTGCCTTCTCTGCGAAGTGGAGCTGCCTGTCCTGGCTCCCTGGTGTGGAGGAGACAGGCCATGAGAGCAGCACCACACCGGGAGCCGACAGCAATGTGGGCAGCAGGCACGTCTATCTCCTCTGGGGATGAGCTAAAACTGCCATTTCCATGGGCTGCAGGAGGAAGCAAAGGGTTCTGCTTTACCAGCTTGAGGAAGTGGTCTTGAACCAGGCTGTGGAATTGCTTTATGTGGCAGTTTAACCCTGCTCAAGGGGGATAAAGGCTACTCCTGCCTGGGCATCCTTCCTCTGTTTGGCTCAGCCTACAGTGAGGGGCTATTCTACCTATCTTGCCTTTATTTGTCTACTTTATCATGATAGAACTTGAGTTTTGAGGTAAGAGACAGTTTGTTCTTCTAGGTGTCAAAGCTGTGTCCCCTGTGCCTTTGCTGCTGGAGCACGTAGGTCCCCTGGGATGGGGAAGAAGAGCCATAGACACCACAGGTGTGGGGTGACTGATGTCTCCAAATAGACTGGGTTGATGATACTTAGAAGCACTCTTGCCCTCACGTCGTGTGGCTTTCATTTAGCCAGAAAATTAGATTTATTACAAATTGACTGCTTGAATAGCAGGAAATGAGAGGGGAAATGCCAGGGATCCACTTTGGCTGGCTCTGCAGAAATCAGTGAAACCTTGTTGGGTAGTGGGTACGTGGGGCTGATGTACAGCAGGGAGGAAGCCCAATTAAAACAAGGAGGAGGCAGGGAAAACTTGTTCTCGGGCTTTTTTCAGATTTCTGTGGTTCATCCAGACTTTGCAGGCTACAGAGACCATGACAGAGCAGTTAACATTCTCCACTTAATGACCTAACGCAGGCACATTCTGGTATTGAGCTTGTAGCAAAATTGCACCTGCTCTGTGAGCTGCTGTTTTTGAGAGTCTATTATCTATCAAGGCCTTTCTTGATCCCTTAGATCAATCTTGAAATTGAAAAGCTGTATTTTAGGACTCCTCATCTCAGCCTTTTTACGGCAAAAGTAGTTTCTTTGCAAAGGTCTTTCAGTGGTTCATTCATCTCCTTAAATCCTGGTGGGTAATTGAATAAGCTCAGCTGTGCTAATTTTTCCATCTTCCTTGTTTCTTCTTTTTTGCTCTGTTAAATGTTACCTTGATCCACTGCTCCTGACATGCATCCAGATTGTCCTGCCTTTTCACTTGAAAGAGAGACGTTTGTGTGTGTGTGTTTAAACTTCTTTTAGTACAGAGAGCATGAAATGTTTCTGGAGTTTAATTGTGGGGATGCTTGAAGAGTGAATTACAAAAAGTAGGAAAGAGGGAGGGAGAAAAGAGGGCACAAAGCCCCAGACCTGCTTCTGTGGGTAGGGGCATGCTCAGGATCAGCTAAAACTTGCCTTGAGGTGAAAGTAAATAGTCACAGAAAATACTTGTGCAGATCCCCAGTCTGTCCAGTTCCAGTCCTATTGGGGTATTAGTGGGAAATGGGAAAAGAGGGATATTTTATTTTACATGTAAGCACACAAGCCATCCAGTCCTTGTAGCTGAGTAACTAAAACTGGTGTGCCAGTCAGAGCCCAGACTAACCTAGTGTGTGTGGTCTCTGCTGATTTGGTCTCCAGGTGGGCCTGGCTTGTTCTGTTTTCTGCTTCTTTCCCACGTGTGAAGGGCTTTGTGCTGGACTCTGCTGTGCTTCTCTCCATCAGTTGGTGCTTCCCTGTGCCTGGGAACTCCTGGTGCTTAACTTGGGTGGAGCCTCTTCTAGACCCCCCCCCCCAGTCCCCATCTCCAGCAGCAAAAGCTGGATTCAGTGACACAGCCCTTCCCATCCCAGTGAGCTCTGGGATGGGGACCCTGATCAGAGCATGCACTGATAGGCTTTAAAACTGGAGGGTTGTTGCTGAAATCGTACCTTATCTTTCTCTCTTTTTCTTTCCTTTTTTTCCCCTTTCTCTGTGTTTGTTGTTTTTTTTTTTTTCCCAACTCTGATCAGAACCGACCTTCCTTTCTCCAGCGTGCTGGGATCTTTGCAGCAGCCCATGCCGCAGCGCCTCGCCTGTTCCACCCGAGCTGCCCATGCCACTGGCTTGGACCTAACCTAGGCTCAGTCTCAGCGTGGCCTGGGCAGGGGGGAACCATGGGGAGCTCTGCCTCATCGCTGGCCGCAGAGACGGAGTCGGACCATGGCTTCAGTAGCTCGCCCTACCCGGGGCACCCGGCCATGGGCTGGTATAGGAGCAGCCCAGGTGGCCCCATGTGGGAAAGTGCCCTTATAACGCGGCAGCACCAGCACTTCCAGCACCGGCTGCGAAGGTAAGGAGGAGGGGAAGGAGCCTGCTCACCTGCTCACCCGCTCACCTGCTCACCTCTCAGCTTCAGTCTGGGCGCTGCCTTCGGGGCACCAGTTGCTTTGCATCCTACTGAGTGTGGGGTCCCTTCGTTCCGAGACTCGGTTCAGTTCCTCGAGGAGCCAGAGCCAAATTCACTGCTTTGAGTGATGCCAAACCCTGTCTTTATACAGGGTGGCTGATGTCTCCTGCAGAAGGAACTGCAGGACTCATCCCAGCTCTTCCTCACTCGCCTAAATTGTCAAGGTGGCTGCCTGGGAATGGAATCTCAGTTCCTTTTTTGCCGTGTTCTAGAGGCTCCTTTGCTTTCTGGCCTCCCAACCACACCAGTGTCACAGGTGGAGGATTGTGTCTCCAGATTGGGTGGCAATGAGTTGCAAGAGTTTCTAAACTCAGAAGAGCCAGAGAAGCTGTTTTCATGCAAAAGCAGTGAAACGCTTTTGAACAGCAGATCCACAGGAATGATACACATCAAAACAAAATTACTCTTAAAAACAGATTAGTGTTTCCAGACCTCAATTCCTATCCCACCTCGATGAAATCCCACCTCAGATGTGTCTCTGAGCTGTTGCTTCCTGCCCCTTCCACATCAGCCACTTGCAGTGAGGAGTTTCTCTTGTTTTTGGGGGGCTGGTGTCCTGCATTCAGTCTCTGACGGGTTGAGAGATTTATCAAAAAGCATCCAAAACCCCTCTGCCTGGGGGCTTGGTTCCAGAGGCTGCCTTGTTTTGTGCTGATAACGTTTGAGCCTTTGCCTAATGCCTGCTTTTTGTGGACTCCAGCGTGGATGGATGTCCATACCTGCTTGAGTCTGTTTGGAGCTGCTGGTCATTTAGGAATAGCTGCTTGCTCTGAGTGTCCCTGAGCTGTCCTGCCTTTCCCCTGGAGGTGTTTGCTGTGATGTTGATGCAGTATCTGTGGCACAGTCCTCGTTTTCCTGCCTTCCTGCTGCTGCAAGGCCCGGGATGTGCTTCCTGGGCTCTGGTGCATGACTCCAGACCCTGCCCAGCCATGTCAGGCTTTGCTCCTTTCTGGCCCTGTCTTGGGGCTTCTTGCTGAGCTGGGAATGGTGTGAAACCAATATGTTGTTGTCTTTACTCTCTAGCGTGGACTTGAGTACCTTTAAAGAAGATATTTTGTGCAGTTCCCAAATTCTGTTGCTGTGTGTGCCAACCTGTGTGGCTGGTCCACGGTTCTGATCGGTGATCTCTGCTGTATGGGTTTGTCTCCCCTGGTTTAGAGGGATCCAGCAAACAGAGCTGGGTCCTTCCTGCAGGATTATCCCTTCTGGGCTGCTGCTTTTCCCTCTGTTGCCTTGGGGAGTTGGGAAGGTGTTTCAGCTCACAGATGAACTCCCTGGTACAGTTGTGCACAGCCAGAACTGAACTTCAGGAACTTTCCAGCGTACACCTGGCCCTGGGCACTAAAAAAGGTGGTGTCACTGCAGCCTCATGTGTGGCTCATGACTCCAAGTCTGTAGTTCGAGGAGCTAAGTGATATCTTGACATGTGAAAATAAATTTCCTGAAGAACCAGCCTTGGTGGTGGAGCGGATGTTGGGGCAAGAACAGGAACTGCCGGTCTTGGCGCAGATAACACCGGTGTCCTGTGGGGACAGGAGTGGCTTCTGTGATAATTCCTTATTTCCCCTGCTGAAGGCAGAGCAGAACTCATCCCAACTCAGTGTCGCGTGGTTCCTGGAGACAGGAAAATCACCGGCCATGATTCACTGAGCAGTGAGTGAATTCACTGAGTTGCGTGGGAAGAGCTTGCTCCAGGCAGTGATTATGGAAGTGGGTTCAAAAGAGCTGCTGAGATCAGCCAGGCTGCCAGGCATCAAAGGGCTGCTGCTCCCAGGGAACAGCAGGGCCAAGGAGCAGCGGATGATTGGTTTCCAGAGAGGAGCAGATAAATATATTCTTTTAAAAAATTAAGTAAGTCAATAGAGCAAGCCGGGGTAGGTATCCTGCCTGTGCATGTCCTCGTCCCCGGAGTCATGTAGTGTAGGAAGGAAGTGGAGTACTGGGGAGTCAGTTTAAGGCTGGGCAGGAGTTCTGGGATAGACTGTGCTTTTCCTGCTGATTTTCTGTCCCTGCCTGCAGCCACCTTCAAAGCTGATAATGCTTTGGCTGCTGTGGAGCAGCGCAGTGCCAAGCTGCTCTGGGCTGTCTCAGGGATGAACACAAACCTTCCTTGGCTGAAAAACAGGGACACAAATACTCAGCGAGTGACTTTGGTCTGTACTTGATGGGGGAGTTGGGGGAGTCATCCTTCATGGTGGGATGGGAATAAAGGGAGAAATCAGTGCTGTTTGGCTTTCAAGATTTTAGAACCTGGGAGGAGGCTTCACTGTCTCCTGTTGCCTGGGTGAGGCTGATGGTGTGGAATTCCCTGTCTGCTGAAGACAGGGAGACAAGAGTGAGTAGAAAAAGGGCCTTAGTGGTAGAAGCAGCAGACTTGTGACAACCAGATTTGAGTCCCTGGTCTTTTCTGGGCAGGGCTGCACAGCCTCTCTCTCTGTGTTAAACAGGAGCCTGTCCCTTTCTCACCGTGCCAGGAGGACACAGCTACTGAAAGACTGGAGGTACCAGGTATGGGTATGTTGGGGGCATCTGGTTGCAAAAACCTCTTCTTAAGTCAAAGATGTTTGGTTTAAATTGACCCCTGGTAGCTGTGTGCAGCCAGGCAAATTCTAGCTCAATTACAAGTCGCCTTGGGCTCTGTCTTGCTCATGTGCTTGAAGGTGCTTGGCCTGGGCTGTTGCTGGGTGGAAATGTTCAGCTGAGCCTGAGGATGCATCATGGCCAAGCTTCCCAATGTGCCAAACCTTGCTGGAGCTGAGAGCAGCAAGGGGCAGTGCCACAGGCTTGGTGCTGGCAGCAGCACATGGCTCCATTGCTGGGGCTGCCCCCATGCAGTGCTCTGGGAGCTCTGGGATCAGAGTGGTTTCTCTTGCTGCTGCTGGAAGAGTTGGTGACTGCTCTCCAGGGTGCATCCTTCCACACTCTAAGGGGTTAGGAGAGTATTTGGGCTCTGAACTGTTTTCCTGATGAGATTTAAGGGAATGTTCTTGTTCATCTATTCCTCACTCCCAGGATTCATGAAGAGGAGCCTGTTGAATACTGAGAACTTATGGGTTTCTCCCTTAGGAGAAGCTGTTGGTGAAAGGGTTGCAAGGTCTGTGCAGCTGAACTAAATGTCTCTGCCCACTACTCACTCTGGCTGAAGCTCTCTGAACTCCTTCCTCTTCCAGAGGATGTTTGTTTTCTGAGCTTTCCTGTGCTGTTCTGCGAAGGATTTTTATTTTTCTATAAAAGCCTTTGCAGAGTGAAATACCTCTGAGTCTCAATGACTGTGGAGGGAGCAACACCCTCTTTTATTCTTTTATTTTATTACTATAATATGCTAAAAATATTTAAATCTCCCTGCTTTTAGAGGAAAATGAGGGAACCTGCTTTTGTTGTTGGAAGGTGGTGGGAGGGCACTTGCTGTGCCACCACTTACTTCTGGGGAAAATCTCTGGGCCAGCCTGTTTGTAAGGCCTTGGGTTAAACAGGTGAACAGCAGCAAGTCAGAACTGCTTGGCAGCATCACAGAGACCTTTTCTGCAGGCTCTGAGTTGTTTTGGGGCTAGTAGAGATTTTAATAACTGGCATATGGAAGTGTGGCAGGGAGCTGTGTGGAGCAGGAGTGTGGCTCAGTGCTGCTTCTTCTGGAGGACACCAGGACAGTGTTTAGTCTGGAGAAAGGAAGGCTCAGGGGGGACCTTCTGGCCCTGCACAACTCCCTGACAGGAGGGTGCAGCTGGGTGAAGGTCAGGCTCTGCTCCTGAGGA
Source organism: Thryothorus ludovicianus (assembly GCA_013397245.1). Taxonomy (NCBI): domain Eukaryota; kingdom Metazoa; phylum Chordata; class Aves; order Passeriformes; family Certhiidae; genus Thryothorus; species Thryothorus ludovicianus. Next base: position 124,559 of record VZTB01005898.1, on the reverse strand, counting down.
ACAAGGGACAGGACAAGAGGAAACAACCTCAAGCTGTGCCAAGGGAGGTTCGGAGGTTCAGGTTGGATGCTGGGGAAAAAATTCTTCACAGAAAAGGTGGTCAGGCATTGGAACAGGCTGCCCAGGGCAGTGGTGGAGTCACCATCCCTGGAAGTGTTTGGAAAGCATGTGGATGTGGCACTTGGGGACGTGGATCACTGGTGGTCTTGGCAGTGCTGGGGGAATGATTGGACTCTGTACTTAGAGGGCTTTTCCCAACTAAATGATTCTGTGTGTTTCTTGTTGGGGAAATGAGGGCCCAGAGAAATGAGATTCTCAGAAAAAAAGTTCCTGGTAAAGCTTCAGGTGACTGCAGGGAATCACCTGGTGATTGCTTGCTTCTATTTTCTGTCATCAGATCTCAGATTTGGCATCAGCCTTGGGAGGTCTGGCAGTACAGGTACCCCAGCAGACCAGGCACAGATCTCTGGGTTTTTTCAGCAAGCTGCATTGAGTTGGGTGTGCTCAGAGAGTTTATTTTGCCCCTTTCAGGAATCACCAACTGGCCGAGGTTGGAAGGGATCTTTGGGGTCCAGCTGGTCCATCTCCCTTCCTAAGCCTCCATTCAAAGAACAGATGTGGCTGTGGAGCAGATAGGGTCACCAACATGTACTCTGATTGTGTATCCACAGAGGAGGGATGAGGAGGGAAAAAGGAGCTGCTCATCCAAACCACGAGGGCACTGCCATCAGCTCTCATGGTCAGGACATGCCTGCTCATCACACGGGAGTGAAGCCTGTGTCCCCAGGCACTGCAGTGAGGTGGATGCATCCCTGTGCAGGTTGTGCTCCCTCTGGAAGCTGCTGTGGAGTTCAGCTGGGATTTGGAGGAGTAAAGATGCTGAAGGTTGTTGTGGATACTTTTTTGATGGGAATGTTTGGCTTGTAACTGTTTGCTCACCAGTTCTCACCGGAGCCCACAGTATCTGGAGCAGTGTCTTGCTCAAGGAAGTGTTGCAGTGCCAAGGAGCTGGCAGCATGGAATGCTGTTTCATCTGCCCGAGGCTCCCAGCCCTGCCCATCCACTCTCCCCTGCCTGCCCCAGTAGTCACAGAGCCTATTAGTTGTTTAAATTGGGGATATTTATAGCTCTGCAGCCACAGATAACTTGGAGGGTGGTGCAGAGCAGTGGAGACCGGAGTTTGCAGTGGATCCCCAAACAAACCCTCCCTTTGCTCCCTGTGTGCCCTCCAACCTCCCTCATTTCCATATCCCACAAGAACCATCCTGCCTCAAAGGAGGTCAAATCCAGGGCAGAGGCAGCTGGAACATGTCCTCAGCTAATACTGCAGGCTTGGCCAAATCTGAGCAGAAATGCCTGACCCTCTTGCTTGGATGTTGCTGTCACAGCATGGAGAGCACAGCAGAGCTGTCCCTTTGACAGTGCCAGCCTGGAGAAGGGAAAACCAGCACCATTAGCTGGCTTGGGGGTGCCCCTGTCTGCAGGAGCTGAGCACGTTTGCTCCAGGACCATGGGTTCAGGTCCTTCTCCAAGTGCAGGTGTGGTGGAGTTTTGCTTTGAATGCTGCATTGCATGAAGGACTTCAGCATCCATTTTCAGCTGTGCAGAGATCCAGCCTTCATCTCTTTGGGGAAAAGGTCCTGCAGATGCAGTTTGGCTGTGAAGGAAGCTGCTCTCTTGTAAGTGATGCTGTGGGAATATGTGGTTTTTGGCCTGGGAGAGCCCTTTGATACTCGGTGTTTTTCCAGGTGTGTTGGGAGTGGGGAGGGGGAGAAATTGGTAACTTGTGAATTTTTTTGGCTTTTTAAAAATTTTTAAGAGCAGAGAACAGTAAGAGGAGCCAGAGCAGGGCTTTTTTATTTTTATTTTTTTCCAGAGTAATGCTTCTGCCTTGCTTCTTTGGCTGCTTAGGCAGGAACGTGGTCTCTTGTCTCATGGCAAATCACTTGTCCCCCTGAGAGGTGTCACACATGTAGCCTGGAGTTGTGAAATGGTCTCAGTCCTCTGGCAGGAGCTGGTGGATGGATGTGATGACAGTGGGAGGCTCAAGAACCTGGCTGAGCTGCTTCCAGAAAGGAGGAAATGTAGCAAAGTGTGTGTTTGGAGGGTTATTTCTTCTCTCGGGATCAGGATGGAAAGTGCAAACACATCCCCCTAACGGTGTGCATTTGTCCTGGGGGACAGGGGCCTGCAGTGGCCTCGTGTTGTGGGCTTGTGAGAGGAGGGGTGAAGGCAGGAATATCCTCCTGCTCTCTGAGGGGGCTGGGAGCTCCCTTCCCTCTCTGCACCCAGCATTCCCTGGGATCACTCCAGAGCCCACTGCTTCCCTCTCAGATTACTGGGTACTGGTTGCTGTGAAAAGCACGTGCTGGATTTCTCCAACCAGTAATTTAATCCAGTTTGACACTGGTGGCTCTGGGCTGGAGTGTGACTAACCTGAGTCAGAAACAGCGATGGAGGGTTGCTCAGAGCTGCACCCACCTCCCTGCAGCCTCGTTCCCTCAGGATCCCAGCCCCGTGTCCCTGAAAGGCCGCCTTGATCTCAGCGCGGCCGGAGCCTGGTGCTGTGTGTGGAGGGGAGGCTGTGCTCAACGAGCCCCCCCTCTGCAGGCCTTTGTTCTCAGGGATGAAACCACCCTCAGCATGAGGCTGCTGCCAGCAGAAGGGCACAGAGAGGAAAGGGGAGCCCTTCTTGAGTGCTATTTGCATTTGCTAAGCTGTGCTGCATCTTTCTGTGCCTGCCTGGGGTACCACAACCCATCCAGGTGCCTGTGCCTTTTCAGCCACTCTCTTCAAACCAACTGCCCTGGGCTTTTCTTTGATTTGGGCACCTTCCCGTGCTTCTCACCCTGCCAGCCTTCCCACCCTGCCTGGCAAGGCACCAGGATCTCAGCCAGCACCCCTTGCCAGCCAGCGCAGCTCATGGCACCCCCAGGCATTGCTGAGTCCCTGAGAGGGGCAGGTGCTCCAGGTCACTGTGAGGAGCTGTGAGGAGCTGATCCGAGGAGAAGGAAGATGCTCCTGCGTTACAGATGGCATTTCTGAGGCTGCAGCAGGACATCCAAACCAGAAGGAAGCTGGAAGTGGAGTGTGGAGGCAGCCTGGAGCCCTTTTGGATGGCAGCAGGACCGGCAGCAGGAGAGCTGGGGCCGTGGCAGGGTTGAGGAGAGTTTGGGCTGCAGGTGCTTGGAGGCTGCCAAGGCAGCAGCTTGCAGGGAGCTGGAGGGGCCTTGCCTGCCCTTGCCCAGAGCCTTGCAGAGCTCAGCTGGGTCTGCAGATGCTCAGGTTCCAGCCCTGCTGCTCCCAGTGCTCCCTGTGCATCACACACTGGGGCTTGTGCTTACACAGAGCTGGGCTCTGGCGTTTGAAGTGTGGCAGGTTGGCTGCAGCAAAAAGGGATTTTGGGAGGCTGGATCATGCCAGCTTTTGGTGGGAGAGGACAGTGTCTGCACTCCCTGGTCTTCAGCAGCATTTCCCTGCTGTGGAGTGGGGAGAAGGCAGACACAAGCAGAATATTTTGTCTTCCTTAAAATCTGATTTTAATCTCCCTGCCTTGGAAAAGTGAAGCTATAGGTAGGTAGATGGATAGATATGTGTGTATATATACCTTTATTTTTTTCTCTTTGCTTCCTTGGGGCACCAAGGAGAGGACACCTTTCATTCAGAGCCCTGGTGTTGGCCAGCATGTGCCCCATGCACTGGGACATTCCATCAGATCCGACTGTACCTTCCCTGCTCAGGAGCTGAGGCCTCACCTGCTGCCTTAGCCACAGCTGCTGTGTCTGTCTGTGGGGATGGATAAGCATGGAAACACTTGGTGCTTATGGAATATGGAAAGACTTTTGTTCAGCTTCAGGCTGCAACCCCTGGCACAGAATAGACTGATCAGTGACAATGCTGCTGCCTTGCCCAGCAGTCCCTGTGCCACGTGCAGTGTCTGGCATTGAGCACTTCACACATGCCCCTGAGAATCTCCAGCAAAGCTTCACCCAGTGACGTGTTTGCCTGGGTTGTGTTTTCTTACAGTAAATGTGTCTTCTGGGCACACTGGTGTGGGCACTGCTGACTTGCTGAGGAACTGCTGCTGGTGGCAGTGTGGTGGGGAGGGCACAGCAGCTGACAGGACCCTGTGTCTGGTGCAGCATTTCAGTCTCCAGGGCACGTGTGCTCCTTCCTCCTCTGTCCCTTGCAGGTTGGCAGTGATGTCCTTCAGGGTGTCCTTGAGGAGAACGTGTGCTGAGCTTACCCAAGGCTGTCTGTGAGTGTGTGTGTGACTTGATGAGGTTCAGGAGCTTTAAACAACAGCAGGAGCTGCTCTTCTTGGTAGAAAACTCAGTGTTGTGCTGCAGGGAAGGGATGCTGAGCTGTTGGAGCAGCCCCAGCCTGGCCTTTCTGGGATTGCTGTGGCAGGATGCTTCCCTCTGGCACACAGAGGGTTAATGGCACATGCTCCAGCCAGGAGCATCCTCTAGATTCCAGCTGTCAAAACACTAAGTTAAGTGTGTGTCGCCTTTACAAGGCAGTAAACAGTGCTAGGGTCTGAACTATCCAGCCTGGAGGCCTCCAGGGTGCAGTAGAACTTGTAGGGACTTCCCTGGTGATTCCAGCCTTGCCTGCCTGCTCCTGGACTCAGCCAGATGTGCTCTGGCTCAGTTAAGGTGGCAATAGCTCTAGAGCTCGGGGTATGAGCAGAAGGAGCAGGTTGGGGTGTTAGGTGGTCGTGTGGATCAGTCTGCTCCAGCACAGCATTTCTCTGCTCCGTTCCTGGTTCTTCCATACAACCCAGCAAATGCTCCTCTCTGTCTCCAGGAGGCTGGAGAGACCAAACAGCCCCTATTTGGAAAGAGCACGGTGATGGCAAACTGAACCTGAGGCCAAGTGTGGATTCCTGTGTTGAACCTGTGTTTGATGGGGCATTGGGACTGTGGTGGGCTTCTGGTGTGCTGCAGTGCTCCTGTGTCCTCCTGGAGCCTTTGCTAATGGCATCCTGGAGGGTGACCTGTGACAGGCAACTGCCTGCAGCAGCCTCGAGGCACTTGGTGCTGATGGGGCACGAGGTGCGTGGAAGGGTTTTGTGCTGAGGGAACCCCTGTCACTGCCTACACAGGATGCTGTGCCAAGGATACAGGCCAGGGTTCCCTCTGCACACCCAGAGCTGTTTCACCTGCACACTGGACTGAATGTGGGCTCAGGACTATCATCCAAGCCAGTGCCAGGAAATGAAAATGCCAAGTAGGCTGTGCATGATGAAGCATTCCCAGCCAGGCCACAGAAGGTCAGTGTGTTTTTTCCCATTGAGCCTCAAGAGAACTGTGGCTAATTGTCCCCTCTGAAGTTCAGGCACATGAGAAAGAGGAACGACCTTTATAGGTCAGGAGCACACACACAGACAGATCCATTGCTGCTGGTGGGACTCAGCCTGTGACAGGATCTCCTCCTCTCTCATCTCCCTTGCAGGAGGGAACTGCACTCAGTTGCTGGCTGGGGCACCTCAAGGAGGTTTTTCAGTGTCAGGGCTTGAGAGCTGCCCAATGCCTGGGCATCAGTTTGGATCCATAGTTTGACCTCAGTACACTGAAATCCCCAGCCCTACGGTGGTTTCTGGAATGAGGAATGAGCCTGGCCTGGCTTTTTCTGCTGGGATTCCCTGGGCTGAAAGGCCAAAGTCTCCTTGGCTGTAATTCTGAAATACCTCCATGGTTTTGGCAGTATAAGACAGAGGACTGGCTCATGGCATGGAGAGCTTCCCTGATGTCAAAGGAAAGCTGTTCTGTTGGACACTAAAGAGGTTTTACTTTTGATTTTTTGCAGATTGTGTGTCACCCAGTTGTTCAGAGCAGAGCCAGGACTTCCTGGGTGCTGCAGGGTGCTCTGACCTTTCCTTGGCTTCTCAGGGGAGGGGGCAGTGGGGGCCTTGGTGAGGGAAGCCCATGGCTCTTTGCAGGGCTATCACTTGACAGCCTTTCTCCTCCAGAATTAATGTGCAGAGCTGGCAAGTTCCTGGAGGTGTGGGGGATAATTTAGCTCACCTCTGACCTCAGCAGGTAGGAATGGTGTTTAACCAGTGCCAGAATGAGAAGGCAGTGGGTGAACATTTGGGATGGGGGTGTCCCTTCTCCTGTCCTTGGTGGCTGCAGCCTGGAAGTCACATGAGCAGCCACCAGCCTGCAGGTGCCCCGTCCCTTTTGTGCCATTCTCTGCCAGCTCTATTTATTGAGCCTGACAGTTCAGGTGCTGTGGAGATGGATGGATTTCTGTGAGCTGTACCCTGCGTGTGCCCCGCTGTGAGGTGAGCCCAGGCATTGGCATTGCAGGGTCTGAAGGCTGGAGCACAGCAGCTGGAAATGCAGAGTGATTGGTTCAATGGAGATGTGAGAGATGGAGCAAACAACTTTAGAGCTGTGGTGTTGCTCCTGACCCATTTCCCTTCCCCTCTTTTTCATTCTCTCTTTCTCTTCCCCCACTGCTCTTCCAATTCTGTTTTAACAGTGCTACAAATTGCAGCATAAATCTTTAGCTGAGCAGCAGTTTGGCTTGGCAGCCACAAGTAAATCTCCTCTTGCAACCTCCCCATATGAGGGAAGTTGAAGTGGGAGTAAGGGGGTGTGGGTGAGTTTACAGTCCCATCAGGTTTTCCTGGCTCTTTCCAGCTGTGGACCCATAGCCTTAGTCCCACATCTCTCTACTCCTGGGAAACAGGAAAATTCCTCTCCCATCCCAGCCTTCAGTTCAGATGTCAGGTGTGTTGTGAAGTGGTGTGAAACAGCCTCAAACATGGAATAGGAGAGGTACCCACATAAATTCCAAATGCTGTTTGGTTTGTGATCCTAAAGTTATTCCCTGTTCTTGAAGACAGTACAAGGTGATCTTCATCTGAGAAAATGGACTTGTCCCTCTAAACTACCCTGCACACACAGGTGCTTTTGTTACCTCATGCAGAGTATGTGTATCCTCCGTGGGCTGTGGTGGTAGGAGGGATGGAAAATAACACTGAGTGGTGTGTGAAAGGCAAAACTTTTGCTATTTAGTCCATGCAAGGGATCTGTCTGCACAGTCCCACACCAGGAGCTCTTTGTCCCAGCAAATGTTTTCCAGCTGCTGGTTCTGTGTCCTGGGATATGTTCTGCCTGTGTTTGTGGCCCCCTTCCATCATGTTTGAGCTTGACCACCCTGGTGTTGGGAAGGAATTGTTCCCTGTGAGGATGGTGAGACCCTGGCACAGGTTGTCCAGAGCAGCTGTGGCTGTCCCTGGATCCCTGGAAGTGTCCAAGGCCAGGTTGGATGAGGCTTGAAGTTAACCAGGGGTAGTGGAAGATGTCCATGGAATGAGATGGACTTCGAGGTCTCTTCCAACCCATTCTGTGGTTCTGTGAATACGAGACCAGGATGAAGTAGAGACCATGCCTTTGTCTTGGCTTCTTCTTGGCTTAATGTGAAGCTTCAAAGGCATTTTCCATGCTAGATTCTTCAAACACTGGGCAAGTATTGAAAGACACAAAGAGAACTCTGCCTGGTGTCAACACCACTTGCTTTTTGTGTGATGTACCGGTGAGAAAACCGAAGTGCAAAGGGGAGAAGCACCTGCTGCAGAAGTGTGTTAGAGAACAGAGAGATTCTGGGGCTTTGGAGCAGGGCTTCTTTTTTCGTGGAGAAGCACAAGTCCCTGCAGTGCTGGCTGCAGATGGCCACCTCACCCGTCTCTGTTCTCTGGGGAGCACAGACTCTTTGAGGCAGACCACAGACCCTCACTTAAAAAGAAATTCCTTAATTGGCTTAGAGGAACAAAACCAAGGTTCCTCTTCATCCAGCCTGCTTTCCTCAGGGGTTGCTTTTGAAGTGACTGTTCAAACATACCTCAGGTGTGGGGAGCTAAATGGAAACAAGTGTCCTTTGGTCCCAAGTCCACCCTTCTTGCTGAAGCTGTTGCAGCCCCTCAGGTGAGAGAGAAGCTTAATGAGTTCAGCTTCTTGCTCCTTTCCTTGCCTCCTCCCCTCCCTACTGAGAGCAGGTAAGGCTGTATTGTGAAACAGAGCTGTGGATATCAGCCCCATCAGTGCTTCCCTTCCTTCCAGTTCTCAGCTGAAAGGCCTCCCTGCCTACATCCCTTCAAAGCACAGCCTCTGTGCTCTTGAGCTCGTTTCCAACCTGGAGAGAGTTGGTCAAAACTTATTCCCAGGATCTCCATTCCCAGATCTGAGAGCTCCTCCCGTGGTACCCTGGAAGCTGGGGTCAGGGACACATCAGCAGGTTTCCCTTGGGATCCTTTTCTCTCCCAAGAGAAGCTGGGCTCCTGTGCTGTGGGATCTTTATTCAGCTATGCTAACCCAACTCATGCACAGAGCTTTTGTTAGTGGCACTGGGGTGATGGAAGCCCTCTGTAAGCTCCTGGTTAGATCCTGGCACTGGTCTTGGGCTGAAGATTTTGCCTTCATCCTGTTTGGGGCTTGGCAGCTGTCCTAGAAAGGGCACAGTAATCCTGAGTACCTCCTGGGCTGGTAGAAATCTCCTCACTAGCACTGAAGGACCTGGTGTGATGTAGGTGAGCTCATTCACAGCCCTCGGGTGATGTTTGCAGGCAGAGCTGGCTCTGCTCCTCTGAGGCCAGGCACCGATGCCTGGGTGCTCAGAGGTCCTGAGAGCCTTCTGGATCTCAGGATCAGATTCCTCCCACACACATATACACCCTATAATAGCTGTAATAAACCATATGCCCCTGTTATTTAAATAGAAGAAATTTAAAAATGGAAAAGCCTCCAGGAGCATCTGGAAGTTCCGCACCTGTGGAAAATGGGCAGCTGAAGGAGCTGTATGAGAAGTGATAGCAGGGAGAAGAGCCCATAAAGGGCTCAGTGGAAAAAGAGGAGTGTCTGGAAGCCTTTCATCTTCCCATTGCAGCGTTCAGATGCGACTCCAGAGGATTTCTATTCTAGGATGCAGGGAACTGAAGTGTGTGCTCCCACACGTGGCTGTTGCAGCTCGGAAAGAGCAGCTCTGGATTGACCCAGAGGCTGGGAAATCTTTCTGCTGTACAGTGAGATGAACTCAAAGGATGGTGCAGGTGCATTGCCAGAACTTGAGAGATTCACATTTAATTTCTGAGTTTGTCTTAGACTTAGTGGTCTGTCAGTGCTTTGGCTGCTGTCTAGTTGCCATGGAAGGAGAAGCCAAGGCTCTCCAAAACACCGTTGTTTGCTGGAGGTACACACAGAGAAGTCTGTACAGGTGTGAAGCTGTACTCTTTTTGGTTGCTGATGGTGTTTGTTAGGTTGCAGTGGGAAAATCAGTCCCAGTTCTGTCTGAAATCCCATCAGATACTTTGTAGAAAAAGGGAATGTGGCAGGTAGGCAAGTGCTGCAAGCTGAGGAGGACACAGCCATCCCTCTGTATTCACTAGAGACCAAATGGACACTGGAATTCCTTTGCTTCAGGAGGGGCTTCTCCCTGTTCTCTCCTGGCTAATTCAGACAACTGGCTTCCCAGATTCTCCTTGTTTCAGGCTCCTTTAAAGTTAAGAATTTTATTTCCTGTCCTGGGCTGTGAACTCTCCACTGACAACAGGAAATTCACTTATGAGCTCAAGATGCAGATATGTACATCCCACTTGTGCTATGTTGCTGGATGCTCCCTAACCCTGTGTCCCACCCCAGACACTTCTGCCCAAACCTTCAACCCCTTTTTGAGGCTGAAGGGCCAAGGCATGACCCCTCTGGAGCAGGGAACACTGAGAGGTGGCATTTAGCAGCTCCAAGAGTGGGGGATGAGCAGTGGTGGCTGGCTGGCTCACACAGTGCTCGCCAGCACTCAGGTGGGCAGGCAGGGATCTCTTGCAGCCTGGTTCTCCTCAGCTGTTGGTGGTTTTCCCCCCCAGGGGTGATGCATATCCCACTTGACTGCCAGGCCCTCCCCTCTCCTGGTGTGGTTCACCAGCTTTGACAGGAAGGGCCAACCCTGCTGCAGGCTTTCACCATTTGTCACAATAAATTGCTTCTTCCTCGTGCTGCGTGGGGGAGATGCTGGTTCCTTTGCCCTGAGTCTGAACAGCACCTGAGGCAGCTTCTCCCCCTCCTTGCTCTTCCTCCCCCAAAGCAGAAGAGCAGAGCCTGCTGCAGCTGGCAACAGGCTCCCCAAAGCTTGCCTGATGCAGCAATGAATTTTGTGTGCTCTTGCATTCACCTGCTTGGCCTGACGTGACCTGGGAAAGGGAGCAGAGCTGGAGAAGGTGCTCATGCTCCGGAAGCAGAAAAGGCAGGAGCTGTCTGTGAGGCTGAGGGGTTTTGCTGCTGTCTGTGGTGGCCCCAGATCAGTACAGCCAGAGGGCCTGGCTCCAGCACAGCAGCTGCACCAGGCCTTGGGGTGTCTGTTCCAACACCTGGCAGGAAGTGTGAGTGCACTTGGAAGCTGTGTGTGGAGCCAAGGATTCAGTGGAGAGTGTGTGTGTGTGTGTAAAAACTGCATCACCCAGTTCAACTGGGACTCCATGCATCTTTGGACAGGGTTCCTGATATAGGGGAGGGGACATTCAGGTTTGCCCTCTGGCTTCTGATGTTCTGTCACCAAAGGAGCTGATGATGTGCCCAGGCCTGTTGAGAGCTAGCAGGGTGTGTGTTGGTGGCAGTGGCTGTGTGGGAATCTCCATCCCTGCCTGTCGCTTGCTGATGGGTGATGTTTGTAGCTGCAGTGGCTTCATTACTGTGCCCTGATCAGCCACACACTGAACTCCAGGGATGCCAGGAGCTGCCAGAGTTCCTCTCTCTCCCTCTGACCCCTGGCAGACTTTCTTGCTCTCTGCAGATCAGTGCAAAGCTTGTTGGCTGAGATATTAAGCATGAGCCGCTTTCCTAAGGTCCAGGACTGGCTTAGCTCTTTGTTGAGGCATGTTAATCATGCTGAGGAGCCTGACAGCTGCTGGCCATGGAGCACAGTGCCCTGCTGCCTTCCAGCTCTGGGATGGTCCTGCCCGGGGTGCCCCAGTGTCGCTGGCAGCCACGGGAAAGGCACTGCCTGCTCTGCCATGGGACAGTGCAACTGCAGAGCTTGGCTTGAGAACTTTCCTCATTTGCAGGAAGAGTTCCCAGCAGCAGCTCTGCCAGGAGCTGGGATGGTGGCCAAGTTAAAGCCCTAGGAGAGGAAGAGGATGAGGCTGGGGGCTCTACTACCCCCTGCCAGGCTGCAGCCCTGCTCTCCTCAGTCTCAGACCTCATGGAAACATGAGTCTTCCTCTCTCCCTCCTTCCCAAATGGTACCAAGCTCTTATTCCTGTTGGTTTTTGTCTTAATTGCACCTCGGAGCTCTGCTTTGATATATTTTATCAGGGGGAATTTAGGGGAAAAGATGGTTGTTTCTGAAGCAAATAGCAGCCTGCCCAAGGTAGGGCTGGGAACTCGTGGGACAGAAGGTGGAGTGGCCTAGCAGTGCCCTCCCAGCTCCTTCCTGTGGCTGTGCCTGTGCCTCGATAGCTCCAGCACCCCACAGCACCCATGGGGCTGAGGGAGGGGCAGGCAGCCACTCGTGTGGCATCCCCCAGCAACACAGGCCTCATAGGCAGCCACTGGCTTTGAATTTCCTTCTCATGCTGGCAAGGGGGGATTTTATTTACTCTCTGAAGGTGCAGGGTGGTATTTTGGAGCTGAGCTGGTGCTGCTGGCTGGGAAAGTGAGGTGGGGGTGCTCACAGAGCATCACCTTCAGCTTCTCAAACCACCCATACCTTGCTCTCCAGACATGAGACACCTAAAAAAATGTCCTTTACTCCATTCCCTCCTGCCCTTCATATGAAATTCTTCCATTTTGAGCTCTTCTGGCCATCCCTCCCACTTTTCATACTCAAGATTCTGTTGGGTTTTTAAATTAGAACCTGCCATGATTTGAAATGAATTAATGTGGCAGTAATATTAAAGAGCATCATCTTCTCAGCTGTTCCTCCCCAGCATCTTACTAGTCCCAGAGCTGGTACATTGGTCATAAAATCCTCTCACTGCTGTTCTTGATATTCCCTGATTTCCATACCTCTTACATTGTCCTAACACCAGAGGAGGCTTGGAGATCTCTGTTCCCATCCTTGTGTGATGAGCTGTGACCTGCTCACGTGTTCAGTGCTTCCTCTGTTTTAGGTGGTCACAAATTTTGCTGGAGGAGTTTATTTTATGTGGGAAACTTTCTGCTCAGACCATAGATGGAGTGCAGTTATAAAAACCATACAGGGTAGCTAATCTAATTTTTACCAGGCTTTCTAAAAAACACAACTATATTTCTCAAAGTGTTTTCTTGCTCCAAGTGTGCAAGAAGCTGAAGCTACAAGTATCTAACAGAACTTGGGACCATCAGTCTTCTAGGATTCAGGCCTTTTATTGACATTAAAAGACAAAATTCTTGAATTCTTGTGTTGTATTTGCTGGAGACCTGAGGGCTTTTTTCCCCTGAAAAAGCAGCTTTTTTGGGAGGCAGGCACGCTGAAGCACTCTGATGTTTTGGCAGAACCAGTGGTCCTTTGTGCTTTCTACACCAGGTTACACGAATTTTATGCCACTGTGACAAATCCCTGCTGTACCTCCTTTCTGTATTTGCTCTTGAGAGGGTTCAAATATCCATTTTATGTAGATTTTGGTGAGTGTCGTGTAGTCAAAGCAAGGCTGTTCAGTTCATCACCTCCTCGAGCCAAATCAATGTGTTAATGGCCATAGTACAGTATTGGCCTGTGTTAAGGACACAAATTTCCTCCCCCTGCTATAATATTTGGGTGCAAATGGAGCTTGATATTTTTTGCTTTTAATTTCCCCAGGCACACAAAGGACTGGAGAAGTTAGGTACAGAAAAGGTAAATAAAGTCATTGAGTAAGAGGAATGATGGTAGCACTAGCACTGTGCTAAATTGGTTTCTTTGAAGTAAAGTGTGATTGCAACTGCAGAAATTTCACCTGCTTGCTTGCAGGGAGGCAAGATGAGGTTATTAATTAGAACAACAGGCAGGAATTGATCTTAATGAGAAATAGTGCAGCTTGGGAGGAGCTGGGGCTGTGCTGGTGGCTGCCTCCAGGGCTGGGGCTCCAGAAGGACCTTCCTGGGCCGTTCTGCCAGTCTTGATGCTCCAAAGCCTGTCCCAGGATGATCCCATGCTACTGAGTGCCTCCATCCTGGATTTTCAAGAAGTCACATTGCTGTTGGCCATCTCCTCTGGGCCCTGCATCTTGATAACCTTGGGCAGGTGCAGGAGGTGCTGCTTTAGGGTGAGAGACCTCATCAAAAGCTCGTAAATCAGAGCCTGCAGAACTTTCGAGCAAAGCTGGAACTTGGACTTTGCTGACTTCCTTGGAATACTCAGTCTGCCTCCTCCTTTTGTATCCCCAGGGATTGTAATTGTTGCCCTGGCAGATATCTGGGAAACCTGCTCATTAGCCAAGGAGCCTTTGGGAATGGTCTTGTCCCAGCATGCCTGTGCTCTGCCAGCCAAACTGGTTTTCTTCTGAGAGCTCATTTCTTACAACACTGCGGCACTTAAGGTATATTAAAGGCTAATCATGCCCAGCCTGTTTTTCTCACAAGACAAGCCTTCCAGATTCTGATTCTGCTTTGATGAAGAGTGCTGTAAGTCCCTTGTCTCCTGTCCATCAGTTTAGGGTAGCACTCCCTGTGTGTCCCTAGGCTCAGGGAGAATCCAGCATGAGGCACATTCCTTCCAGGTGTATGTCGCTTGGCATTCCTGCAGCAACTCCAGTAACTTCAGGGCAGATCCCTCTGCCCTTCCTTCCCTTTTCCTCAACAAAACCCAGGGATTTCAGCCATGAAGAGGACTCTGCAATCCATGATAGTCTTTTCAACTTCCCTTCTCTTTCAAAGCCAGACTTTGGTGTGTGTCACAGGAGCTTTCAGGGTGCTCCTGTCCCAGCTGTGCTTCTGCCCTCCTCCTGTTTCCCAACACACTCTGAACACATTCCTTGGTGTCTCTTCATGGTTGGTGGAGGATAGAAATGGTTGGGGTCCCATTTGCACCCCTTGCAAGTGCTTGTATTTACAGAGCATTGCCTTGGAATTGCCCAATGCTCTCAGGGGTGCACAGGGTGGGATTGTTGGCAGCACCAGGAGTTGGACTCATGATCCTTGTAGGTCCCTTCTTGCTCAGTACATTCTGTGATTTTCTGAAGTTCTTTCTTGCCTGTCCCACGGCAAGATGTCCCCTCTCACCCTCACATCAAAAACAGGCAACCCCTGTTTTTGGGGAGGTGACAACAGAGTAAATTGCAGGGACAGCTGCAGTTTGAGAGCGTGTTCTGTGGCTTTGTTGTCTGCCAGAAAACTCCTGTGCTGAGTGCACTCTGTACAGCTGGGCCAGTGTTTTTTCTCTCAGACCTCTCATTAGCAGAGTTCAGCTTTGCCCTGGGAACTTCTCATTAAAACTCCCAACCTCTTCTCTCCCTGGCTGTTGGAGCACATCTGAGCTGCCAGAGCTGTGTCCAGTGTGGGAAAAGAAGAAACTAAATAGAAACTGTGCAAGAACCATCTGGAGGTTTGGCGCAATGGGACCAAGAAATTCCCAGGAATTGGAGTGTGTCATCAGCTTGGGAAACTCTTTGTGTCTGTCTGAGCCTCTTGGCACCTCTAGGGAGGGTTGTGTGGTGTTGCTGGGTCTTTTATGGCCCCATTCACCATCGAGTGCTCACCCTTACATGGTTACCTGCTGCAGAGTTAGATGTTTTTTTCCCTCCCTTCTGTTTTGATGAGGGATTTTTGCTTGCCACAATTGCTTTATTAAAGAGGACAAATCCAGTTATCCTGTTTCAATTCATTGCAGGTTATCACCAGTAGAAAATGGCATTTTCTGAATAAATGTGGTTGTCCTGCTCCAGTGAATGGTCAGGAATGCTGATACTGGGTGGAGAGGACAGAACCTCCAGAAGGAAGGGATGTCTTGGCCACAGGAGAGTTTGTCATGGAACCAGCACCAGGCTGGTCCCTTGGCTGATTTTCCATCCCCAACCTAAGCTGTGTTTCTGGGAACTTGTTGGCAGTTTGTCCTGGATTGACACTAAAGAGTGAGAGCAAATATAAATATATGATAAAGCTCTGGAGCTCAGAAATTAATATTTCAGGATCAAGAAGTCTTTATTTCCTCAAGTGCTTCAACAAAAGGAGGAATTTGTGTAGTTGTAGTTCTTGTGGTTCCCTTCCACCAGCTGAAGGAACAAAGGGAGCTCAGAGCAGGGCCCCAGCTCTGGGCCTGGCAGAAGGGGATTCCTGGTGTCAGAGGTTGCATGAAGAAGCTGGTGACCTTTTTGGAGCTGTTTTTGGTGTTGGGGCTCTAAGGTGGTCAGGGTGCTGGGGTGTGAGTCCTGAAAGGAAAGGATGAGGGAGCTGGGCTCAGTCAAGAATTCAACACAAGAGAGATGTTGCTCTGCTGGAGTGAGTCAAGAGGAACCCCCTGGATCACTTAGAGTTGGAGCTCCCCTACTCTGGAACTGGGCTGGGAGAGCTGGGGCTGCTCACCTGGAGAAGAGAAGGCTCCAGGGACACCTCAGAGCCCCTGCCAGGGCCTAAAGGGGCTCCAGGAGAGCTGGAGAGGGACTTGGGACAAGGGATGGAGGCACAGGACACAGGGAATGGCTTCCCACTGCCAGAGGGCAGGGCTGGGTGGGATATTGTGAAGGAATTGTGCCCTGGCACAGGGTGCCCAGAGCAGCTGTGGCTGCCCCTGGATCCCTGGCAGTGTCCAAGGCCAGGCTGGATGGGGCTTGGAGCAGCCTGGGACAGTAGAATATGTCCCTGCCCATGGCAGGGGGTGGGACTGGATGAGCTTTAAGGTCCCTTCTAGCTCAAACTATTCCACGGTTCCATGATTAATTCCAGCTGGAGAGAAAGCATTGGAGGAACTCTAGCAATACCTACAGACACATCATCCAGAGGTCAGCACCAGGCTCTTCAAAGCAGCACATGGTGGGAGGGCAGGGAACAGCAGACATGGGATGAAACAGGAGAGTGTCAGACTGGCTATAAGGAGAAGCATTTCTGCCTAAGGACAGTCAGTTGAGGTTGCTGCCCAGAGAGGTTGTGAAGTCTCCATACTTGGAGGTTTTCAAGACCAGACTCTAAACCTGCTGCCATCTCTTTAAGAGATTCAGCTTGAAGCAGGAGTTTGGTCTGGAGACCACCCTGAGTTCTCTTCTGACCTGAGTTACTCTGGGGTCCTCCATGCTTGCTCTTGTGGAAGTGGGGTGCTGCTTTTGCACACACGTGGAGAGGTGCAGCCTCTGTTTTTTGGGAATGTTTGTGCCATTGCAGTGGGAGCACCTGGCACTGCCTGACATGGACACTTTGGTCCAGTGCTCCAGAAAAGAATGGCTGAGTTAGGGGAGGGTCTCTTTGCAGACCTCAGGTCTCTGCTCAGCAGACCTGAGAGAAAAGGGCAAAGAGACCCTTTGCTGCTTTATTTTTGTCCTTATCTCTCCAGGACCCTGAGTTGGAAGGGTCCTGGAAGGATGAGGTGAAGGTCACTGGTGTTAGAGCCTGCTTTATTTTTTTGTTTCACTTTGGAGGCAGGATTTGGAAGTACTTATGCAACCTGCCCTGTTGGATGATGCCAGCACGGAGCTGGCAACACTTACCTTTATAGCCTTGGGGGTTCAGAAGTGTGAATCAGTCTGTTTGTCTCCACTGATGCTCCTACAGAAACTTGTACCAAGTGGAAAGTCCCAGCTCCCGGTGTTTGTGTTGCTCTGCCAGTATATCTGCTGCAACCTTCCAGGTCCAGCCTCCCAGCCCTTGCCTGGCTCTGCAAGAGTGAGTCAGCTCAGCCAACAGCATCTCCTCGCCCGGGCTTCATGATCCCAGCCCACGTGTGCTCCTAAAAGTGCACTACCAGAGGGATTCAGAGGTGTTCCTGACCTCCTGCACCCCTTCCTGGTGGGCACAGGTGCCTTCTGCTCCTGCTGGCTCTGGAGATGTGGTAGGTCCGTGTGGGAGAAGGCTCAGCAGTCCTCTTGTAGGTCAGGGTCCGCAATGTTACTGAGAGAAAATTAAATGGGAAATATTAAATAGAAAGCATGGGGTTGAGGGGAAGGGATTCACAACTCACAGATATTGAGGCAGGATTTATTTAGGGTTTTTTGATAATTTTCCTTTTCTTCCATAAAATTCTAGTGCTTTTTCATGTATTTGTCAGTGAGGATTTTGCTGGGATGCATTATGTGTCAGAGAGCTCAGGGTTTGTGTTGCTGACTAGAACAATTGATTTTTATTTATTTGTTTATTTACTGTGGGAGAGAAACAAAGCTGTAAGTTTTAAGACTTAAGCTGCTCTGGAGGAGTTTTATTTAGAGGAACAGCATGATTGTGTTGCTGTGTGTGACTGACACAAGCTCCTCTAATCCTGTTGCCGCTGTGGGCTCTGCAGCAGAGCCCTGGAATCTCTCACTCTGGTGCCCAGGTCATCTGGAGCTGTTCTCTGGCAGTCCAGGGTGCTTCTACCCAGGGCTGGGTGCCATCTCCTGCCCTGGAGCTCAGCTGCCCATCACACAGCCCTGGCACGTCACCAGCTCCCTGCTAGCAGGAAAGGCGCAAGCTGCAGGTTTTTGGGCTCTTCCCGATTTCCTACCCTGCCTTGTTCCTTCCTGTTCTGCCCTGCTTCAGATAAGTCTTGGGTCAGGTGGTGCCCAAAGGTGGTGGCCATCCCTGGACAGTTTGGTGGCTGTCTAGGGCCAGGGCTCTGCAGCAGCTGGACACACAGGGCTCAGCAAACTCATGGCTCAGCAGAGCCCAGGGCGGGGATATTGCTGTCCTGAAGTGGTTTTGGAAGGTGACCAGCTGGAACCTTCTAAATCCCTGGAGCAGTGAGGTTCCCTGGTTCCTGATCAGTGTGCTGAAAGCTGCCTGCTTGGTTGAGTACTTTCTATATTATTTTTTAAGCAAGGTAATTACACTGCTGCCATTGCCAAGGTAGGGACACTCCTGCCAAGGCGCAGTGCCTCCTGCCAGCTGATGTCTCCTGCCTTGGTTGGGGAGGGCTGCTGTGGTGGGAAGCACAGCCCTGTGGATCCAGCCCTGTCCATGCCGCTGGAGTTGGGGGTTGTAGCCTGTTACTTTTCCTTGCACCTCAAGCTGCCCTTTTTGTGTGCACTCCAGAGGAGCCTCCAGCAGCTCCCTGCTGCCAGGCTGCAGAGCAGAGCCCTGTGTCACCGTGCTCCCTGGGAAGTGTCCCCCAGGAAAGCCCTCCCATGAGTGGGTGCTGCCAGGTCTCTGGTTTCAGAGGAGCTCCTCTGCCGCAGGAAGGTGGCAGGCAATGTTTATCTCAGTTGTGTTTGCTGGGGCTGGAGAGTGACTGTGTTAACATGCAGCAGATGGGCCTGGTGAATAGGTGCTGGAGATAACCCTATTTCCTCCTGCAGCCTTGTTGCCTACTGAGAAAGGAGCCAGCCAGGCTGTATGAGGAGAAGTGTGGAGCTTGGACAGGCTGAGGATGGATTTCTCCTTCAGCTGGTTCAGCTTTGAGAGGAAATTGTTGCTGTGGGGCAGAGGCTGCTGCACACCACGTTCTGGTGTGGGTTCCAGCCTGGTGCTCGCTAGGATCTTTGCACTCTAAATTTAATTCCATTCCAGGCAGGGACTGGAACTGTCCGTCAGTCCTAGGCAGGGGTGTGGGGAACCTCCTACCAGTTGCCATGGCTGGGGAATTGGTGGCTGGCAACCCAGAACTGTGGGGCACAGCTGAAGGTTCATGTCCCATGTCCTCAGCCATGCTCTGTGTCTCCCACTCACTTTTCAGGGAAAACTGTGTGGCTGCTGGGCACCACGATGTGCAACAGAAGATAGAGAAGTCTCCTGCCAAAACTTGTCACACTGGTGGCCCAGTCACTGCAGGGCCTTTGAGGGAAGAGCTGATGGCCCTTCTGGAAGGCTTTTTGGTTTTCCTGAGAAAGTCAAGCAGGTGGAAATCCCAGCAGCAACTGGACAGTGTTAGGGGCCGACTCCTGTTGCATGGGGCAGGAAGATGGGTCCAGGAGGGGGACAGTGTGACCAGAGAATGTCACAGCTCCCCAGGGCCATTCCAGGACACTGCAGTATCCTGGCTTCCAGCTCCCTTCCAGCTGCCTGGAGCCTGGATCTCCCACCCAGCCAGGTGAAATGGTGCTGCCTTCCCTGAGCCTGCAGCTTGTTTCTGATGCCACATCAAGCAGGTCTGGTGGTGCGGCTCACCCCATTGTCCCCTCGTGTGGTACTTCTCTCTTTTAGGTTATCATGGGTTTTCTCTTCTCTTTGGGAAGGGACAAGGTGATTCCTTCCACGGTCCCGTGGTGACATAGCTAGAAGCCTTCTGGTTAGGACCATGGGTGTGTGAGGGATGTACAGGAGGAAGATTGGTGGCTGTATGTCCCAGTCCACAGAAAGCACTGCAGCATCCATGTTTCAGGGTGGATTTTTTGGAGACAGTGCTCTCCTGCACATTGTACACTGAGTAACAGCATGGAACACTGCAGGAGGATGGAAGTGGATGGCACAGGTTGCTGACAGCCTTCCCTTGCCTTTTGCTGATGCCTGTGGTTTGATGACCCTCACCCAGTAAGACAAATAGATGTGACAGGATCACGGTGCCCTTCATGGCCCCATTTGCTGCCAGGGCCAGGCAGCAGCTCCTTCTCCTCCTCTGCTTTCAGATGTTGTGGACATGGTGCTGCCACAGGGGAGAGGGATGTATAGTGGCTCTCAGCTGCAGGACTTGAGGCAGAAAAGTCAATGTTTATCTTTCTCTTAGCTGGGAATAACTCCAGTAAATAAACACCTTGCAGAGTTCAAACGATGCAGGCACCGTATATGAACCAGAATGAATTTTCAAGCTCTCTCTTGCAATAAAATGGATTTCTTGATTTCAGGCTTTATTTTGAGAAACATTTGATTTAAGAAGGGAGTTGAAGGTTATATCTGATCTCTATGAGGTGAAGCTGCTCTTCCAAAGGCTGTGGAGCATGGTGTGGAAATGTAGTTGGATTGCTGCTGCTGCTGGAGCTTTCCCAGGAGAGTTTGTCATGTACCAGCCAAAGGGAGGGTCACTTCCATCCTCCCCAGGGGGGTTCTGGCTGCATCCTCTGCCCCTCCAGACCTCGCTGCTGCATTGCAGTCTGCTCAGAGCCTTGGGAAGCTGCATGTGCAGGTGCTGCTGCTTGGGATTCTGGAGACCAGCCAGGACCCAGTTCCTTCCACGGGCTGCACCTGCATTTCAGAGCTGTCTGTGCCTGTCCTTTATGGGATTAAACACCCTCCTTGACTTTGTTCCAGCCAGTGTGGTGGTTGAACTTGGTTGTTGAAGGGATGCTGGAGAGGGAGCCAGTGGTGAGCCCACTGAGATGCAGCTCCCATGACTTAGGCTGCTCTTGGTCTCTGGAGGTCTGAATTTGCTGTTCCTGGGAAGAGCTGAGGAACTTGGAAGCTTCTGCACAGTTGACCCTGTTTGTGGCATCAGGCAAGCAGAGCTGGGTGGAAGGGCTTGGAAAGGGCCTGCTCTGCTGGTGAGAGGCCCAGCTGGAGCTGGGGTTCAAGATTGGGTTTAAGACTTGGCCATCTTATCTGGGAGCAGGAGTGCGGGCAGGGAGGGCTCCAGGCTCCTGGTGCATGTTTAACTGAGGGGGAGCTGGTTTGTCCTTGTGTGAAGGAGGAGGAAGCAGAAACTCTGCTTTAGCCCCATCTTTGCTCCAAGCTGCAGGAAATTACTCTGGGCAGAGGACAAAGGGCACCATGCAGGGCTGGGGTTTGTTCCCAGTGGGAGTGCACACATGACATCCTGAAAGCACCAGGGGGGTTGCTTTGGGGAAAGGCTGCTCCCTGCAGCCCAAGGATCACCATGGTCCTTGGAGCTGGTGCTGCTGCTGCACTTTCTGAAAACAGAACCTGCCTAGAAGATGTAATTGTGCCCTGGGACGAGATGGTTGAAGTGTGTGTTGGATCCATTCCTCCACCAAGGTTTTAGGCACTCCCAGGCAACGTTGGAGGTTGAAACCAAGGGCTGGTGCAGCCAGAACGGCATTATGGCCTCTCTACTTCACATGTGAGTGGGGAAACAGCTGGAGTTGGGATATGGTGCCCCTCTTTGCTGAGCTTGGACGCTGCTGGTGAGCTGTCCTGGCACTGGTGCAGCATAGGGCTGCTACTCCCAGGCTGGCAGGGCCAGGGCCAGGCTTCTGGCCCCAAAACCTACAGCCAGGAGGAAGCACCTCTGCACACCAAGGCCTGCCCTTCCTGGCTTGGTAGTGTCTGGTGTGGGATAATACAGTTATCCCAGTGTGGATAAGTGGTGTGGAACTAAAAGGAGAGGCAGGAGACAGGAACAGGTGAGACAGAGGTGGGGTGGAGTAGAGAAGGAGGAAGGAGTTGATACTGGAACAGCAAGAAGGCAGAGCAGGGTGTCACCTCCTCAAAAAAGCTCCAAAAAGACCTGCAGGCACACAAGGTTGCCAGGGTTGGGCACAGAGATGGTGTTTGCTCACCAAGGCACCACCCCACTGTGAGAGTGGGGTCAGTAGGTGCTGGGCTGCTTCCTTTGCCCTTCCTGGAGCGTTTTGGATGAGAGCCAATGCATTGCCACACACTTGGAGAATTTAGCAGTGCCAGAGGAGCAAGTGCCTGTAGTGCAGTGACTGGATTGATGGTTGTTTCCTTCCTGTAAGCAAAGTCCAGGCCATGCCAGCCCAGGAAACACGTGATACTGCTGCATATAGGGTGGCCTTGTCCTCAGCCTCACACTGTGTCTCCTTTCTTGCAGCCACTCTCACTCTCCTGGCTCCATGGCTGCCGTCCGCGAGTGGTCCTGCACGCGCTGCACCTTCCTGAACCCCGTGGGCCAGCGGCAGTGCTCCATCTGCGAGGCGCCCCGCCAGAAGCCCGACCTCAACCACATCCTGCGCCTTAGTGTGGAGGAGCAGAAGTGGGCCTGTGCCCGCTGCACCTTCAGGAACTTTCTGGGCAAGGAAACCTGTGAGGTGTGTGGCTTCACCCCGGAGCCGGGCCCCAGTGGCTCCCCCTTGCCCGTCATCAACGGCATCTTGCCCAAGCCTGCCGTGCTGGTGGAGCCCAAGGGCATGTCCAAGGAGGAGGCTTCCAAGGCAGAGAGCAGCAGCGAGGACTCAGAGGGGAAAAGCCCTGATGAGGCAGAGCTGGAGAGCGGCTGGGCTTGCCAGCGCTGCACCCTGCACAACACGCCCGTGGCCAACTCCTGCTCCGCCTGTGGTGGCCCACGCAAGCTGTCCCTGCCCAAGATCCCACCAGAGGCGCTGGTCGTCCCTGAAGTTATCACCCCAGCCGGATTCCACATGGCCCCCTCTACCCCGCAGCCTTTAGTCTCCGCAGAGATCTCTGATGGCGATGCCATTGCCACCCAGGGCCCGGTGGCTATGGAACAAGAAGCCCAGAAGATACCAGCCTTCAGCCCCTTCTCCCCAGGGCTCCAGAACAACCCTGTGCCCCGAAGCCGGCGGGAGGTGCCCCCACAGCTGCAGATGCCGGGCCTGGAAGGCTCTCAGCCCGCAGCCACGGGCACCGTGGGGCAGAAGGGCTCCCCACAAGGCCAGGCCAGGGCTGCCCCTGCCGCACGCTTCCCGGATCTGCTGTCCAACAAACGGCTGAGCGTGCTGGAGGAGGAGATGGAGGTCAGCCCATCCCACTGGAAGTGCAGCTCCTGCTCCCTGCTCAACTCCGCTGGGGCCGGCAAGTGCGAGGTTTGCAGCACCCAAAAAGGCAGCGACACCATCAACCTGGTGGGGGACTCCGTGAGGTTCACCCCGTGCAGCCCCTCCAGCCCCGACTTCACCACCTGGTCCTGTTCCAAGTGCACCCTCAAGAACCCCACGCAGGCTCAGAAGTGCAAGGTGTGCGGCTCCTCGAAGCTGCACGGCTTCCAGGAGCACGGGGCGCCGGGCGAGCCGGCCCCGCGCTGCCCCGACTGCGGCGCCTGCGACAGGGCCGGCTGCTCCTGCGGCGCCAAGGCCCCGTCCGCGCGCAAGGTGGCCCGGCTCTTCCCGGCCCCGCTGCCCGGTGGGCAGGACAGGCCGGGCCAGTGGGCCTGTCCCGCCTGCACCCTGCTCAACGAGGTGAAGGCCAAGCACTGCGGAGCGTGCCACACGCCCCAGCAGTACGTGGCTCAGCACAAGGGCCTCAAGCCCCTCAAGAGGAGGGAGAGCATGCACGTGGAGAAGAGGAGGCAGACAGATGAGGGCGAGGCCAAAGCCCTGTGGGAAAACATCGTGACCTTCTGCCGGGAGGTGAGTGTTTGTTTATTCCTGGCTTCCCTTTCTGCCTCTCCCATAGGTGTGGGGCAGTACCTTACATGCCTTGGGTTCCAGGGATCTTCCCTTGCAGCAGCTGAATGCTGGTTGTTAGCACTGAAATGTCGTATTTTGGTGCAGAATGATCTCTGGGGTGAACACAGCCCACACAGCCCACTCCTGGTGCAAGGGTGAGGAAGTTTAAAACCTAGTGCTCAACATGTTAGCTCTGAAACCCAGTGGTATTTTAGATCAATGAGGGAGAACTTCTGGGATGAAGGGGCATCCTGAGGTGGTCAGTCCATCTCCTTCCAGTGTCTAGTGGTGAGAAAGGCAGGGAATGTGTCCAGTTGTGCTGGTGGCGCTGCTGTCTGTGGGTGCAGGAAATCTGGGATGCATCAAGCAGAGGCTCAGGATTAGAGTGCAAGCAGAGGAACTGCTGCCACTGCCAGCACCTGCTGGTGTTTCAGAACCATGAGCTGGGCCTTGGCATTCTTGGTTTGGGTGTTCGCAAACAAAGGGGTGCAGCCCAAATGGCTCCCCCTGTTCTTGGCTGGCCAGCTGAGCTGTAGCATTAGCCTGGCTCTAGTTGAAGGTCTCAGGAATGTGTGCTGGCACCCACTTTCCCACTGTGAGGTATCTGGTCCAGACAGTTGACTTTCAGCCTCAAACGCCACTCTGTTTTTTCCCTGTATGGCATTAAAAGCTTCTGTGAATGCTGCTTTCTCTGGCCTCCTTCTGGGGGAAGCCTCCAGCTCTTCTGGACCAGATGGAGAGGGAGTTGTAGTCCCATTTTGACGTACAGACAAGGCTTTTCCTGCCTAGTCTGAGGATCATGTCCATTGCTGTGCCTCCACTGCACAGTCCAGGGAACAGAGGTGTTTGACTCAGAGGGGAAGCTCTGAGAATGGTCTTGTTTGGGCTTGTGGTTTTTTTAAATTGCTGCGTGTCCTTCCTAACAGGCGTGGGTGTCTTTATAGCAGAGACCCAGATTCTGCTTATCCCCGTCTTTTAAGCAACTGAAGAGCCTCTTTTGTAGGCAGGGAACATCTGTTACATCAGGAATCAGGCCTGAAGGCTGAATGGTGATGATGGCCAGGCTGAATTAGCAGCATGGCACTGCCAGGAAGGGGAGCCTGCCTTGCCCCGTCCCTCAGTGCTCGGTCAGAGCCTTGGCTGAGCCTCTTGTGCTCTTTAACCCACTAGTGATGGGCTGTTGGATCCGTGTGAGCCAGCTCCCAAAAAGCCCCCCACCTTCACAGCTCTGCTGTGCTCTGGCACTGTTTAGGGCCAAGGTTAGGCCTGACAGCAGTGGAGGGACAATGCTGCTCCTGCCCCTGTGCTCACAGCGCTCTCAGTGTCGCTGCCAGTGCTCCTGGTCAGGCTCCTGGCATGTGAGGCAGCCTCCAAGCTCCCTGCTGCCCCAGTGCTTCCCAGGCTGTTCAGCCTTCCCCTGGAGGAGTCAGGCTGGCCAAGTTCTCCTCCATCTGTTGGCCCCCTGCCCCACGTCATGTGGAGCAGCCCCTCTTGCTGCTCCCTGCCAGCATTTCTGCTCGAATTCCTGCTGTGGGTTTTCCTTCCTCTGCTATTCCAGGGATGCCTTTCCCAACTCTTCTCAGTGTTGTGGTCTCTATTTTAGCTTTACCCTTTCTCTTCTGTTGGGGAGCAGTGCGGAGCTGACCTCTTCCACTGGAATCATGGAAATAGAATGGTTTGGGTTGGACAGGACCTTAAAGCTCATCTTGTTCCAAACCTGTCATCTCACCTCACCTTCCACCAGACCAGGTTACTGCAAGTTCTGTCCAGCCTGGCAGCCCTGGAAGACTTCCAGGGATCCAGGGGCAACCACAGCACCCCTGGGTAGCTTGTGCCAGGGCCTCCCTGCCCTCACAAGGAAGAATTTTTGTTCAGTATCCAATCTAAATTTCTCCCCTTTTAGTTTAAAACTTTCTCCTTGTCCCATCACTACTTGTCCATGTGAAAAATTGCTTTCTCTCTTATTAATGAGCCCCCTTTAGGCACTGGAAGGGGTTCTAAGGTCTCCCTGGAGCCTTCTCCAGGTGAACACCCCCAGCTCTCCCAGCCTGGCTCCAGAACAGAGGGAATCCTGCCCACGGAGCATCTCCATGGCCTCCTCTGGACCTGTTCTAACAGATCCCCACCTTTCTTGTGCTGAGTCCTCCAGAGATGGACAAAACTGGGGTCTCACAAGGGCAGAGCAGAGGGGCATAATCCCTTCCCTCATGTCCTCATGGCTCTGCACACCAAGTTCCTGTGGAGCCCAGAGATCCGTGTGCAGGGATAGGTCACATCCCAGTCCTCAGCCAGGATGTGACTGAGGCTGCTGGAATGGTGGCTGCTCCTCAGCTGCTCTGGGCAGGTGCTCCCCTGAGAGAGCAGGAAGCTATTAGCTGAAAAACACCCTTCTGCAAAAGAGGAGCTGGAGGTACTAATTGAGGCACCACAAAGGAATCATTCAGGTAGGATTGCCACAAAAAGAGGAGGTCAACTACTAGTTCAGTGTGCATAAAGCTAATTTAAATCAGAGCCAGCTTTTGCTGTAAGAATTTAATTTAATTAACAATAACAAAGAAACACCTGTTCTCATTTCACCCCCGTGTTAGACTGAAAAAGCCAACCATCTCCCCTTGGTGAAGTTTTGTGCTTCCATCCATGTGGTTAATGCCTCTGGGATTATCTGCCCTTGCACCCATCCTATTAATTACACAGCAGCTATTGCAGGAGGGCTGGGACGTGGGATACCCTCACTCTGGAATTACTCGCCCAGTTGTGGTCTGCCTGAATGCAATTGCAAAAGCTGCCCCTCCTGTCTCCCGTGGATCTGTCTGGGGGGTGGCACAGGACTGCCAAGCCCAGCGTGTCCCCTCTGGGGCAGGGACAAGGCTCGGCTTGAGGTGTGTTTGTGTGCCAGATGGCTCCTCGCAGCCTTGCTGTTTGCAGGCTTTGCTGCTTCTGGAGGCAGCCAAGACCCCCCACAGCCCAGCTTTTAGCACCAGCACAAAGTGTGAGACGGTCCCTGCCCGAGGAGGCTCCTGAGAAACAGAAAAAGGCAGATTGGAGTCACAGCCCAGAGCTTGGGGCTGGAGAGGTTAGCCTGAATGCTGGACCTGAAGCACAAAAAGCAAGTCTGCTTCTGCCAGCAGACACCAGCCTAGTCCTGTCCCACTTCAGGGCTGAGAAGGAACTGCCTGGGCTAGGCAGGAGTGCTGGGGGCTCTGCTGTCTCTCAGAGGGGTGGTGGGGGCCTCTCCGGGCCCCCTGGTCCCAAGTGGCTCCCACTGATGCTCTTCTTGCCTTTTGTTCTCACAGAACAAAGTCAATTTTGTAGACGACAGTTTCCCCCCTGGGCCCAGGTCGGTGGGGTTCCCAGAAGGTGACAGCGTGCAGCAGCGGGTCAAGCAGTGGCTGCGGCCCCACGAGATCAACTGCAGCATCTTCAAGGACCGGTCAGTGAAGTGGTCAGTGTTCCGCACGCCCCGGCCCTCGGACATCCTGCAGGGACTGCTGGGGAACTGCTGGTAAGGGTGGGCACATTCCCCCCCCTTCCCTCTTTCCCCCCTCTCTCCCTCCAGCTCCAGCTCGGCCCCCTCAGCCCTACTCAAACCCATTTATGCCCCCAGGCTGTAGCCCATGCTCTGCCTCACCCCCTCCCAGCGCCCACGGGTGGCTTGTGCTGCCCGCCCGTGCCCCGCTGAGGCCGCCCCGCCTGCCCGGCAGGTTCCTGAGCGCCCTGGCCGTGCTGGCTGAGCGGCCCGAGCTGGTGGAGAGGGTGATGATCACCAGGACACTGTGCCCCGAGGGTGCCTACCAGGTGCGGCTGTGCAAGGACGGCACGTGGACCACGGTGCTGGTGGATGACATGCTGCCCTGCGATGAGTGCGGCTACCTGCTCTTCTCCCAGGTCGGTGCCACGGGGGGACAGGGGTGGGCAGTGCTCCAGGGCTCTGGGAGGCTCATCCCAGGCTCTTTCGGGAGAGGCAGTGGGAAGAGGCACTGCTGGGGTTTGTGTGAGGCTCCTACTTCGTGCTGCGTTTAGAGTCAGAGAATCACTAAGGTTGGAAAAGGCCCCAAAGATCATTAAGTCCAACCACTGATCAAATACCCCCTGCCCACTAAACCATGCCACAAAGCACCCACATTGACTTGTTTTCTGAACATTTCCAGGGATGGTGACTCCACCAGTGCCCTGGACAGCCCATTCCAGTGCCTGACCAGCTTCCATTAAGGAATTTTCCCGGTCTCCAA
Organism: Thryothorus ludovicianus; assembly: GCA_013397245.1. Lineage (NCBI taxonomy): Eukaryota > Metazoa > Chordata > Aves > Passeriformes > Certhiidae > Thryothorus > Thryothorus ludovicianus. The sequence goes on along the minus strand of VZTB01005898.1, from coordinate 97,061 downwards.
TCTGAACCTCCCTTGGTGCGACTTGAGGCCATTTCCTCTTGTCCTGTCCCTGTTCCCTGGGAGCAGAGCTCAACGCCTCCCCCGGCTGTCCCCTCCTGTCAGGGAGTTGTGCAGAGCCAGAAGGTCCCACCTGAACCTCATTTTCTGTAGGCTGAGCCCCTTTCCAGCTGCTTCTGGTGCTCCAGCCCGTTCCCGAGCTCCGTTCCCTTCTCTGGCTCCAGCCCCTCAATGTCCTTCTAGTCGTGCTGGGTGCCATTGACCTTCTTGCCCACCTGGGCATACCTGACTCTTGTCCAAGCAGCACTCCCAGGTCCTTTCTCAGCTGTTACTTCCCAGCTGCCCTAAGCCTGGAGCTGCCAGGGAATGTTGTGACACAAATGGAAGATCCAGCACTGTTTGCAGCTCAGGACACTGCGCTTTGCTGTGTCCTCAAGACAGCTGAACTCTTTGAGGCCATAATATCCATCTATTTAGACTCCTTTTGGCATTTCCTAGTCTACAGTGAAGACGTTTCATTTACATTTGCTTTTCCCTCACTCCTCCTTGCACCACACCCACTTTCCTTGCAGGGAAAGCCACTCTTACACTTCACATAAAAGGGAAACATTTTAACCTGTGTTTTGTGCTGCAAGGGACTGAGGCAAAGCTGTTTCTTTCCTCTGAGGGGAGGTCTGGCACTTAGGTTGTGCCAGGGAGGGGCTGTGGAGAAGGAGGGGATGGCACATGGAGCAGCCTGTTCCGAGCCAGTGCCCAGTTGCTCTGAGCATGCTGGGGTGGCGTCGGCTCGGATCAGTGGAGCTCCCTCAGCCCCTCCAGGACATCGCTGTGCCCTGCCCTGCCTGCCAGGCCCGGGGCTCTTGCTGGGATCACATCCGTGAAAGAGACTAAGAACGTCTCTATTGAAACTCAGGGGGCAAAATCTGCCAAGGAAAACAAAGTACCACTGTCAGGAGCAGACAGAGACTGGGACTGCTGGCTTGGATTTCGTTCTGCAATTCCAGTCCTCTGGATTTTGACACACAGCCATGTCAGGACAGGACTCAAACTTCAGAGAAGGGAAGAAGAAGGAGCTTGTGTCTACCTTTTGCCTCTCAGTAGAGAGAGGATACAGATGCATTTCTTTTTTTCAGCATAAGATTTACCTGTCTTGGTTTTTACCTTTTCCTTGCATCTTTCATTAATTTCAAGTCTACTTTTGGAGTTTTTTTGAGACCGGAGTTTTTCACATGGGCTGGACTTGCCTTGCCTCTGTTTCCAGGGGCATTTGAATCGTGATGAGATTTTTCTGCTGAGTGTTCAGCTGTGGGAGCTGGATCTGGGGGATAAAAAAGGAAAATCAGAGTTTTAAAAATAAAAGAAAATCAGGCTCTCATCTGAGCTCCCTGGCTGTGGTTCAGGCAGAAATAAATAACACGGATTTTGTTGAGTGAGGGACCCAAAAACCAGCAAAAAGCACTTTTAAGCTCTTTTTTATCCATCAGAAAGAAATCTTCACTGCCCTCCTTTCCTTCTTTGCTGGCAGCTCTTGGCTGCCACCTGTGAGTCACACAGGCACAATGTACCAGTGATTTTCCCTGCTGCTCTCCAAGCACTGGACACCAAACCCCATTTGCTGGGAAAAAACTTGCATCTTGTGATTAGGCCTTGTAGTTACTCCCTGTGCTGGAGTACATCAGTCCAAGTTTTTGGATCTTGTCCTTGAAGCAGTGTCTGTTCCCTGGGTGGAATCCAATCGGTCCCGTGGCTGTGAGCGCTCTGGGCAGCCTCCTCTGCCACAGGGGCATTGGTTTGGGTTTGCAGAGGTGTGTGATTTGAAGGCAGCTGTTCCATGTGCTCCACATCACAGAATCCTAGAATATTTGAGTGGGAAGGGGCCCACAAGGATCATGAGTCCAGCTCCTGGCCCTACACAGGACATCCCAGCAATCCCACCCTGTGCCTGAGAGCATTGTCCAAATGCCCATTGAGCTCTGGCAGCCTCTGCCATTATTAAATGGTTCTAAGTTCACGTTGAAGTGGATGGAAGGGGCTCAGGGTGGGCACACACCCTGCCAGCCTGATTGCTGGGCACCCCAGGGTGCAGTTCTGTCAGCATCTAGACCTCCTGGGTGTTCATTCCAGGACTTCTTCCCAAGGGGAATTGAACTCTGCAAATAAAACCCTGAGCAGAGAGCACATGGGTCACCATGGCCAAGGGGACAAACTCCTGGCGTGGCCATGCTGCTCCTGCCTCTCCAGCCCCAGGAGGGCTGGCAGGGATGGGTGTGAGGGGCTTTCCCACCTCCTGCCCAGGGTGGTGACTGTCCCTGCCTCTCTCTGCAGGCTCAGAGGAAGCAGCTGTGGGTGGCCCTCATTGAGAAGGCGCTGGCCAAGCTGCACGGTTCGTACTTTGCCCTCCAGGCCGGGCGTGCCATCGAGGGCCTGGCCACGCTCACCGGGGCCCCCTGCGAGAGCCTGATGCTGCAGGTCAGCTCCACTAACCCTCGCGAGGAGCCCATTGACACTGACCTCATCTGGGCCAAAATGCTGAGTTCTAAGGAGGCTGGGTAAGATGAGGCAGGAGCAGGGATGCTGGAGAGGGGGGTGAGGGGGAACATTCTTGTCTTTAGAGGCTCAGGAGAGCGGTTACTGCATTAGCTGGGACAGAGTCCACCACCCTTGCCACTCATCTGGACCATTAGTGGAGCTCCCACTTGAAGCTCTGAGAAACTATTTCTCCTATGAGTAATGCTCACATGAAATTAAGAGCCTAGTGAACTTCCCCTGCATGTCACTGCTGTCTTGCAGGAGTTAGGAAGTGGCACTGAGCATTCTCGCTTTGCTTTGAGTTTTTCTGTTGTGTGAATGCTTGACCACCCTGCCCATGTCTCTCACCTGCACGTGACATCTTTGCTAAAGGCACCTGGCTAACGCTGGTCTAGAGGGGGCACAGCCAAAGCACAGACATGCTCATCACTTTGGCAGGAGGGTTGGCTGAAGGATGGGATATGGGGCCACATGGATGGATAGCTCCCAGCATGTGGTATCCCCATAAACCTGACTGGTGCCCCAAGTAGTGTCCTCAGCCCTGCCAACTTGTCTGGCTGATGGACCACCTGCTTTTCTCTGTGACTTTCTGCCAGCCAGCAGAAGTGGGCAGCACCCCAGGGCCTGGCAGAAATCAGGGGAGGTTTGGGGCAAAACTCCCCAGTGCATTGCAGCTCTGCTTGGAGCCTGGGCTCAGCATATACGTGGGTGGGGGGAGGAAGCTCTGGCCAGCAGGGCTGGGCACTGCCTGGGGAGTGTTGTTGATGCCAACGGTTGTTGCAAAGAGGGAGCATCCTGGAGCCTCCTGGGAGGAAGCTGTCCCATGCCTTGGCTGATAGGGATGAGCTTCCCCCCACGCCAGGCCTGGCAGGACCCCGAGTGTTTGCTGTCCCCGTGCAGGTTCCTCATGGGCGCGTCCTGCGGCGGAGGCAACATGAAGGTGGATGATGTGGCCTACGAGAGCATGGGGCTGCGGCCCCGGCACGCCTATTCCATCCTGGACGTGAGGGATGTGCAGGGCTTCAGGTGAGCTCGGGCTGGGGCCTGCCATGGCACTGCAGCTGCTCCTGCCAGCAGACCCAGCAGAAACCCTGGGGACAGATAACTGAGGGCGTGGTGAGCAGGACCCTTAGGGACTCTTTGGTGTCCCATCCTCATGGCCAGCAAGGCACATAAATGCCATTGTCATATAAGCTGTCCTTGCCTGGTGCTGGCACCATGTCCATGGGTAGAATGTTTCACCTGGTCTCACAAGACACAGAGGACTCAGTTGAGCTCTCACTTCAGTGAGGTGCTCAGAGCCTATTGCTCGCCTTTGAATGGTGGGGGGATAGAAATGGGTGCCACCCTGACAGCTGGGCTGCTGTAGGAAGCTGTATTTTCATCCATGTCCCTCTCAGTAGCCTCTCCCCTGCTGAGCCCCTTCCTCACAGCATCTGTCTGAGCCCTTTTGGGCAGGAAGGACAGAGGGAGCAGCAGCAGCAGGTCCAGAACTGCAGGACAGAGACATCTGGGGCCACAATGTGGGTGTCACATTAGTTCTGGGATGCTGTGAGAGCTTTGGAAGGCAGGAGTGACAGGGTGTCCTTTGTTGGGCGCAAGCTGGGTCTCCCCTCCCTCCTGGGTCTCTGACGCTTTTCCCTTTCCCCAGGTTACTGCGTCTCCGGAATCCCTGGGGCCGCTTCTCCTGGAACGGCAGCTGGTCAGACGAGTGGCCGCACTGGCCGCTCCCCCTGCGCCACGACCTGATGCCCCATGGCAGCAGCGAGGGCGTCTTCTGGATGGAGTACAGCGACTTCATCAAGTATGGCACCGCCACAGGCAGAGCTGTGGGGCAGGGAGCAGGGGGGATGGAAAACAGGAAACGGGGTCATGACATGGGGCAGGCAGTTCTGGTCACCCCTAGGGAATGTGGGTGTCCTGCAGCACGCTGTGTGCCCCATCGAGACTGAGCCCAGCTTCCCCACAGGTATTTTGACTCTGTGGATATCTGCAAGCTCCATTCAGACTGGCACGAGGTGCGTGTGCAGGGCATGTTCCCCAACAAGGCCAACGGGCCGGTGACAGTGACATCGCTGACAGTGCTGGAGCGCGCAGCTCTGGAGTTTGCCCTCTTCCAGGAGGGCAGCAGGTGAGCTGGGCAGGGCAGCAAAACTGGGGGGGCTCAGCTTGGAGAAAAGGAGGCTCAGGGGAGACCTTCTGGGTCTCCACAACTCCCTGGCAGGAGGGTACAGCCAGGTGGGGGTCAGGCTCTGCTTTCAGACAGAAGGGTAAACAGCAACAAGTAGTGCCAGGGCAGGTTTAGATGGGATACTGGGGAAAGTTTCTTCACTGAAAGGATGGTCAGGCCCTGGCACAGGCTGTAATGGAGTAATGGAGTCCACATCCCTGGAAGGATTTAAAAACCTTATGGATGTGGTGCTTGGGGACATGGATTAGTGGTGACCTTGGCAGTGCTGCGTTAATGGTTGGACTTGATGATCTTAAAGGACTTTTCCCAAGTCCCAGTGATTCCACAATTCTGTGATTCTGTGGGCTCAGAAGAAATCCAAACACATTGGCATCCCCCCAGCATCACAGAGCTCAAGGATGGGCCCCCATCACCCCAAATCTCCAAATCTTGGGAACTGTTCATGTTTAGCTGGAACCCAACTCCTGAATGCAGGGCTGGTTCCTGGGGCTGGATATTGGGAGCAGTGGCACAGCTCTTCCCTGGATCTGCTGCCTGTGTCCTGGGTGGTGTGTGACCCTTCCTTCCTGACACAGGAGGTCGGACATGGTGGACAGCCACTTGCTGGACCTGTGCATCATGGTTTTCCGGGCCACCTTCACCAGTGGGAACAAGCTGAGCCTGGGCCGGCTGATGGCCCACAGCAAACGAGCCGTCAAGAAGTTCGTCAACTGCGACGTGATGCTGGAGCCGGGCGAGTACGCTGTCGTGTGCTGTGCCTTCAACCACTGGAGCTCTGCCCTGGCCAGTCCTGCTGCCCAGGGTGAGGGGATGGAGGGGCCCTGGGGGAGGAAGAGGTGCCAAATCCCTTGGTCCTCATCATGGACACCTTCTTGAGGGTGCACGTGCATCAACCTAGCAGCGCTATGCTCCTGGAGACTGTGGGCTTGGTGACAGGTCCCTGATCCCCTTTCCTCTGGGTGTCTCTGCAGCTTCCAGTCCCACCAGCAGCCGACCAGCCACTGATTATTCCAGCTACATCCTGGCCATCTACAGCTCCCGCCTGGTGATGGTGGAGCAGGTGGAGGCGCAGCCCACCACGCTGGCAGATGCCATCATCCTTCTGACCGAGAACAAGGGCGAGCGCCACGAGGTGAGTGGGGGACGCAGGGCAGGGGCTGACGTGGGGAGAGGAGTGATGCTGCCAGAGGGAGCCTGGACCTGTGGGGTCCTTGGGCAGGGGTTGGGCAAGGCTGTGCCAGCTCTGGCTGCCACCCCTGGATGCCCACCCCCTTTGCTCCCTGGCACCCCAGCAGATGAGCAGCCCTTGGCTAGAGTGGAAGATGCCAGTGCAGGGGTTTTGATTTGGGGACCAGAGGCTTCATTCCCTTCCCTGCTGTCTGCCCCAGGGCCGTGAGGGGATGACCTGCTACTACCTGACCCACGGCTGGGCAGGGCTCATCGTGGTGGTGGAAAACCGGCACCCCAAGTCCTACTTGCACGTGCAGTGTGACTGCACTGACAGCTTCAACGTGGTGTCCACACGTGGCAGCCTCAAGACACAGGACAGCGTCCCCCCCCTGCACAGGTCTGGGGTAGGCAGGGGTGGGTCATGGGGGTGGCAGGAGGCTGGGAGAAGGGCAGTGCCAGGGCTGGCAGGGAGTCATGGTCAGGGTAGGATTGTTGAGACAAAGGTGGGATTGCCAGGACAGAGGTGGGACTGTCAGGGCAGAGGTAGAATTGCCTGGACGGAGATGAGATTGTCGGAACAGAGCTGGGATTGTTGGGACAGAGGTGGGATTGTCAGGGCAGAGATGGGATTCCTGGAGCAGAGGTGGGATTCCTGGAGCAGAGGTGGGATTCCTGGAGCAGAGGTGGGATTCCTGGAGCAGAGGTGGGATTCCTGGAGCAGAGGTGGGATTCCTGGAGCAGAGGTGGGATTCCTGGAGCAGAGGTGGGATTGCTGGGGTGGAGGCTGCTGCCCTGAGCCCATGGGTCTCTCCACAGGCAGGTGTTGGTGATCCTGTCCCAGCTGGAGGGTAACGCTGGCTTCTCCATCACGCACCGCCTGGCGCACCGCAAAGCCACCCAGGCCTTCCTCAATGACTGGATGCTGACCAAGGGCACCCACAACCCGCTGCTGACGCCCGAGGTGGCGGGGCTGCACGGCCCCCGGCCCCTATGACGAAGAGCCTCTCCCTCCCCGCCCCACTGCCCCATTCCTGTCACCAAGCCTCTGGCCTGGGGTGCCCCCCGAGCCACCAGCGCTGGGCTGTGGGGCAGAGCCCGAGTGGCACCCCCAGCACTTTGCCCCTCTCCGCAGGGCCAGGGCGAGGTCTCGGGGCCAGCCCTGACCCTGCCCCTGCCCTGGCACCGCTGCCCCCACGCACTTCACGAGGAGCTGTTGGGGGCACGAGGCCGTCTCAGGATCCCACCTGCCCCGTACCTGTGCTGGGCCCGGTGCCCTCTGCCCGCCCCGGGGGCTATGGGAGAGGGAGGGGCTGGAGGTTGCTGTCAAGACCCTTCCCAGGCACCACGCTCAGGACTCTGCCCCTTCCCGTGGCGCCAGGGCACTGGCGCTGCAAAAAGAATATACCTCTGATATCTGTCCGTCTGTGTGACCCTCCATCTGTCCCTGGGCCCTTCCTGGTGTCTTGTTGCCCCTTTGTCTGCTGCCAGGACCAACGTGGTGCTGAGATTGGGCTGGAGGGTGCCAGGGTCACGCTGCCATGGTGCCACCCCTGCCAAGGACCCCCCACCCATCCTGGGTGCTGGGGCTGAGGGGGAGAGGGCACTGGGTTGTTGCACAAAGCTGCTGCTGAGGGGGTTTTGCTGTAATTGGGGTGAAACTCCGAGGTTTCACCACCTCCTCCTGGGCTCTGGAGAGCGAGCCCCCAGGGTGTTGCTGGCGGGGGCTCTGGCGCCGGGGCCCCTGTCCCTGTCACACAAGTGTTACTATGCAAAGGCAGCCGCTGGGAGCAGTGCCTGGAGAGAAGCCATGGCCCGAGCTGGGCTCAGCCCCCGGCACTGCCCTGTGGGGCCCCCGTGCCCCATGGAGGGAGGGTGGGCAGCAGGGAGCAGTTCCCTGGAGTTACCATGAGTCCGTGTGCTGGGGAGGGAGTGGTTTTGGGGGGGAAGTGGAGAGCCCCCTCCTCCAGAGCCCGAGTGCTGTGGGAGGCAGTGAGCACAAGGTGAGGTCTGCACCTCGGGGTGCTGCTGACCCTGTGGGTGCTCCGAGGTGGGGGCTGATCCTGGGGGGAGCTGCACCCCACGTTTTCAGGGCATTGTGGCTCTCTGACTTGTGTGTGTGTGTGTGCGTGTGTGTGTGTGTGTGTGTGTGTTTTGGGGGTCCCCCCTGTGCACTGTCTCCTTCCTGAGCTGTGAGGGGGGCGATGGGCAATGCTGGATCCTGTTCTGGCAGGCACCGTGCTGGGGGCTCCTGCACCCCAAATCCTGCACCCCAAACCCTGCACCAGCAGCTGGGTTGGGCAGGGAGCACAGGGGGCTCTGCCCGACCTGTGTCCCCTGGGGACTGGGGGGTGGCAGGTGGGGTGGGCTGCCTGGCACCCTCCCAGCGCCCCAGCTGGGGCTGCTGAGCCAAGCTCTGTCCGTATTTCTCTCTGTTGATCTGTTTTCTCTCTCTCCTGCTCCTTCCTCCTTGGGATGATTTGTCCTTCACTTTTTTTTCTCCTCTCTCTTTCTGTCTTTTTGAGCTGTGAATATTTTTAACCTTGTAAATACTGTCCAGCTCTTCAGAATCATAGGATATTTTATCAATTGTAAATCAGATCAGTAATCCCTGTATGATACGAATTATCCATGGGTGGTTTTCAAACTCAGGTTCTGATGGACCAAATAAAGTTTTGTTTTTTACTGAAGCTGTCTGGTTTTGCTGTGGAAGAGACGAAAGGGGTGAGTGGGCTGGTTTCAAAGTGAGTGGTTTCAAGGTGGGCTGGGATCAAAGCAAGGGGTCTCGAAGGCATTTCCGTGGAGCACTGACAGTCAGTGCTGGGGTGAGAGCTGAGCACTGAAAAAAGGGGAATTCGAAGTTGTGGTTTAGCTTCACTTCAGGGTGCAGGAGCACAGAAAGAGGCGGCAATAAGGCAGAACAAAAGCAAAATCCAGAAATACCCACAAAATGAGCGGTGTTGTCTCGCAGGGCCGAGCAGGGCTGTGCCGTGGCCGGGAGAGGGCACCCACCATCCGCCTGGATGCTCTCCCGCTCCTGCCTCAGTTTCCCCACGCCTTCCGTGGCGGGCAGCGCGATGCCGTGCCCGCTGCATCCCCGGCACCGTGCCCAGGCTAGGGATGGATGCAGGAGCAGCTCCCTCCTCGCAGCACCCAGGGCAGCACCCCTGCTCCTGCCGTGCCTTTGTCCGGCGGCAGGGCCGCCTGGCGCGGGGCGATCTTTCCGGCTGAGCGGAGGCTGCCGGCTGCCAGCCCGCTCTCGCCCGGGGTGGGCACCTTGAGACCAGTAGGGAGAGACAGAAGGAGAGGATTTCGGTCTTTCTTACAGCAACTTGTAAATAGATTTTTCCTGGCGAAACATCTTTGCATTCAGGAGGCCCTGTCACAAGCCATCAGCCTCAGCCAGAGAGAAACAGATGGAGAGTTAATTTTGGCGGGGAGGGCACTGCCACGCTCCCTCCTCTCCCTCAGTCTGTTCAGGGAGAGGAGCCGGGTTTAACCCTCGCGGCCCCTCGCTGCCTTCTCCTGGCGATCCCGGGGGCTTGTGGGGCCACCACGGGTCCCCCCGCCCCGCTCTGTGCTGCTCAGTGCCAAGGACATGCCGAGACATCTCAGCGCGGTGGCCTGGTGGTGGCTCTTGTCGCGATGACCAGCCCAGGTGGGTGATCGTGTCCTGCCTTCCCACGGCCACGGCTCCACGTCCTGGTGAGCCCCACGCCTGCCGCACGCTGGGAGCAAACCCTGCCAGCTTGGCCCAGCGGTGCCCGGTGCAGCCGGGGTCTCTCGGGTGGGCTGGCGGTGGAGGGGACACCATCTCCAGGAGAAGGCACCTGCGTGGCAGTGGAGGGCAATGATTGTGTCCCGACACTTTGGGAGCCCTCAGAACCCCCGCGTTATCCCGGGCCGGGCTGAGAGCTGCCGTGTAGCCATGGAAGGGGTGGAGGTGAAATCAAACCCTAATTGTGCCCAATTCCGAAGGGCTGAGGCAGCGTTAACTGCTTTATAATTACAGATAACTGTGTGGCGAAAGATAAAATTGTGTTTGACACGTCAGCTGTGGAGGAGGGTGATGCTTCATCAGGAAATTTGTCATCCCTTGGCTCTGTCGGGCTTAAGCCTGAGGTCTGAAGGGGGAGGTGGGGGTAGGCAGAGGGAGCAGCAGGTCAAGAGAAGGATGGATGGAAGGGAAGGATGGACAGCAGGACACTGGAGGGGAAACAGAGGAGTGCTGTGGTAGCGAGCTGCGTGAAGAGCAGAGGCACAGGTGTGACAGCTGAGGCAGGGACTGTCCCACTGGCCTGGCACGGCTATGACACCTCACCCGAGGGGCTGTGGCTGCAAGAATGACAGCGCAAGTCACCTCGGGGTTTCCACACAGCAGCTCATCTGTGGGACAGCGTGAGCAGGGCAGGCTGCCAGGGCCATGTGAGCCCATCCCGCTGCTGCTGCTGTCCCGCTGGTCCCCTCCACCCTCAGGGCTGGTGCTGCTCCTCCCTGGGCACACACGAGGATTCTCAGGCAGATGAAGGTGAAGGGTGGGCAGGCCCTGGCACAGGGTGCCCAGAGAAGCTGTGGCTACCCCTGGATCCCTGCAAGTGCCCAAGGCCGGGTTGGACGGGGCTTGGAGCCACTTGGGATAGTGGAAGGATGAGCACCCATGGCAGGGGTGGAACAAGGTGGGCTTTAATGTCCCTTCTATCCCAAACCAGGTTGGGATTCTCTGAGGCAGTCGCCGTCTCATCAGCACGGTCACCACCCCGCTGAGCCCGGGGAAATTCTCCCGGGGCACAGATGGGAATGTGGGTCCTTGCTGGGGGGTCCGGCCGGGCTCTGGCCGCCCGTCAGGCCCTGGCCCCGCCGGGGCCCCGCGGCTGCTCTGGGAGGGGACATGTCAGGGAGCGAGGGCTCGAGTGCTCTCTGTGATTCACTCTGACTATAATGGGAGCTGCTGGTGAATATTTTATGGCTCCCACAGGGCAGATAGAACATATTGTGCATTTTACGCCACAAATCTCCGCCTGGAGACAGAGGGAAGCTTAAAAAAGAGCAGCACCAGCGCCGCGCTGGGTTGAGGGGGGCAGAGCTGCAGCGCCGGTGCCAGCGTGAGCATCGCAAGGGCGTTGTCGTCCAGCTCCGTCACCCACGCCAGGGGTGCCCATGGGTGCCCTGAGCCCAGCACGGGCCCGGGCACGGGGGATGCTCTGCGGCCGCCGGACCAGGCTGCGGTGGGTGACTGCGGCGGCTGCGGCCGCTGCCCCGGGCCAGGCTTGGCAGCTCTGCGGCTCTGCGGCGCAGGCGAAGTGCTTTGCCCGGGGCTGAGCCCTGCAGGAGGGTCCCTGCCTGAGCCCCGGCCTGCCTCTCCCTTCGTCAATAATGCAGCCTCTGCCCCGGGCGCCCGCCGGCGCTGCCCGCAATAATGGATTGGGATGCGAGCGGCCCCTTCCTCATCCTCATCCGTGCTCTGCCAGGAGCTGGCGAGCCACGGAGGAGCCTCCACCTTCACTGGCACCAGCCGCTGCCGCTGCCCAGGCGGCAGGCACAGGGTCGGGGGCTCCTTGCGGGCGGCTCCATCCCCAGCCCGGCACTCCGGAGGGAGCGGTGCCCCCGGGGCCGGAGCTGGTGGCGCTCAGGAAGGACACAGGGCACGGCCATCGCTGGCCCCGTGTGCCAGGAGGGAGGCTCAGGCTGGGACCCCCAGCCTTGCTGAGTGCACGGGTGAGCTCGGGGTGCTCATCCTGGTCCCCTCGAGCACACTCCAGTGCCAGGCAGGGAAACATTACGGATCTTGCAGCTGCCTGCACCCACCTGGGCTGGACTGGAGCGGGGGGAGGTACCTCGGAGCACGGCAGCAGCGGGAAAGAGGAGGAGGAGGATACAGACACAGGCACCAGTGGGTCAGGGGCAGCCCACAAGTACAGCTGTAGGTGGTGAGCGGCACTTTATCCTCCAGCCCTGGAGACCCCCAGCTGCCCGCAGCTGGGGTGAGGACCTGATGCTTGGGGTGAGTTTCTTCCCACTTCAGATGAGGGAGAAAGCCCCCGGGAACAGAGAGCAGTGCTCAGACCCCCGACATGGCCGCGCAGGTTGGGAGGGCAAAAGCAGCCACGAGAGAGGATCAGCCTGTGCCCCAGTGGCACCAGGGTCCCTCCACCTCCCACGTCCCCAGCTCTGATGGGTGAGCAGAGCCCTCCAAGATCTGGGGGTACGGCAGAGCTGCAGAGGGTGAGGATGGAGCTGCTCTGGGATGCTCATCTGGGCGTCACGGTGGCACATGGCTGAGTGGCTTCACAGCAGGGCTGCCGCCGCAACCTAGGGCTCCACGCTGTCCCTCGGGCGGGCTTCCTCAGGGACGAGGCTCAGGGGGCCACCCGGGCAAACTTGAGGAAGGAGAAGACTTTGCCGGGATGAAGAGGAAGACCCGATCCCAGGACAGTTCCTCTCCTCCTCTTCCTCCTTCTGCCGGGCTCCACCGAGGGCAGCGGGCCCGGGGCCGCGCAGGATCCGGGCCGGCGCAGCTGGGGCCGCCCGGCCGGGCTGTCACGGGCTGGGCTATCGAATCTGAAAGCAATTAAAGCCATCACCAGCGCTCGCTCGGGGCTGGCTCCAGGCTGCAGGGAACCTGCCACAACAGATCATGCGCTCGGTGCTGCTGGCCCGAGGACCTGCTCCCACCCGCGCCTCGACACGCACCGGTGCCAGCCCCGCGCGGGGGAGGACGGGCCCGGGCAGGGCGTGAGGCCACCGCGAGGGGCCACAAGGTAGCCCCGGCAGCCACATCGCTCCTGCTTCCTCTCCATGGGGTTCAGCTGCCCGGGGACTCGTCCGAGGGGCTCGGCCACCAGCTCTGGCCGCTTGTGGTGATGAGGAGCTGGAGGTGCTGCCGGCTCAGGGGGTTCCCGTGGGGCCCGGGGGAGGAGGGGGTTGCACCCTGCTGCTCTCCCGTGGGCACAGTGGGGCTGCGGGGGGCACAGCTGGCAGCTGCCCGCACCCGTGGATTTTCCCGGCAGAGTGGCCAGAGCCGGTGACCCACGGCTTGTCCCGCTTGGTGACAATGGGGACAGCCCCAGCAGATCGTGTCCTGGGCTGGGGGCAAAAAGCAGCAGACCCTGATCTCAGCACCTGCTGGAAGCAGGGTGGGTGGCGGAGGGGTGCTGTGGAGGGGCAGCACCCCTCTATCATGGAGTGAGGAGGGGGCTGTCACCAATTCCCCTCCACCCTGTCATTCCCTTTTCCCGATGAGGAACCATGCCAGGATCCCCTGCCCTATCCCCCACCCTCCTCCCCACTATTTTGGGGAACCCGCGGCCGCTGCCTCCCTGCCACGGCTCAGGGCCTGATCCAGCCTTCCAGGAGCATCTCCCGAGGCTAAACCCATCCCGCTGCTCCCGGCGGGGCGCGGCGGGGCGGGGGGGTCCCCCCTCCTCGGGCACCGCACAGTTAAGCAGAAGTTTGCTGGTACGGAAGTTGCACATTGTCTTGAGGCACATTTTCTGTTTTTTCACTTGTGAAATATTTCTGTCAGAACCAGTTAATGTACAAATTAGCAGCGGTGGTCTCTCTTACGTCTTCTGACTCACTAATTTGACAGGGGGTGTTTCGGTGGCGGAGCTCGCTCTTGACAGGCAAACGGGAGGTCAGGGACCCGCAGGGGGAGGAGGCACCGAGCCGCAGCTTCCCAGAGGTCTTCTCCTTCCTAGCCCACCCCACTGCTCCCGTTCAATCAGCCCTGGCTGGAGCTGTTAAGCTCAGGCTTGGGATCTTTTTCCCTCAAACAATTTTTTTCCCAGAAAGGGGCTCATGGTAGGTGAGGAGTCCAGGGGTGGGGGGGTTTGGTGTCCTACAGGCAAACCCTCATGAGGAGGGAACACAGGCATAGGAAGGGTTTCCTGCACCACAGCTGCATCCCTCACCTCCTCCAGCCTGGGAATTCAGCTCTACGTGTTTTGGGACACCCCCCACCCCCTCAAGAGCCCCCATCCTCCTCCTGCCATTAGAGAGAAACTCATCGATGTCCCTATTCTCTGTGCATCCCATAATCCCTGCACCCTGGATTACCAATGAGCTGAGGGGCTTGCACAGCCCCCTTTTACTTCTCCATCTGTATCCCTGGGATATTGGTCAGACGAGGGGGGGTGGCACTGCTGGAGGGGCTGGGGGCACCAACTGTGAGGGAGCACCCGGAGCTGGCACTGAGCAATGCTCTGGACCAGGGCATGCAAGCTGTCCCTGGGCCAGAGGCTGCTGTGACAGATGGGCCCCGCGCTCAGCCCGGAGCTCAGCAGCTCCCCGGGCCCTGTGCTAAAAACCAGCAGCCTCTGCCCGTGCCACCCTCCTCTGGCATCCAGGCACCGCAGCCAGCTGGCCCAGGATGGAGCAGGGTGGAGATGGGCATCTCCTGGAGCAGGAGATTCTGTCCCCAGCCCTGCTGTGCCAGCTGTGCAGCTGCCAGGGGCTGGAGAGGAGCCCAGGAGGGTGACCCTGGCTCTGGAAAGGGCAGCTCCAAGGCACATGGGTGCAGCCCTCTTCTCATGTCCCCTCTTTCTACTGGTGTTTGCTGAGAGCTTTGTGAGGTTGAGGTCTCGTTGAGTTTACTTTTAAAGAAATAACCTCCCCTGGGTGCTGGGGTTGCATCTTGTGGCCAGCAGCCACCGGTGTCAAGCAGACACCTACAAAATCCTCCCCTTTGGGTCGGGCAGGGTGCCTGGGTGACCAGATTTGGTATTTTATCCTGAAGAGTTCTGAGCTGTGGTCCCAAACCAGCCTTACCATGGTTCCCATGTCCCACGAGGCTCAGCTCTGTTTTCAGAGATTCTGTACCCAAACCAGACCCCTGAGATGTTGCCCAATTCCAGTGAGACACCAGCAATAGCGAGAAAACCAGTTTTATATCCCAGTGCATGAGAATAGCATCGGTCCAGTCTCTTCCAGGAGTCCCTAGGCAGCAGCAGCAGATCTGGAAAGGAACTGGAAACTCCTGCTTCCCCTTTCTCAATGAAAAATGGAAGTTTGCTTTCCAGAGGTGAATCCATGCCCAGTTAGCAGATGAACCAGACTGTGGTGATGCTGGCAAGAATGCTCAGATGGCTCCTACACAGCTGTGCACCACAACATGGAGGAGATCATGACCCTTGAAGGAGATCGTCTCTAGCATTGGCCCCTCCTTGTCACAACAAGGTCAATATCAGCAGGATTCACCCACCCCAACGCCTCTTGGCAGTTCCATGGAGATATCCCACTTCCTCCCATGCCTGAGAAGTCCCCACTGGCCATGAACTGGCATGGAAACCACCATGCTTCCAACAGGGACAGCTGCCTGCTGTCTCTACTGCTTCCTGGCTCACTTTTGGCAAGAGGATTTGGACAGAGGACTGACTGGGACAGAGCTTTGGAGTGAGGCAGCAGCTTTCCCTTCCAGCCAGATCCTGGCCACCTTGGAGCCACCTAAGAGGCCACATTGTGCCATGGTGTCAGTGCAATGGAGAATCTCTGAGAGCAGGGTTAGATTGGATAGAAGAAAAAAAGTCACTCCTATGGGGATTGGGAGGCCCTGGCACGGGGTGCCCAGACAAGCTGTGGCTGGAAGTGTCCCTGGAAGTATCCAAGGCCAGGCTGGATGGGTCTTGGAGCCACCTGGGATAGGGTAAGGTGTCCCTGCCCATGGCAGGGGGTGAAATGAGATGAACTTCGAGGTCCTTTCCAACCCAACCCATTCTACACCCTACAAATGGCTGCCCACTGCACACACAGGGGTTCAGGGAGGGCTCAGTATAAGATTTGTGGTGACTTTTAGGGGCTGCCTGGGAGCTCCAGTGGGGAATTACCCACCTTCAGGAAAGCCTGGTTGGAAAGCAGAGACAGCTCAGAGCTGATGGATAACCCAGGGCTGCTGCAGAGACCTCCTCAAACGCAGCCCCAGCAGGGTGGCTGTCCTGCTCTGTCCAGGGTTCCTCGGGGCTTCTGCATCCCAAGGTGCTCCAAACGCCTCCACCACAGCACCGAGGGCACATCCAGCTCCCATCCCAGCTCCCATCCATCCCAGCTCCCACCGCCCCCCGGCCCCGCTCCGGCCGTGTCCCGGCAGGGACAGGGAGCGGCACCGCGGCTGTCGCGGCCCCGGCGCGGCGAGCAGCGGGAGCAGCGGGCACCGAGCGCCGGCCCCGCCGCTGCCTGCGAGGGAGCTGCCGGATGCAGAGGCGGCCGGGGCGAAACAGCTCAGGCAGCACAAATCGACTGTGACAGCCCCAGAAAGGCTGAGCCCGGGGGTGCGGAAAAATACAAGTTAGTTTCCTTTTCCTTACCATATGCTCCCCTTCAGCTGTGGGCGGCACGATAATTACTGCCATCCACCATGCTGGTCTGGCTTGTCACACAGGCTGCCGCCTGCTCCGCGGCGAGGGCTGAGCCCGGCACCGCCTCCCCGGCCCCACGTGTGCCGGGGTTAGGCTTCCTCGGCCGCAGGTTTGACTCTTCCCGGCACCAGGGACATCAGCTTGCAAGCAGCAGGGGTGTGGAGAGAGATGCAGCCCCTCTCCTCCCAGTTGTGCCACCCTGCTGTTGACTTTGGTGCCAGTACCCTTCCTCCACCAGTGCCCTTCAGCTGCGCTGCGGCCGGGTGAGGACAGCCCTGTCCCTCTTCACAGGACGCTGCTGGGGCTGTCTCGTGCTACATCCCATGCCTGGGTGACAGGAGACCTCTGGGGACTGCCACTTCTTGGGCAGATTAGAAGATGGGGACACCCTAAAGGGAGGAGTTAGGCTGTGAGCAGGGGGTTGGGCCAGAACATCTCCAGAGGCCTTTCCAAGTGCCAGGAGTGTTGGGGCTCTGTGGGGAGGCAGCTGAGGCTGTGCAGGGGGAGCACCACGGGCTGAAGGATGTGCTGTCACCCTGGCAGGTGCAGGGTATCAAATGGGGCACCCTCCTCCAGGGCACCCTTGGGCCCGGCAGGGGCAGGCTGAGGGCTGAGAGGGGGGCAGCTCTGTGCCTGGACAGAACCCCGGACCATGAGGTCCATAAAAATGCGATGGAGGACTGCTATGGTCCCTGTACAAACACCCATTGCTGTGTCCTCCAGGACTGTGTGGACCAGAAACCTTGAACCATGGCTGCTCTCTGGTACTCTCAGAAACGCCTCTCTGGGTCAGGGACAGGTTTGTCATGGTCATCACCCTCACTGGGCATAGGCCAGAGTAGATCTTAATTTCCCAGGTCACTGTCCAAAGCCAGCTTGGACAGAGCTTGGAGTAACCTGATCAAGTGGAAAATGTCCCGGCCCATGGCAGGGAGTGGAACGAGATGAGCTTTGAGGTACTTTCCAAACTGTTCCAAGATTCTTTGAGGGCCCTTGGCACATACTCAGCATCTTGCAAGACTTGTTTCTCACTATGGACAATGGAACTGGGATGGGGACACAGTGCCACAAATCGGTGTGGTGCTTTCAGACTGCCACAGGATGTGCTTCCTCTGCCCAGCCACGGGCTGTGCTTCCCTTCACTGCAGCAACTCCTTCTGTGGCTCCTCTGGTGCCAACAGCATCATAGTCCTGAGCTCCTCCCATCAAGTCTTTGGACAGCGTATGTGCTCAAGCACCTGGCCCTTGCCTCAGTTTCCCCATCTCATCAGATCCCTCTCCCTGGTCACAGCAGCATCCTGAAGAGCTGCACAACTGCAGCCGAAACACTGGGAGACGCAACAGCTGAAAAAACCAATCTGTGCTCTGGCAGCTTCCCCGGGATGCCCTTGGAGGCTGTGATGGAGAGCAGGATGGATCTGGCCCCTGGCTGAGCCGTCCTTTCCCATCACTCCTAGGGCTTAGAGTGGCTGGGAATACACACGGTAAAGCAAAATTTAAGAGATTTGAGGTGCCGCGGGCTCTGCACCTCCTGGCCAGGTTACATGGGAGATGAACTTTCCCACACACCGAGCAGGGTTCTCGCTCGCCTTCCACATCTGAAAAGGAAAAACCCCCAGACCCCATCTCCCCGCCTGGCCCTATCCCTGGCGGTGCCCGGCCACCCCTGGCTCTACCCAGCCGGTTGAGTGAATCGCTGACTCTTTAACCGGTTCTGCGGCAAAGGACCTTAATCGAGTCACCGCGCCGGGGCCGGGAGCTGATGCGATGTGACAGCCGCCCGCACACCTCCCGAGCGCGGCGCTCGGGGCCGCGGCCAGCGCCGCACCCGGTGCGGGGCTCTCGGCAGCGCCGGGGCGGGGGGCACCCACCCGGGGAGGGCTGGGGGGCTCGGGGCCGAGGGGGGCTGGGGAATCCTTCGCCATCACCCAAGCGACCCCTGACGTCACTGGAGGGCAGTTTAATATCCGTCAATCGCACGGAAAATCGCATGTTTGGCCCCAGAGCCCTCCTCCCCACGCCCCCCCCAGCCGCCTGTCCTATTTTGAAGAGCTCATTTTCCCGGCGCTAATGAAAGCGACAGCCGTGCAGGGCTGGTATTTGGGGTTATCAGTGAGAATATTAATGGTGCTGCTCGGCGTTAACTCTTTGAGAGGCTGGAGCTGGGCAGCCACCGCCGCTGGGCTCGGCCACAGCAGAGCCCAGACTCCTCAGCACCACATCCGGCATTGGGGATGGGATGGGAACCCCACTTTCATGAGGATTTTATCGGTGTAATAATTTTGAGCCCCGGGGAGGGGATTGACCCAGCTGCCTCCTGCTGAAGAGGCTGAGGGAGCCAAGGTGGAGACTGAAGGGATGGTGGTCTTACCTGGAGCAGCAATGGGGCTTGGGGCAGGAGGGGAGGATGGGGATGCCAAAGGACCTCCCCGGGGTAAAGGCAGGTGCCAGAGGTGACCTGTCATAGCCAGGATGTGGGCAGGGAGAAGGGATGAGCTCACCTTGCACAGGGAGACTCTGGCAGCCTGAATGTGTTCGTGTTTGGCTGGAGATGTTCATGGTTGACTGGAATGTAGAGTTCCCCATGAGGGCTTTGCAAACAGCTGTGCACAGATGTTAAAGAACAAACAGGTCTCAGAAAACATCCTATGACACTCCTGAGATGAGCCTTTCAGCAGGGCCTGTTGTGATAGGATGAAGGAAAGGTGATGGTTTTAATCCAAAAGAGGGGAAATTTAGATAGGACATAAAAAAGTTTTTTACAGTGAGAGTGGTGAGGGCCTGGCAGAGGTTGTCCAGAGAAGCTGTGGCTGCCCCATTCCTGAAAGTGTTCAAGGCCAGGTTGGAGGGGGCTTGAGGAGCCTGGTCCAGTAGGTGTCCCTGCCCCTTGCAGGGAGGGGTGGCACTGGATGGGCTTTAAAGATCCTTTCCAATCCAAACCTTTGTGTGGTTTGTGATTCACACTCTCACTGCATTGACCTCTCGTTTGGTTTCAAGGTGGCTCAGATCACTGCCACACCAGAGGAGGCTCTGTGTGAAGTCCCCAAGCCACTGCCTCTCAGTGGCACCTCAGGGTGGCTTCTCCTTGTGGATCCCGTTGAGCACGGGCTTGTTGGGGTGGTGAGGGGGTGCTTGTGGTGGCACCCCTCAGTCACAGCCTGCAGAGGAATTCATGTGTCCATGAAGGGCACAAGTGTGCCTCCTCAGACTCCCTAAGGAGCCATCCTCAGGAATAAAGGATCTCCTTGGGCTGGATCTCAGCAAGAGATTGTCAAAGAACCATAGAATATCCTGAGCTTGGAGAGGCCAACTCAGTACAAGGATCATCAAGTCCAACTCCTGGATTGTGGTCACGGTGAGAATTGGCACATCAGCCTGTCTGTCACACACAGCAGAACTTGACAGTGGGAAGGGACAGGGGAGTTGTGCCCAAACACACCAGGCAGCAGCTCCCTCGGAGATCCAGGGCTGCTGAAAACTGGAGCAAGCACTGACTGATTTTATCCCAGCATCTACCCAAGCTTTGAGCGTGACAGGATTCACTGGCAGGTTTCTTGGAGAAAAACCAGGCAGGATGCTGTGAATGCCACCAGGGCCACAGCAGTGACAGGTGCCACTGAGGAGAGACTGGTGTTTGCCAGGGGGAGAACAACTCAGCTCCAGCCTCCAGTGAGGACACGAGGTCTCACAGCAGCCCCTGCACTCAGGAGCTGTCGGCTCCTCTCTGAAGCCCCCTCTAATTGGGTGTATTTAAAGATGCCTCTTGAGCTGTCTGTGTCTCCAGCAGGACACACATCCCTAAAATGACACCAGCTAATTAAGGCCGTGGAAGCCCAAGGACTCTTCTGTGCCTTGTTTGTTATCCAGGAGCCTGAGGCAACGCTGAGGCCAGTAGGACCCTGACAGGCAGCTGGAGAAACCTGGTAATGACAGGGCCACCAAACCAGTCAGGGAGAAAGAGGCAGGAGAGCACAGAAATCAGCAATGACAACAACAACCGGCCACGCTGACGGCGCTGAGGCACTTCCTGTGCCTTAGAGAGGTGGGATCAATGAACCAGAGAGCTCCTCACCCTCTTCCAGGCACCTCCAGGCCAAATGGGGTGGAGGGTGCAGGTGGCAGTGCTGGGGCACTGGAGATGGAGTCTGCTGCTTGAAGGTCAAGAGACAAGTCTCTTATCAGACTGTTTTAATGATTTCTGGGAAAACACAGCAACATCCCTCTGGTTTGGCTGGAGAACTGTCCAACTGCCCAGCTGCCCAGGATGATAACCTGGAAACCCCTCCCTGCTGGCCTTCAGGACCCAGAACCAGGGCAGAAGGTTTAACATGCACAAGTGCAAGGCTGGACCTGGGAGAGCAGTTTGTGAGAGGACATCACCTGCCTGCCTTGCTTTCAGTATCTCCTCCCGCTGTTCTTCACCCTCTGCTTCTGCATTCTGGGACAAAACCACTCCTGCATCCTCCTGGAGCCCGTTCCCACTTTCTTCAGCCTGTGCTGTTCACAGAATGTTGGATCAGGCTTCCCAGGGCAGTGGTGAGTCCTCATTGCTGGAGGGATTAAAAAGCCACGTAGATGTGGCACTTGGGGACAGTCTGGTTAATGATCTCAGAGGGAGAGATCTCACTCTGAGATCCCACTCCATGATCTCAGAGGGCTTTTCCATCCTAAATGGTTCTGTGGTTCTATGAGTTCTCCTTTGCAGGGTGTGTGTCCACCCCACTGCTCCCTTTTTTCTGACACCACCATAAGGGAGAGAAAAAAAGATGATTTGTGTGTCTGCCATGGCTGCAGCACCTGAGCAGGCACCAGGAGTGCAGCATCACACCGTGGTTGATGGTTAGGGGTCTGCTTGTCCCTCTGGCCATGTTCTGGTGCCAGAGGAGGTGCTGAGGGTGTTCCAGATTTTATTTTGAATTATTCCGAAACAAAACCAGGGAGAGGTGTCGGGAGAGAGCTTTCAGCCTTTCAAACAAGACTTCCCCAGCAGCATCTCAAGGTCAAGAGAACCTCATACACTTCCATGATTTTTGTGTTAGTCCTCCATCTGTAGAGCTTCTCAGGTCTCCTTTATACAGGTGATGGACCTACCTGGAACAAAGGTATCTGGTAAGCACCTTGGGGGGCAAGATAGCTTCAGAGCAAGAGCAAAATTCTTTTTATCCAATTTCAGATGCCTGTTCACAGTCCCCATGGTTTAGTTCTAGGTGGTTCTGTGAGGAGCAGGGAGTTGCACTTTATGATCCTTATGGGTCACTTCCAGCTGAAGATGCTCTACAGTTCTGTGTAGGGAGGTGGGAGGAGGTGCAGAGCTCTGGGTGTACCCAGCATTTTCCCTGGCTGTGGTCAGGGCAAGGAGCAGCCTCGAGCTTGGTTTGCTGTCAAGAACTGTTCCCAGTGAGGGTTATCTGTCCCAATTTCTTTGGTGTGAATGATTATTTGTGTCCACAGATGGATCACCAAATTCAGCACTGACCAGGAACAGAAATACCCACCTGAGTGGGGAGACTTTGAAATAAAGGAGACCAACAAGGACCAAAGAACACTGAGGATCAGAACCAGCAGAAAACGCTTTTCCCATGAAATCCATCCATTCATTATAATTAAAAAAAAAATAAATTCGGTTTTGGCTGTGAATGATGACTTTTTTTCCCAGCAATAATCAAGTGGGAGGAAATGGATGTGCTCAGCTGAAAGGGGGTCAGTGACTGCCTCAGCTCTGTGTGTGAGTGCCACATTCCCAGAGAAGCTCTAGGGAGCCTGCAGCTCTCTGGGGAACCACGTTCCATTTCACCTTCCTTCTTCCAGTTACTTATGATTCTCTGAACATCCAAAGCCTGCAGTTTACATTATATGACAGAGCAGAAATGTCCTATGGGCAAGGGTCTAGGGAATCACACAAATAGCAATTTACTAATTTCATGCTGTCCGTAGAAATCCTAAAGGCCTGGGGGCCTGGGGATGGGATGTAAAGCTTTTCTCTTCTGGGGCAATTAGTTTCAATGCAGCCTTTCTAACGACTGAAGGTTCTTGCTCGCCTGAAGGGACTTCAGAGGCCTGAAGGAAAAGAGTCAGGGTCTCTGTGCAACTCAGGTCTCTAGATCATCAGACTCTACACATTGGGCTGTCATGGTGGAAGCCAATGAGGTTTCACCCCTTAGGATGGTGAAAAGATCCATAATAAAGATGGAACAGGTAGACAAAGGTGTGGAGAAGCCTCAGCCCTCCACATTTCCGTGGAAATGGTGGTCACCAGTGAGATTACACAGAAAGCTCCTAGCTTGCCTACAGGGTGTCCGAATATTTTTTGTCCAGTCTTGGCCAGACACAAGCAGACTCCACATCCCATCCCACAGCCACAGCAACAGTGATTCACCAAACACAGGAGCAGATCTCAGCACTGATCTGGTGCCCCCAGAGCGCTGAGCTCCCCTGGCCAGACCCTGGGAGCCCAAGCCTCATGGAGCAGAGCCTTTTTGCTCCCCTGGATTTTGCTGAGGAAGGTGAGCAGCAGGTCCCAGCCTGCTCTTTGTTTTGTTTTTATGGAGATGACATCCATGGGCCATGGTCTGGAGTCTATATTATACCCCATGCCAGTGATGGAAGAATGTTTGCCAGAGTGGAGACATGGCAAGGACTCCAGGATCCTCAGAAAAGGTTTGGAGTGTTTTGGGGGGGTTGTCTGACATGGGTGTGACTTGGGAATTCCGGCCAGGGAATCGTTCTCATGTGAAGCTGAGAGAAGACCCTTGGGAAAGGCAGTTGGAACCAGAAGATCCTTAAGGTCCCTTCCAGCTCAAACTATTCTATGATTTTGTGAATCTTTTACAGAGAAGGTCTGGTATGGGACAGAAGGACCTTCTTTCCCTTGTCTCAACATTTCCCAGAGCAGTAGCTCTTGCTCCTCACCACAAGTCCCAGCAGAAAAGGTCATTTTCTGGGGATCAATTCATCTGGCAGTGCCCCAGCACAGGACCTTTCCTGCAGGGAGCAGGAGTGACCACGTTCCTGTGGCACTTACAGGACAATTTCACAGCCCATCACTCCCAGCTCTGTGGCTGCACTTCCATTGTGTTGGCTCCTGCAGGTATTTTTCCTGTGGCTTTTCCAAGGGCTGGGGATGCTGCGGGGGTGCTCTGAGCAGCCCAGCTCAGCTCCAGTTGCAGCAAACCAGCCCCAGCTCTGGCCGGCAGCTGCAGAGAGCCGCTCCCATCTGTTGCTGTCCCCAGACGCTGGCTGCCCTCCCCCGCACCGTCACAGCGCTGACACTGAGCTGAGGGCAGGAGGGAGGATCTCACCCACTGAGAGGGGATTTTAGCTTCTCCTCCTTGCTGGGGTTGCTAGGAGTCTGAGCCGTGCCTTTAGTGAATTTGCTGACCGGCCTGCTTGGCTCCTTACAGCTGGAAGCATCTTTTCTTCTGGAGCTCTTGGTCCGGACAAAGCAGGTGGTTTGAATGAGAAGCGAAGAGGAACGGTCTGATTTTGAGACACCTGAGACACCGTGAGGGTTCTGAGCCAGAGCTTCAGACTTGCAGGGAGTCCAGCTGTCCAGGAGAGACACAGACTCCGGGGTCCTGTGGCTGGCACCAGGAAAGAAGCATCCATCCAAGCCAGGCTGCTGCCCGTCCCACACTCCCAGGGACGCAGACCCTGCTGGCTTTGCCTCAGCCCCTCGAAGCCACCCTTTTCTCACCTCTTAGCCGAGCACAGAGGAGGCACCGCGGCGGGAAACACAAACCCGAGGAACATGTCCCCTGCCCTCAGGGGCCCTGTCGCAGCCCCACGCGAGCCGAGGAGCCACGACCCTCCCCGACAGCCCCGTCTGCCCCCGCCGCCGCTCCCCCCGAGCCCGTCAGCGCTGATGGGCCCTGACAGCGCTGCTCTTTTTCTCACGCCCCGCCGGGTGCTGCGAGCGGGGGGACCCGGCCCGGGGGACGTCGCGTTGCACCGAGCAGATGTTCCCCGTCACATCGCGCCACCCGCGCCGACGGGACGCGGCTGCCGCAGCGCCGGGAGCGGCGGAGCGGGACCGTCCCGGGGACGGGGACACGGTGGGGCTGGGGCTGCCAGCCGGGGACAGGGACACGGTGGGGCTGGGGCTGCCAGCCGGGGACAGGGACACGGTGGGGTGGGACCGTCCCGGGGACAGGGACACGGTGGAGCTGGGGCTGCCTGCCGGGGACCCGCAGAGTGCAGGAGCGGGCCGGTGTCCGCGCAGAACCGCAGGGCTCTCCCTCGCTGCCCTGACCCAAAGCACCAGTCCCACCTGTCTGCCCTGCAAAACTCTCCTCTTCATCTGCCGCCTCCAGAGCTGCATCCAAGCGGGCTGTATCTTTGCTATTCCTGACTCATCCGACCTATGGTCAGTTCTGGCCTGGAGCATTTTGCTGCTGAAGGCCGAGGGTGCCCTGTGCTCCTCCACTTTGCATCCAAGCCTACTCCTTTTCCCTGTGGAGAGTAGCCAGCTTTGTAAAGCTGCTGGTAGGTTCAGCCTGGATGCAGTAGTCCCTAAAACGTGTAGGGCACAAGCCTGGTGTCAGGAGCTACTCTAGCTCCTGCAGAAAGGAGGCAGAAGATGAGGGGTAGAGATCCCTTTCTATCCAGGTCCTGAACACAAATAAAGCAGAGCAACGGGACCTGTGCAGGTCCTGCAGCCCAGTGATGCAGGAGCACTGCTCCCCCTAACTCAGGCTCGCTCCTCCTGGCCTTCCTTGGGCAGCAGAAGTTCCCCTTCCTGGTGCTTGCAGGAGTTCTGCAGCCTCACTGCACAGCTTATCCATTTTTAACGAGCACACCTCATAAATACTTTGTAAAGCACCTTCTAGCCAAAGTGCTTTTTTTGATTATGTTTTCTTCCCTGGCTGCTTGAAAGAGCTGCTCACCCTCGCATTTCTCTCTGGTCTGCTGCTCTGTTGTCTTGCACACATTTGCTACTCCAAAGTCACAAGGCTCTGCCTCCAACACCTGTGGTGGGTGGCAGGGAAGGATCACAGTGCCCCCCTTTGCTCCCTACACGCTTCCCAGCACCCTGCAGACACCCTGGTGCCTCCATACTGAGCACTGGGAGCAGCCCAGCTGGGCTCCTCCAGACCCTCACCCAGACCTTCCTCCTTCCCTGTGCTCCACCTCGGGCTCTGTGCAGGGCTAGAGAACAGGACCTGCCCTCTTCCTTCCCCATGGCTCTCACATCTTCCCAGTTGCCTTCAGCTCTGCCATTTTTCTGTGAATTTCCATGTTAGGTTAAGAAACAGGTGGGTGGTGGAGCAGGAGAAATGACAACCCAAACACAACTTGCCAGGGCTGACTCCCTGCCTGGGAGATGTTCCCAAGCCAGGGCCTGGCTAATTCAATGTGCAGCAGGATTTTTTTCTCTCTCCCTCTTTTTGGAATCAATGTGCTGCGTGGTATCAGACCAGCACTTCCAAGGCAATGGGACACAGAGCTGTTCTGCCACTGGCCAAGCTTCATCCTCTCTAAAAGCGTGTCAGAGCAGCTGAAGGGAGCCAGTTTGGATCAACTGACATGGACTTGTCTCCAGTTCCTCATTATATGGCTCCAACAGGCCTTGCCTTTGCCAGGTGCTGGTGTCCAGTGAGCACAGAACCAGTTCACCCTATTCCCAGCTCCTGCCTACCCTGGGCCCTCTCACAGTTTAAATGTGGTGCTGTGAGTGCAGTTTGCTGGACAAGGTTCTCCTGGTCAGGCTTCTCCAGCCTCCACCCTCCCAAAGTGTTCGGCTCCATTTCAACTGAGTTGCACAAGATAGTAAAAATTTGAAAAGTGGTAAGAACTTTTGTGAAGCTTTCTGGGCTTAGTCCAGTAAGAGACACAAATTTCCAAGGAAATGATGCCATGTGTAGTCACCAGGACCTCCTAGAAGCATCAGCAGGCCAGCCAGTGTGAGCATGGCCATCTAACCAGCACCAGTGCTCCAGGAGATCCTGCCTCAGGTCCTGCAGGACAGGATATGACAGGGGACAGGAATGAGGAGGTCTCATTAGAGCTAGGCAAGGGTGAATGCAGGGTGTCATGGGACAGAGAGTGTAAAAGTGAGGTGGGAAGAGGTTGGGATGTAAACCCAGGAAAGCCGCTGCTCTCACCGTGGCTTTTCCCACCCTTTAGAACCTCTTTTGCTGGCCTCTGAACCTGATTCCCTCTTCTCTGGGTGGTAAAAGCATCCCAGATAGGTTGCAGGGGCTTTTGCTATTTTTCTCCTGCTGATTTTTAATTTTGTTCTTATTTTTCAGCTGCGAGAGCCTCGCTCTTATCCAGCACCTGCCTTCTGCAGGTTTTGGCACCCCCAGCCTGCTGAGGGCTCTCCCAGGCAGGAAAGGGACAACTCCAGAGCCTTTTGTTGCTGTTCTCTCCCCGCCTTGGTGTTAATGGCTCTTGAAGGCAGCCGGAGCCCATCAGGCGGTGTGGAGTAACCCGAGCATGGAGCAGACACGGCCGCCCCCGGGCTCAGCTCGGCTCCTGTCACTGCCGGACATCACAGTGATGCCTCCTGGAGGCTGGCCTGGAACAGAGACCAGGCAGAGCAGGAGGATAAAGCAGGGATTTATTAAAAGGCCTCACTGGGCACACCTGGGCAGCACAAGAGTCCAGCTGGGCCACACCCAAGGTAAAACAAATGCTCACAAAATGGACACCCAAACATGAGGTCTCACACTTTCTTAAGTTCTGCTCTGTCAACATAATGGAGTTAATTTTCCAATAATAGCTTCAGGTTATGAAGCTCCCTCCTCCTTGCTTTTTTTCTTCTCACTTCACCGTTGGTTTTGTTCTTGGGCTTGAAATTTGTCCTTGGTTCCAAGCTGGAGAAGGAATTGTTTTGTCTCCCCACTCTGTGAAGAGAGCTGAGTAGCACTGAATATGAAACCTAAAACGACCCACTAAACCAGCACAGAATCTAAGAAATATGAAAGCTGAAACTGAAGGCATCAGCAGGGGAGCAGGGCAGCAGCAGGAGTGGACTATGGAGGGTGCTCCTGCCTCACTGCTGGGACCCATTCATGGTGCTGCCTGCTGGGTTTTGGGTGGAGATCCTGCAGCTCCCAGACATGGCCAGGAATTTGGGGTTGGGGCAGAGGAGCAAGGGACACAGGCTTGAGTCTGCAGCTGGCAGGTGACTCTCATCTTCCCCACTCAATTGGGTGGAGGGGGCACAGAGGTGCAAGCCCCCATTTGGGTTCTCTTGTGGCCCCTGGGAGGGGCTGGAATTCAGCACATGGAACAGGTCCCTGTGTGTGATTTTGGGACCCAGCAAGGACACTTTTTGCAAGGAAAGGAGAAGATACCCCTGCCTGGTCCCTTGTTAGAAAACCAAGCTGTGAAAGCCAAACACGGAGATGGAAGGCGGGGTGAAGGAGATCAGTTTTCAAAGGAGTCTGGGTATTTACTGGGCTGGTGAAAAGCACTTTCCCAAAAGAGCAAGTGTGCTGAGGTCCATAAGGCAGGAGATCCACAATACAGCTGTTCTTCAGGGCAAACAGTGGCAACATCCCAACAGGAAAACAGCGGGGTCAGCTCTGTCTGCAGCCAGAGTCCTGCAGACTGGTGGCTCCACTGAATCATGGAATTATTTGGGTTGGAAGGGACCTTAAAGCCCATCCAGTTCCACCCCTTGTCATTGGCAGGGACACTTTCCACTGTCCCAGGCTGCTCCAAGCCCTGCCCAGCCTGGCCTTGGACACTGCCAGGGATCCAGGGACAGCCACAGCTGCTCTGGGCACCCTGTGCCAGGGCCTGTCCACCCTCCCAGGGAAGAATTTCTCCCAATTAACTAATCTAATCCTGCCCTCTGTGAGTTTAAATCTCTCCCAGCTGCCAGGGAAGAATTTCTCCCAATTAACTAATCTAATCCTGCCCTCTGTCAGTTTAAATCTCTCCCAGCTGCCGAGAAAATGGCCAGGCCATCAAACACAGACCACAGCTCAGTCCTGGGAGAGTTTTGAGGAGAAAGGATCAGCAAGCAGTGGAAGGACCTGCCAAGGGGAGTGTTATTGGTATGCAAGTCACATGGCCCTGTGAAATGCTGCCAACCCAAGACCTGTGGAACCAGGACATCTGTGAAAGCATTTTGCAATGACGAAAGAAAAGATCAGATAGGAAAAAAAAGCTCCCAATCTCTGTCCAACCTAATCTTTCAGAAGACATGGTACAGGTGATGATGTACCAAGTGAGCTGGGTGGGTAAGGTGCTGACTGGGTCCTGTGCAGAGCCTCTCACAGCTCCTGTACTCCTGGAGGGGTTTAGAGATCAATTCCTGAAAAGAAAAGCAAAGCCTGTTCCTCTCTCTGAGTCACTGAGCATTTCTTTACCCATCCTGTTACTGCATTTTCTGGGCAAGTGCACATTCTCTGGTGGTCTCAGATGCCCAGATTTAATGTGAAATACCTCTGGGTGTGTGTCTGACACAGGCATAAGATAGAGGAGCTGCACACTACAGAATGGAGGCTTCAGCTTTCCATTGTGTCTTACTCAGATCATTGTTTCAGCCACCTTTGCTCAGTTTGGCATTGAGGACACCTTGAGCAAAGGAGCTGTTGCTTGTGGCGGCCGCAACAGTTGCTTTATACAATTTCTGAAATTACTTTCCCCTTGAATGCTGCTATGCTCATTCCTCCCTTCTGTTCCTCAGGGTTCCATACCCAAATTAAGATGCTGCTGCTTTGGAAGCCCCTCACAGATCTGCACATCAGTTCTTTGGAGCACCTTTGGAAGCTGTCTGAAGAGCAGGAGCTTCCTGCTGCTCTGATCCAGCCTCCCTGTGCTTTGTCCCTCCCGTGATTGTTTGTCCATGTTCAAAACAAACACGGG
>VZTB01005898.1:22317-66984 GCA_013397245.1 Thryothorus ludovicianus | reverse complement strand
CAGCCACAGCTGCTCTGGGCACCCTGTGCCAGGGCCTGTCCACCCTCCCAGGGAAGAATTTCTCCCAATTAACTAATCTAATCCTGCCCTCTGTCAGTTTAAATCTCTCCCAGCTGCCGAGAAAATGGCCAGGCCATCAAACACAGACCACAGCTCAGTCCTGGGAGAGTTTTGAGGAGAAAGGATCAGCAAGCAGTGGAAGGACCTGCCAAGGGGAGTGTTATTGGTATGCAAGTCACATGGCCCTGTGAAATGCTGCCAACCCAAGACCTGTGGAACCAGGACATCTGTGAAAGCATTTTGCAGTGACGAAAGAGAAGATCAGATAGGAAAAAAAAGCTCCCAATCTCTGTCCAACCTAATCTTTCAGAAGACATGGTACAGGTGATGATGTACCAAGTGAGCTGGGTGGGTAAGGTGCTGACTGGGTCCTGTGCAGAGCCTCTCACAGCTCCTGTACTCCTGGAGGGGTTTAGAGATCAATTCCTGAAAAGAAAAGCAAAGCCTGTTCCTCTCTCTGAGTCACTGAGCATTTCTTTACCCATCCTGTTACTGCATTTTCTGGGCAAGTGCACATTCTCTGGTGGTCTCAGATGCCCAGATTTAATGTGAAATACCTCTGGGTGTGTGTCTGACACAGGCATAAGATAGAGGAGCTGCACACTACAGAATGGAGGCTTCAGCTTTCCATTGTATCTTACTCAGATCATTGTTTCAGCCACCTTTGCTCAGTTTGGCATTGAGGACACCTTGACCAAAGGAGCTGTTGCTTTATACAATTTCTGAAATTACTTTCCCCTTGAATGCTGCTATGCTCATTCCTCCCTTCTGTTCCTCAGGGTTCCATACCCAAATTAAGATGCTGCTGCTTTGGAAGCCCCTCACAGATCTGCACATCAGTTCTTTGGAGCACCTTTGGAAGCTGTCTGAAGAGCAGGAGCTTCCTGCTGCTCTGATCCAGCCTCCCTGTGCTTTGTCCCTCCCGTGATTGTTTGTCCATGTTCAAAACAAACACGGGCTTGGGGTGATGGGCTCAGCACCCCCGTGCCAGAAAGGCAACCAGAGAAGCTGCAGTTTTAATGGTGTGGAGGAAGTCACTCTTTCAGAGCCTGATTCGTGAGGCTCTATTACCCATGACAGCTGATGCTGGGACTATATTTGCTTCTGCTCTCACCTTCCCACATTTCTGGGATGATTTTTATGCCACGGATTACTTTAACTCATCTATCCTGATTCTCAATGGTCCTTAGTTGGTTAAGAAATATGGAATTAATCCTTCTATAAATTGTTTCACATTTTCAACACTTTCATCCCCACTGTTCATAAGCAGAGAACTCACCTCTGCCAGACCAATATGGCATTTAGCAACTCAGATACTGAACATTCTGATTTTCTTTTTTGTCTAAGTCTCCCTCCAACCACTTGGGTGTTGGAAACCAGCTGGGAATTACCTTTCTATGCTTTCCCTGTGGATACACCTTTCACTGGCTTTGTTGGCTGACAGGTTCCTGTCTCCCAGACAAGGCTTTAGCTGTGTTCACTGCTCAGTTTGGTGCTAAGTGGTGTTATAAATAAGCACTACTAGAGGGATTATCATTCAAACCCAACAGGAGGAGGAATATCTTGTTTATTCTGGGATTTAAACTGTAATTAGCTCTGATTCCATAGTTTTTGGCATGAAAAATTGTTGAGATCCCTGATCTTCTACACGACACTCCCTTTGCCCAGCTGGTGGACTCCTCCCTGCCCCACTGGCTTCACTCCTCTGCTCGCAGGAGTATTCCCAGCCCCCTGCACAGGGCTACCAACGTGGAAATGTCACTGCCTGTGTTCTGGGGACTCCCTCAGCAGCGCTGTGGCAGTGAGGGAGATGTCCAGCTTATCCTAGCCGGTGCCAGGGACTTCATGTCTCCTTTGCTGGAAAGTTTTCCTTGCAACTCCAGTGAATTCAGATGAAACGAGTTTTGCCTTGCTGTAATTCCCAGCTCCAGATGCTAAATGTTTGAAAGGACTGCAACTGGACTAGATGGTCACCATTGGTCTCTTCCAACTGAACTATCCCATCCCCATCCCCATTCCACCCCCATCCCATCCCCATCCCATCCCCATTCCATCCCCATCCCATCCCATCCCATCCCATCCCATCCCATCCCATCCCATCCCTTTCCTTCTATACTGGGGAATGGACAAAGCTCTTCACAGACATTACAGCAGCACTCTGAGCCAGGAAATGCCCCCAGGTTTGGGGAGATGTCTGGCCCAAGTTTGGGATCTGGGGCAGGAAATGGGTATTTTGTCATTACAGAACCCATACATGGGTGTTGACCAAGTTTCCTCTCTGCAGTGGGTGTGTCCTGCTGGAAAATTTAAGGCTGGAAATTGTTCCTGTGGCCCTACCTGTGACCAGAAACAGCCCAGTTTATCATTGGCAGCTGGAATTTGGAGTTTAGCTGAGACCATAAAGCAGAAATATCTGCAGAGAAAGACCCAGATCTTGACCTCCTATGCACCTTCTTTTAATCCTGTCCTCCAACTCCACGGGAGCAAGGTAAGGCTCTCCCCCTTCCAACCAGCCCTGAAGGTGCCTACACAGGGCTTTTGTCCAAGGCTGGAGGCTGGGCTTTGGGCTGCTGAGAGACTCAGGTTGTTGTTCCCTGTCAGGGTTGAGGGTGTGACAAGGTGTGTGTGTCACTGGTGACTGGTGGCCTGCAGCCTCCAGCTCCTTGGTCCCTGGGAATACACAGATAATACTCCAAGCAGCTTTCCATTGGAGAGACTCCAGTTCATGCATAATTTAGTAAGTAGCTCTCCAGAGTTGGTACAACAATTCCAAGGTTCTTTCATGCTGATGGTAAATTTGTGGTAGGGGATCTCAAAAGGTATTATTGGAAAAGCATCAAAAACACAGGACAGGTGAACTTTTAGCTATCTTCTGAAGAAGGAGCGAGTAGTTTGTAAGTACCAAGCTTTTTCCAGCCCACAAAATCCCCTCTTCAAGCACATTTGAACAGGATGAGAGAATAAATTCTAGGCAAGAGAATCTCCATCATCTTTTCTCTGTTAACCATATGAACCTGCTTCAGAAGCATGATACAACAAATGCAGTTCCCATAGCTGTGATGTTCCACAGCACCAAATTCAGCCAGGATGAAGAATTCAGTGTAATGGAAAGAACAGGAGGGGAGAGGAGGAAAGGGGGAGGTGATATCCATCAGAGGAGAAGAGAGAGGCTGTCCCACCATAGCCCCAGTGCCCAACCCTTTCCTTGGTCCTGAGCAGCATCAGCATCTGAGGTGGTGCTGGGGCTGCTGCACCCACTCCCAGCTCTGCTGCGCCTCCAGCCATGACCTTGGACAAGCCCTGCTGTCCTCCTCCCTCCGCGGTGGCACCAGTGACACCACCTCGTGTTGCAGCTTTACAGCATCATTAATGTTTATGGTTTGGAATTTCTTGGCTTGGCAGAGTACTGCTGTTTCATGGGCACCTCCACCGAGCACTGGAGGTGCCACCACACAAGAGCCCTTTGTTCTCCCTTCCAAGGCCATCCAGGACCCTTGGCCTTGCCAGGTTAACATGTTGCTGGTTGTGGCCCCCGTTGCTGCCACGTTTTCCCCCCTCTCCCTCTCCCTCGCTCCCCCTCTCTCTCCTCCTCCTCTCCCGGCTCCGTAGCAGTTTCCTCGGGAGTGTTCAGCTAGCTGACACATTTGCCACAGATGGATGGTGCACACGGAGACAGCTGTCACTCCCGATTTGTGGTCCACTGCGTGACAGCAGGACTGATGCCTTCTGAAAGGCCGTCTCGCGGAGCACATGCACTCTGACATTCTTCGAGATGAGCCCTACAGACACCTCTCAGTGGACCTCAGGAGAAGCTGGCAAGCCAACCCTTCCCGCTCCCCCTCCCCGGAGCAGCCTGCAGGCTGGAAGAAAGCAGCCACTCTGGTGTGCACACACACACAACCTCCTTGGGTAGTTGTGTGCCACTGCTGGCCCGCCAGGTCCCAGCCCGGCTGTTTGCTCCTGATGCTGGTGTAGGAAGTGAGGCGGGCTGAGATTTGCGGGAGGGAAAGGTCACAGCGAAGCTGCTCTTTTCCCCTTTTCCGCCTTTTTAATTGCAGGAGGGAGGGATGTGATCTCCGGATTCATTCTGTCACAGCAGCTGCCTCCGGCCCCCCCGAGCTCCTCTGTCACAGCAAAAGCTGGTGGACTTTGCAGCCACAGCCCCTTCAGGCCTTTCTCTCTTCTCCATCACCCACAATGGTCTCCATCACCTCTGAACCACACAGCAAAATGGAAATCCCCCCTCTTGGCTGGGCTTTCCCCCCACCCTCCCACCCCAGCATTGTACAGTACAGTGGGGCAGCTGCCCCAACAGGAACCCCAACAGTTCCCAGGGAGTTCCCTTGACCAGATCCAGGCCAGCTGCAGAGGCAAGACTGACTTAGGCAAAGCTGGCTCCTTGGAGGACAAGGCTCTTTCCCCTTTAACCAGGCTCAGGCTCACAATTCCAGGCCCCAACCACAGATACCTGTCCTAGGCACTGATGTGTGGACACCTGAGTTTTCAATTTGAGACCTTCAGCAAAACCCTTCTGGTAGGACCTTCAGCTGAATAGACAGAACAAAACAGAGGAAACTGTCTTTGTTCTGGGCAGAAGAACAAAACCTTCCAGACTCAAGACTCCATGGGAATGTGAACTGGACCCTCCTTTGGTCCTCAGGGAAAAAAAATCCTTCCAGAAAACAGATAGGCACAGCTGTTAATTGTCCATTAGATTTGTCAAAGATTATAATCAAGGGAATAGGTCTTCCTAAAAGGGAAAACTTGAACTAATTCTAGAAAATATCATCTGGGTGCCTGTGGAACTGCCTGAGACTTCCCCATCTTCTCCAGTGTTTGAACTCACCAGCTTCACAAGGTCATGAAAAAAAGTCCTTCTAGCAAGGTCTCTGGCTCAGCAGTGGAAAGGGGAGAGGGCACAGGCAGAGCAAAGTCACCAGAGATGTCTCCTGAGCACTCGCCAAGCTTCCTACTGGCCAAAGCTGAGGGCCTTTATGAACAGGCAAGATTTCCCCATATTCAGTGACTCCTGCTGGAGTCCCCACCTCAACAGTGCCTGGCTAGGTTTGCCCATCCCTCCCATTCCAAAGTCCTTGTGAGCCATTCATTTCCTGAACAAGGACAGAACCACAAGAACATCAGTTATCCTGGTTGCTTTCACCCCTCGACTCCTGTTCCCCTCCCCTGGGAGCAGGCTCAGTCTGTCAGCAGGAGCCTGCTCAGCAGGAGAAGGTGTGATTTGCACCAGGACTCAGATTCCCTGGATCCTGCAGCCACAGGAGCAGTGTCTCCCACCAGGGTCTGAGATGTGCTGCCTTTGAGCTTCCCAGTGGATGCAGCTCTGTCATCTGAGCAGGGATGCCTCCAGTCTGGGGGGAGGCTGTGTCAAAGTGGCATCAGCATGAGAGGAAGGTGCTCAGTGGGATGGGGATCCTGGCAGAGAGGATGGGGCCCTTACCCAGCCCCAAAGCTGGAAAATGTATGGCAAAATACAGGGATAAATGGGGATCCAGTAAGAAATTCCACAATCAGAACCATGAGTTCCAGATTGCTGAAAGTCCCTGAGAACTCCAGGAAGAGGTTGAAGTGGAACCCAAGGGGAGTTCAAACTAAAGAGGAAGGAGCAGTGCCATTTCCCTCCTGACAAGAGCACCTGGAAAGAGAGAGCACCTGCTCTGTCTCCAGGAGGATTTCCCTGTACTGTTCCATCCCTGAAGAGGAAGGGACTTCCTTGCTCTGAAGATCACAGCTGTGGCTGAGAGGAGCAGTCCCAACGGGGGACTGTGCTCCTCAGAACTGTGGGCTCCCACAAAGCCTCAGCAGGTTCTGGTCTGACACACAGCAGCGTACCCCTGGAGATGGAGATCCAGGGAAATATCCTTAGCTCTGACACAGCTATTTTAACTGAGGCTGGGAAGACCAGACCTCCTGGCACTGCCGTGGGCCCCTCTAGAGCACACAGAGGCACCAGAAGCCATTATGTTGTGGGAATGTGGCACTCTGAGGAAATCCTGGTCCATTTGGGCAAGGCATGCTTGGACCAGGCATTGGCCTCTCCATGACTTTGCCTCCAAGAGCCTCAGAATGCTGAGAGCTGGTGAGGCTGGGCTTGATCAGGATGGAGGTGTGAGCTCCACGGGAGGAGAGCTCAGCTCAGCTCAGCTCTGATGAACCAAAGGCAGCAGACACAACCCCAGCTGGTGCTCTGGGGGCAGTTTTGGGGACTACAACATAAAAAAAAGATCTACACCTATTAAAGAGCCACCAGAAGAGGGCCACAAGGATGGTATAGAGAGGAATAAAGCCAGGTGAGGGGTGGCTGAAGACACTTGGTTTGAAAAGAGGAGACTGAGGGCAGACTCACTGTGGGCTGCAGCTCCTCCTGAGAGCGGCAGCTCTGATCTCTGCTCTGTCACAGGGACAGGACCTGAGGGAACAGCTGGAGCTGTGCCAGGGGAGGATCAGGTTGGATATCAGGGAAAGGTTCTTCCCCCAGAAAGTGCTTGCCCAGGGAATGGGCACAGGCCTGAGGCTGCCACAGCTCCAGGAGAGTTTGGACACCACTCCAGGGATGCACAGGGTGGGGTTGTTGGGGTGGCTGTGCTGGGCCGGGAGTTGGATTCATGATTCTTTTGGGTCCCTTGCAGCTCAGGATATTCCATGGTTCTATGATTCCAGGTGCCTTCTGCCCAGAAAGACCCTTCAATGGAGAGACATCACCAGCCTGACCCTTGGCTCTGCAGCTCCTAAAGTGTTATAAGGAAATCTTTGCTCATGACCTCATGGGGCTCAGCTCCAGATGCCCTGTACTTAGATGGTCCTATCAGATGCCACCTCAAATTCCCCATGTTTGTGCCACCTAAAAATGGGGATCCCTCACTCAGGTTCAGCTGTGAGTATACTCAAGGTTCCTGAATTGCTTCAATTAAGTGGTGTAACATAAAATTATTTCTTCCTCAGTATTTCTGAAGAGGTTGGAAACCCAGTTCAGAAGAAAATGGAGGTTTGTGGGCAGAGACTGGGACCTTGGGAGCACATTGGCAGCTCAGCCAAGGTTTGGGAAGGGAACAAAGGAAATTTATGATGAATTTATGTTAAGGTTTTGAACCTAAACAAAATAAAAACATTACAAAAACCCCCCACCACATTCATAATTAAAATAGGAACCCATCATTATGGACAGAGAAGTGACCTATCTGTGCTGTATGTGACCCAGTGCACCAGAAGACATCAGGCTCCAAAGATGACTCTGGGTTTGGGAGGGGCATCATCACCTTGTGTCCCCTTTCTGAGGACAGGGAGGCCAAGGCTGTCCCAGAGAAGCTCCAAGCAGGAATGTCCTACCCACAGCAGGAGGGTGAGGTGCCCTGCTTGGCTCCCAGCCATGAGACACAGGTGAGCAGGAAAGCAGAACCTGCCCAGGGGAGCTGGTGGGGTGGTGGCAGTGGCACCAAGGATTGACCAGGTAAAATTTGGTGCAGAATGTGGGGAAACTGGGATTTCTGCAGCCTCTGCTCTGCACAGCCAGCTGTGCACCCCTGCTGGGGAGGCAAGATAAGGAAAAGGGAGGAAGAAGTGTCCTCAAAACATCAGGACATCGGGCAGGACAGTAGGTGCAGGAGCCTCCTGGCTTGTCCTTCCTGTCCCCACCATGCGTCATGCCTGACTGTGCCAGGAGCTCCCCATCAGCTCCTTTCCCTTGGATGGGTGAGGGGAGCAGCCCCCATTCCAAGCCCCACCCGGAGCTTTCCTGGCCAGCACCCATTCCAGGAGATGCCATCTCAGTAACTTGGCACCCGTGCCACGGCCCTGGTGCCCCAGGATGCTGCGGGTGTTTGGGGCAGGATGGTTGGAAGCCCTGGGAGTGCCCTATCCCTGCCCTGCCTGGCAGCACCGGGGACATTGCTGGGGAGGGATAAATATTTAGTGCGGGAGAGCTGCAGGTGGACGCCAGCACTCGGCAGAAGCTGCAGCCCCTCATCTGCTCGGAGGCGAGGCAGGAGAGTGATCAAGGTGAAGGCGCCTTCACATCTCCCCGGCCTTGAACAGCAGATGAAAGGGGCACTGGGAGTCAGGGATAACAAAAGGAGAGCAGGGAAAGTTCAGGTCAGGCAGGGATTTCTGGCTGGTGGGTTTTCCACTGAGAAATTCTCCCTGCCTCTTTCATGGTGATGAAGATCCTTTTAATTTTTTTTCTTCCCCCTTTCTCCTCTCCTTCTTCTTTTCCTCTTTCGCCAGGCGGATAGCTGGGAGCCGTGGAGCATGTGATGCATCTTCCATATAGGGGCAGGAGCAAAGCAAGACCAACTGATGGACGCCCTAGGGCCAGACTTGCAGACAATATATAACCTACTGCATGATCTAAAACGCTTCCCACTTCCACAGAGCGAACATCAGGCAGAGCAGAGCCGCAGCGAGGGCAGAGGAGTCCTGTGTGCAGGTGAGTCCCCATTGTCTCCTTCTCCCGGAGGGTGTCCCGGGGAGGGGGAAGGTGCGAGGGACCCGCTCCGTGCCCGGCTCCTGTGCAGGCAGGTGGGATGGGGCAGTAATTGCTGTTACCAGTGGGGATTTTTAAAGCCTTTTTGGTGTCAGCGGAGTTCAGGACGGTGCAGGAGAGAGTGGGAGATGGAATCTGGCAGAGCCCAGCCTCAGCCTCTGTCCCCGCAAACACGGACACCACCACTGGGAGAGCATCCCGGGCCGGCCGACGTTCCTTTGCTCGCATTAATTGCTGCCGAGGTTCTCCTGGGCTGTGGGAAGCGCCTGGCTCCTGCCCGGCTGCTCTCCGGCATCTCTTGCCCATCACCGTCCCATCCCACCCGGCCCCGTCGGGGGTCCCTTTGCCTTTGACAAAGCAGTCAAAAGAATCATCAAAAAACTTTTAAAAAGCACTTTTGCTCAGCCCGCCGCTTCCAGCTCCTGCCTGGCCGCCTTCACGTCCCTGCACTGGAATTTCCTTTGCAAGGGATACTCTTCCCAGCTGGGACTGACGGGGGGACGGGGGATGGAGGCAACGCGGTGGCAAAACACAAACCAAAGAGTGCAGGCGAGGGTTTATGGGGTGCGGGGAGGGCTGTGCGGCCCCGCTGCTGCGGCGTCCCTGTGCCACACACCCTACCCACGGAGAGGGACCAGGCTCTGTGCCGGGGATAGTCTGTGTCCTGCTGAATGGAAAATCGTCCTAGCAACAGCTCCGCGCTCCGCGGGGCCTCGTCGGGTTTATGGCAGGGAGGGGTTTGTTTGCTTTGGGGGATCGACTGCGCCTCGTGGTGATGTGGAGGTTGAGGTGGTCTGGATGTGTTTGGGGCTGTTTTTGGGGCTGGGGAGCCTCCACGAATTGCCAGAGTCTTGGACAAGCCCTGGCAGTCCCAGGCAAAAGAGACTCCGTGATTGTAATCAGGATAAAGATGGACAAAATCATTAAAATTAATGTTTCAGGGTATTTGGGTTTATACACCTGCAGCAAGTGCAGAGATGATAAAACTGCTCTGTGGGTGCAAGGCTGAGGATGTTCCCATGCTCTGTGCCTCAGTTTCCCCATCTCCTCCATTCCCTTCCCTGGCCCAGCCCCGTGCAGGGGCAGTGCTCGACGCAGTGCCCCAGTACACGTAGGAAGGGTCAACCCAGGGGAGCATCAGAACTCAGGCACTGAGTGTAATTAAGATTGTATTTAGATAAGAGGACTCAGAGAACCTGCACCAGGCAGAGGCACCTCTGTGAGCAGAGCCAGCCCTGCGGCTGCCACGGGCAGCAGGGGACAGCGGTGTCCCCACCACCCGGACTGGGACAGGGGTCACCCCGGCAGCAGCCTGCACCCTGCTGCGGGCACCGGGCTGCGGGCACGGCTGGAGATGCCCATCCTGAAGGCAATCAGCTGTGATCAAGCTGGGTTATGGACCCTGGGGACCAGGGATGTGCCAGGGGCTGGCAGGGAGTGGAGGGTCTGTGCTGGCCATCCTGCGTGGGGTCGGTGATTCAGACCAAGCTCTCTCTCTACTGCCATGAGCTTCTCCTGTGTGAGTGGTGGAAATCTGAGGGCTCTCAGTAGCTCAGCATGGCCAGGATCAGGCAGCACAGGAAGAGCTGGCAGGGGCTGCAGGGGTCCCCTGTCCTTGGCTTGGACCACAGCAGACGAGAGGAGACAACAGCTCATCCCCTTGGCTCTGGACCTCTGAAAATCCTTCCTGGTGACAAATGCTCTCAGATTTCTGTACTGAAATGAGGACAGCTCAGCCCCTCTCCAGCTTTTTTGAGCCCCCTTGGTTGTGTTCACACCCCAAAATCCCAGCTGTGAGGAGGGAGACACTGAGCCGCTTCCTCTGGGTGCATAGGAACCGAGCGTGGCAGGAACTGAGCAAAATCTCAGCTAAATCAGGCCAAGCTGGAGCTGCTGGGTGCTGCACCCTGGTGCCCCTGGTAAAGCAGGGGGTCCCCGATGCCGTACACTAGTGCCCAGCCAGAAGGAGAAGTAAAGATGTCAGGGATTTTTCCCCCCTCATGGGATAAAATAATCCCTTCCTCCCATCGCTTTTCTCCTCACTGTTTTTCTCCTCTCCCACCCTTCCCAAATCTCAAATCTGGGACAAATTTCAAGGCACTTTCAGCCAAGGTAATGCCTAAAATCAGCCCTTCTAGCTCTCCCAGGCTCTGGACTGCTTTTGGTTGGCAGTACTGGGTTTGTTGGAGGAGACATCAATAGCGTGAATCGTCCACTCCGACGCCATTTCTTGATGTTCCCATCTCGATGAGCACCATCTGGAGAAGGTTTGACACCCGCAGTGCCTTACCCTGGTCCCACCATTGTACCCTGGGTTTCTCAGTGGCACAGGTGCCAGGGCCCTGCCTGAAGGAGCCACCATCCCTGCCAGGAGCACCAGCTCTGTCGGGACCAGACAAAGCACAGCTCCTAAGCTGAGAGCAGGACTTGTGTCCCTGATCTGCTGCCAGCACCAGCTCTTGCTCATGAAGATGCCTCAGCTTGGTCTCCTTGGTCCAGGAGGTGGACTGGGTTACTCATCTTCGTGCTTGGTTGCCAGCCTTGGAGCCCACCCTTGAACTTGGGCTGTGTCCGTGTTTATATCAGGCTCAGGATCATTACTGTTTGCAATTATTATAATAATTATTACTGATTAGAGACGTACAGAGCTGTTGGGCAAGCAGGAGGGTTGATGTGCACAGAGGGCAGAATTGCTGCTGTTCCACAGATCCTCCTTACGGTGCTGTGGAACCTGGGAGGAGAATCCTTTGGATCTGGGGGAAAAGGGACCAACCCCATTTCCGACATGTCTCACGGCAAGGAGCGAGCTGCGAGCCTGGGTGGAGGGAGCCGCACGCAGGGCAGGGATTGTGGGGGATCTTGGGGGATCCAGGGCGATTTCCTGCCACTGAATCCCAAACCCAGGGCAGGCACAGAGCCTGGCACTGATGGAAAGGGCTGGCAGAGGCATCTGATCACTGCAGCACGGGCTCCTCTCCTAGACCCAGGGGGGTTTCTTGGGCACAACATCAGGCGCCCCATCCCAAACGCAGGGCAGGCACCGAGCCCGGCACGGGCAGCGCCGGGAAGGGCTGGCAGAGGCAGCGGGGCTGGCACAGCTGTGTGGCTTTCAGAGATGCTTGATCGATAGCTCCTGCCTCCCACTCCCCCCGCTCCCCCAATCCCCACATGCATTTTTCATGCTAACCCCTCCTGGGCAGAGGCTGTCTGCATAGGAAAAGAAACAGAAAAAACCACAAAACACAACAAACCGCAAATGAAAATCTACGTTTGTTTCTCTGCTCCCTGGAGATGGTTGTAGTTTAAGGGCCAATCTATAGATTCAGGGCTGGGAATATCTTTGCTCCATGAACAAAGAGGGATGAAAAAGCTCCCCGGGGCTTTTCTCAACCTTCTTCAGGTTGGCCCAGAGCTGGAAAAGGCTCTGTACTGCGAGGGGTGCAACTCTGCCTGGGCAAACTGGGGAGGCTGGAAAGGGGAGCTGGGCTCCTGTGCAGCCCCTCCTGGGTTCACAGCCCTCCCAGGATATGCCGGGAGGCTGTGAGTAGTAACAGGGATCCCTCTCCCAAGGGTCTTCAGGGCTCCTTGTGCAGCTGAAAGTCAACCCACGCATGCAGAGCTGGGACCGGGGTGATCCCAGGCCACAGCGGCTGCAAAGGCTGGTGGCTCCCTGAGCTGATCCTGCCTGGCTCCCAGGAAGAGCTCAGATGAAGGTTTGGGTATTTCTCGGAGTTAGGAAAAAACCCGCAGGGTTTGGGCAAAGGGCTTTTTCGGTCTCCTGTTGTCCGTGAGAGGTGTTCCCGTTTTGCTCCCCACTTCGGGTTTTCCCAGGGCTGGAATGCTCCTCGTGACTCCTTCCCATCACCGGTGCCTGCCTAGCCTGCGCTGGGACCCTGCGAGTTGACCGCGGGTCCGTGCTGCAGGGACAGGCGAGGTTCCCGGGGTCCCTGCAGACCCACACTCCCCGCTGCATCCCCGGCACCCCGCTGCAGGCACAGCACCGACTGCTGCAGCCCCGGTACCTCGGGAGCCTGCGACACCCGGGGCCAGACCCACCTCCTCCGGGGTTGCAGTACGCTGATTCCTGCAGCATCCCCAAATTCCCATTATTTCCCCTTGAAGCCGATGGCACACGGCTCACCCCGCCCTGCGGCGGTTTCTCTGGTCCGTGAGGAGCCCGGGCGGCGTGGGCAGGCACGAAGCATCCTCCCCATAGCGCTCCCACCGCCCCCGGGACCAGGCGCAGCGAGACGGCGTGTCCGGGGTCCGGCGCACGGGAGCGCTTCCCGTCTGACGGCGAAAGGGCACGGGCCAGAAATAGAAGGGGGAGGAGGACGCCGTGACCTTTCCAGCAGCCGGTGACGAATAAAACTTTCCGGCTACCTGTAGGAAGGCGCAGGGCAGGCTCCGTTATCAGCTCGTCAAAGGACGACGTCCCCTGTGAGCGGGACAGCCGCGGCCACGGCGCCCGAGGGGATTCCTGGGAGGAGCGGGCCCGTGCCTGGCTCCAGCAGGTGTAGGGCTCCA
Organism: Thryothorus ludovicianus; assembly: GCA_013397245.1. Classification (NCBI taxonomy): domain Eukaryota; kingdom Metazoa; phylum Chordata; class Aves; order Passeriformes; family Certhiidae; genus Thryothorus; species Thryothorus ludovicianus. The sequence goes on along the minus strand of VZTB01005898.1, from coordinate 53,900 downwards.
GACACGCGGTGGGCTCCGGCCGCGGCCAGGAGCTCTCAGGATGCTCCTGGAGCTGAGCAAGGAGGCAGGAGGGGATGGTGGCCGCCACCAGCGCCAGCAGGAGGGCAGAGACATCTCTCTGCCTGTAGGTTCCCGGGAGTCCTTCGGCTGCTCCCCTTGGACAGGAGGGCATGGGATGTCCCCATGCTCAGCCATGCGCTCAGCGCAAAGCGTTCCGGATTCAAGACACCCCCAAAGATCCACCCGGGATCCACCTCTGCGTCCCTGCACCAGGGGCACCCAGAGGCAGCAGCGAGTGGATGCTGCAGCCAACCGGAGTGGCCGAGGTGTACGCTGTTCCCACTAAAGGGCTCAGAAACGTCCCCGCAAGCCCCACGGCAGCAGATTCCAGGAGGAACTGGCGGGGGGGCTGCCCCCATCCCCTCCTCTTCTCCCGTCCGGGATGCAGCGGCATCCACCCGGACGGAGCGAGGCAGCCGTGCTGCCCCCAGCCCGATTGTCCCCCTGCTCGCTGACCCGGCCGGGGGGATGGCAGCCGCCCCTCGCAGATGGCGTGGGCAGCCAGCACAGGTGGCCCTGCGCCACGGCAGATTGGGGCCGGCTGCCTGCGGAGTGCCCGGGAAGGGCTGTGTCCCTGCCACAATTCGGGGACCAGAGCAGAGCCAGGGCCCCCCCATGGCACAGAGGGTGCAGAGCCGAGGGGGTCCCCACAATGCTGCGCCCAGTGCTGGATCCGGCGCTTCAGCACCAGCACCAGAGCCGTGGAAAATAATGAACCGAGGACATGGACAGATGACAGGGAGTGTGAGGGGGGACACAGGGTGTTCTCTCTTGGCCCCAAAGAGATGAGCTGGCCCAGAACATCCGGAGGTTTTACAAGGATCCGATTTTAAGGAATTGTATTAAACAATGCCATGCAGGGACAGCCCAATGAAGATGTATGCACTAGATCCAACATCTTGTGAGGAGGTTCTGGGGATACAGCTTCCCACCGTCCTTCCAACCCGAGCAAAGACCATGGTGGGCGCCAGACACCCCAACTGGATGGTCAGGGACTCACTTCTAGGAGAAAAGGACCTGCAAGGGGAGAAGGGAAGCACCCAAGCTCTGAATCATTCCCACGTGGGGCTTCTGTCTCTCTCCATGGGTGATGGTGCTCAGCCCACACAGGGCAGGAGCGCCGGGGTGGGCACCACACGACAGTGATGGCATCGGCTTCAGGGTGGACATCTTCAGGCTGGCGATGATGGCGGGGCTGCCCCAGCTCGAGGGGACCCATCCCGTGGCGTAGAGCGGGATCTTGAGCCGGAGATGTGGCACAGGAACTATCAGGGCAAGGGTGGTGGCTGGAGCAGGTAAATCATTAACGCCGGAGAAAACCAGGCTGGCACCCTGCCCATCACTTGTCGATAGGAAAAGTTGATGTTGGAAGGAGAATTTTCACATATAACCTCCCCCTCCCTTCTCTGCCTTCCCTCCGGGGGCAGAGGGCTGGAGCGAGGAGCCAGCCGGGAGCCACACACGCACCCAGCCCCAAACCAGCCTCTTGCCGAGCACGTTCTCTTCCAGCCCAGCTGGTTTTGCTCCCAGCCTGCTCCGTCTGTGCACATTAAAGCTTTTTCTAGGTCTGAACTGCTTTTGGCAAGCCAGGCTCCTGTTGGTCCCCACCACCCTCCCCATGGCTGCTCCCCCCCGATCCGCTCCCCGTCTGGCTCCCGCTCCCCCTCCCCGGTCGAAGCCCTGCCAGGGACACGGCAAATCAGCGCGAAGCCTGCGGGGCAAATCGGTACAAATGAGACCAAGCAAGAGGGTGGGGAGGGACGGCGAGGGGGGGGCGATGACTCCTGGGTTGGCGCTTCTGTTCCCGAGTTTGATGTTTCCTGCAAACAACCCTGTAAATGCTCAGGAGTGGCTTCGGACATCACCTGCCCCCGCCTCGGCGGGGTTTGGGGCCCAGACGGGGGGGACAACCCTCGCCCCGCTCCCGCAGCCTCCCCGCAGCCTCCCGGCCCTGAGCAGGGACCCAGCCGGGACGGGGACCGAGCTGTAAGTCCTGACATTTCAATCTGTTTTGGGGAGGGATGGGGTGGGCTGAGGATGGAAGGTGCTGGAGGCAGCTGAGGGAGGTCTGGGCTGGGAGCAAAACCCACCAAGGACCTGGAGTGGAAAACAACCCCCTGTTAAAAGCTGCCTGCTCCTGGCAGTTTTGCACTCTCTCAAATAAATTTCCAGGCATCTGGCGGTGCCCAGGGAAGCCCTGTGCCACAGGCAGGGGCTCTGCTGGGAGCAGGAGCCGGTACCCGGAGCGGGGATGTGCAAACCCGCTGGGAGCAGGGAGCCGCTGTTCCCAAGTGATGCTCTTTGATCCCGCTCTCCGGTCTCTTCGCAAGCCGTGTAACTCCTGATTATTGAAGGCACTCGGCCCCGGGGAGGTCATATGGGGCCTTTCTGCTTGGGTTGCTCTCCTAATGACACGTCCGCCTGCCTTCACTGGGGATCTGCTCACGCGAGTCCCTGACAATAGAAAGTTTGTAGAGGATTTTGGATCCTTTCCCCGTGACCGTGTGGTGGTTGCAGAGGTCTGACTGGTTTCACCACTGAAAAATGAAAGGATACTTCAGGAAAAGGGAACCAGCTTGGGACAACACAGAGGGCAGGTTTATTTTAATGTATTTACCCCTCCACGTTTGGGTAATAATCAAAAAAATCAATGGTTTTCTGCAGGTCTGGAGATGAGTATTGCAATTGTGAAAAAACACAAAGCAGGGGAAGGGGAAAATTTAACAGTAAGACACTATTATCCTTGTTATCCGTACTTTTTTTCCCCCTCTAAATCCTCCTTAAAGGAAGTGAAAACTAAACTGAGCTGTTGAATTGCCAGAGGAGGTGAGTTGCTGAGATGCTTAATGGTGTCAACTAGGAATACAGCTCCTCACACCAGAGAATTCGTGTTTGTAGGAATTTTGGCAATTACATCAAAAGGTCACATAACAAGGAACAGTTCACAGCAGTCAGGGGCTTCTTGAAAAAAGGGAAGGAAAGCAGGGCAATGAGGCCCAGCTGTGCATCACACTGGTGGCAAATCCTGGGACTGGCACGGGGAGAAGTTTCTGGCACCCACTGGATGCTGCTGCCCTGCTCTCACTCCTCCTCCATGGCAAGGTTTTGGGTTCTCTGTGAAAATCCGGGACAGGAGGTTGTGGATGTGTCACCCCTCATTCCCTTAGGTCTTCTCACTCTTTACTGGAGATGCCAAGGAATTTCACAGCGCTGCCCCACCCAGAGGCAGTGGGGGGACCCCGGGTTGGCAGGGGGATGCAGACAGACTCCCTTCCTGCCCAGGCATCCCGGGGATTGTCACAGCGGCTGCTCCCGGCGCCGTGCGGGCACCCGGGACCCGCAGGAACGCGGCGGCACGGCCGCTCCAACTCATCCTGCGGCACAGCACGGGTTAACGAGCTGCAATCCCGCTTCCTGCAACAGCTAATAACAGCCCTGCCTCCTCCCGGTGGCTTTGCCTCGGGCCCTTGTTAGTCCTCCTGGTAATCCCTCGGCCGGTACAGACCTCGCTGGGCAATTTGGTGGCCAAGTGCTACCTGCCCGCTTAGTGCCCCTGCCTCCAGTGACAGAACATCCCTTGGCTCCTGCCCACGCTGCAGCTCCGGCACTGCCCACGGCACGGGGCCAGCGGCTGAGCAGCTCAGCCCATTTTTGGGGTGCAATGGAACTGGAAACGCAGGGAGGGTCCCAGCAGCAGGCATTAAAAGCCCAACCAAACACCACCACCATGTACCAGGCAGAAGGCAGAGAGGTACCTACTGCCCACGGGTCAGCACACAGCACTGCAGAGGTTCCTGCCCAAAAATAAATANTAATAATAATAATAAACCGTATTGTGGAGAGAAGTTTGCCTGAAAAGAAGCTGCAAAGTGGTGTGATGTGCTCCGTGTCCCTGTGGAACAGCCTCATTCTTCCTCTCTGCTGGGAGCAGACTATTCCCCAGGAACAATCTGAGTTCCGCTCCTGAAGGGTTTATTGGTGTCCCATCCCTGTGAGAAGGCAGAGCCTTCCACAGGCTCTTCTGTACCTGGCAGAGCTCCTCCACATTCCCTGGAGTACATCCCAACCAGCTTTTCTGCTCTGCAATTTCCCTGCTGCTCCCAAAGCTCTCCCAAACAGCCTTGGACCATTTCTCCTTTAGGTTTTAATTTAGCAGGTGGAATTGTTTGTGCTCCTCTAAGGATGGGGAGGGAGAAGCAGGGGATGTTCCTACTCAGGACCATTTTGAAATGGGTTTTCCAGTGGGATAGATTTCGTGGATGTGGTCACAAAACTGCACTAGTGTCACTGCTGGATCAGCATATCCTCCTCCCCAGTTTATTTTACTGGCTTAAACCTCAAATGTACTGAGTCCTTTGTAGGTGGCAGTTCCTTGGTGTCTGGTTTAGACCTTGTCATGATTTAAATGGCTCCATCCCAAGACTGCTGGCTGGAGCCATTGCTGGGAGCTGGCAGGCAGGAGCAGGGATAAGCCCATGTCCCCCTGGGTGGTGCCCCAGCATTGCAACAGCCTCCCTTTTTTAGGAGTGGCTGAAATCATGGCCCCATCTTGGCCATGCTTTGGCTAAAAGAGACCTGTCCTGTACCTTAGGGGAGGGAAGATCTTTGCAGAGTAGCCTGAGAGAACAACATCCCAGCTAAGAAAATGAAGGGGTGTACTGTGCATGAAACAAGGTCTGTTCCCTGTGACATGTGGTGCTCCTTTCTGCTCTCCCCTGCCCACCTGAGCTGGCAGGAGAGCCCATCAGGAGAGAGGCAGTGACTGAGTGTGTCTGCTGGCACAGGTCTGTGTCCTTAGGGGTGATCCCAAGGGAGAGCTGGGTGGCTGCCACCAGCAATGCTCTGCTTTGCAAGGCTCTGGGGACACTGACCCCAGTGAGAAAGCCCAAGAGGGACAGCTGTGAGCACTGCTGGCTCCATCCCAGTCTCTGCTGAGATGTGCAGAGGTCCCTGCAGGGACACAGCAGGCCCTGGCCCTGCAGCACACACAGCTCAGACCCATCAGGGAGCACCCAGATTGAGTTGGATGTAATCTTGGTCTCTGGGACAGCTGTGAGCCCCCCCTGAAGTTTTTTCTATCTTCAAGGGTGCCAGGATGAATTTACAGGGGGCAAATCTTGCCAAAGTAGCACAACTGCTCACCGTGAGGAGAGGACTGGCTGCCAGAACAGAGGAGGGAGAGAAAGGGATCCTGCTTAAGTGACCTTAGCATGACCACTGACGAGGTGTCCTGCAGGGTCCTCGTAGCCGAACTGGAAATAAAAAAGCAAGATGGGTCAAAAAGTGGCTGGACTTCCAGGCTCAATGGGCTGTGCAAGGTGCATTTTCCAGCTGGAGGAAGGGAATGGCAAAGTCCTGCATTTGGGATGCAGTAATCCCCTGTAGCAGGGCATGAAATGGGCTAAAAGGCAGCTTTGCAGGAAAGGAGCCACATCCAAGACACGAGCAGAGTCAGAATATTGACTGCAAGGAGTTGGACCAAGAGAGGAGAGGATGGGGAAGGCTCTGAAGATAGCAGGAAGAATGGAGACAGAGAAGGGTGAGGGAAATACTTGTGATGTTCTTAAGGGAAGCTTCTCTCCTGTAGCAAGGGCTGACTGAGGACACAGCAATGGACACACCCAGGAGCAGGAGAGGACTGGGCTGCAAGGCAGGAGGGGCATGCAGAGGAGGGGTGAAGACTCCCCCTACCTGTCCCCAGAGGATATCCGGGGAATTTGAGCTGCAAGAAGGTGCATCTTCTGCTGGGAAGATGGGGAGTGATTTGGTGAAGCAGGACCCCTGAGCAGCAGATACAAGAACTGCAGGTGGGAGAGAGCTCGGGTGGGAGCAAGGTTGTATCAATATGGGAACCTTTGGCCATCTTTGGAGTTCCTTAGGAGACACAAAAAGAGCTGGGCTCTGCTAAGCCAGGAAAAGCAAAGCTGAGGGGATCTTCTTCCTTTCTTATAATTCTCATTCCCAGGGCATTTATGGAACGTGAACTGTCCAAGGATAAATGTAAAGGGGAGGAGAACATTTCTAGTACAAGGAACTGGGCTGTAGAAGTTTGGGGAACCTTTGGGTTGGTCAAGGGATGACTAAATGTACCTCAGTGTGTGACAGAGCTCATTGCTTTGCAGAGGAGGAGGCAGAGGAGGTGGAATCCTGTCCATACCCTTATTGGGGATCTGTGCTCCTGTGGACAGAGAGAGGAGCTAACCTCTGTGTCCACACTGAGGACACTCTTGTGGTTTGCTCTGGGGTGGGCAGGAGAACTGGATTTTGGTAATCAGGGCAGAGGTGAGCCACACTGCCCATCTTGGACTGCTGCTGGTATGCCACAGCAGACAGAGGGGACTGGTGCCAGTGACCAGCAAAGGGCTTCTGGAGATTGCCATCATCCCCAGAGGTCATCCAGATGGGAGGCTGAAAGGGAATCCCCCAGTGCAGGTGGTCACAGGCAGTAGGATCCATCCTCAGCTCTCACACCAGAAGGACAAGGAGAAACTTGTAAGTGGGGAATGAATTTCAGAGGTCATAGGAACTGGAAGAAGCTATGGATTTTTTTTCTGGAAACAGGAAAGCCCTGAACATTGCAGGCATGACACAGCTCAAAGGATGGCTGGATCTACATTCCTTTTCCAGCTGCACACACTTCTTCAGCCCTCCAAGTTCTCTCCAGCTGTCCATTGTTTTCTCATGCTCACCATGCCAGCCTGGACACTCTCTCCTCTGCATATCTCTGTGTGCCAACCACACTGTTGATCCCCCTGAGTTGCACAGACACCTTCCCCTCTATCCAGCTGCACATTTTCTTTAGGACACTGACAATGTCATCACAAATTTGGAGCTCATTTTACCAATGAGCTGCTGACTCCATGGCTGGGAGCCTGTGGTCTCCTGAGGCTCCATTAGCAGGTAGAGTGGAGGTGGAGGAAGATGTAGGAAGCTCCCACAGTGGGGCCGAGGCAGAAGCTTTGCGGGTGGTTGATATAATGTGGAGAGACAATCTTATATCTCCTCACCAGGAACCTGCCTCTTCCCCCGAAGGGTTTGTAGCAGGAAAGGCTGTGGGAGGAAAGCCTTTTGCGGTGGAGGACCCTCACGTCTCTGGAGAGTAGCCTGGAGGCTGTGACGGCCTGATCTCATCTCTCAAGGAGTCTGTAAGTTGTGCTGTGAGTGTCACAGGCAGACAATGGTGACTCCAGCCCATTGCCACTTGGTTGAATGCTTTTCACGGGATGTTGGGGTTGCCACAGGGAGCCTTCAGGCCAACTATTTGTGGGTAGAGGCTAGAGGAGAGGTCAGAGACATTGCAACACTTCTCAAGCAAGTGCACAAATGGGAGAAGATTTGACCCAAAATGAGGGAAAACTTTACATGTGGCGGTGCTGTGACTACAGGGAGTATTTTCATCATCTGGCTGAAGGACACCCCAAGGCCAGCAGGAGATGCCAGACAACCTGCACATCCAAAGGCAACAATGCTCACAAAGATGGACCCACTCCATGTCTGGGCTGGAGTTTGGGTCCCGCCAAAACCCACCTGTAAAAAGAGCTAAGCTTCCCCAACCAGAAACTCCAGATCCCCCCAGAAACCGAAAGGCTGGGAATCCAAATGCTGTCAGATTTGTAGACCATGACTCTGAATTTGTCTTGCCCCTGGGATGTGAAGCACATGGTTTGGTGAGCCCACATATGGAGACACAGAAGTGGAGATGAAGAACCCTCCGAGCAGCAGAGCCACGCTGAGCTGCAGGACGTGGGCCACAGCCTCTGGCTTTGGGCACGGTGGGTGGGCAGGCATGGGAAGATTGTTTGGAGGAGACAGGAAACCCCAGCTCTTCTGAAGCCGTGGTTTTGGGAAGAGATTTTGGTGCAACAACTGAGGTCAAGCTGGAGGAAGGCACAGCTCGAGGTGGGAATAGTTTCAAAGCTGGTGACATAGGGACCCAGAGGCAGAGGTGGTGGGATGGCCTCAGACAGTCACTCACACAGCGGCTGTACAAGGTGAGGCTGGAGAGGTGCAGAGCTCCCAGACCCACCAGCCACGCTTCCCTCCTCTTGCCGAGTGCCTGCTGCTTTGCCATAGCCAATTGCCTTCACCCCAGCTCCGATAAACGCTTAAAAGCTCAAATGCAGCAACTCCGGGCTATGAAAACGAAAAGGGGCCCGATAGCCGCTAATAGCCGAGCAGCCCCTGCGGCAAGAGCGTGTAGTGTAGGGAAAGTGGTTTGCATTGATCGGTGGCTCCCGCCCCAGCCGCTCCCCTCCCGCGGCGCTGCCCGGCCGCTCCAGCCGCGGCGCTGGGGAAAACGGGATGAAACCCCACGGGAATTCCAGAAAAGGCAGAGTCCAGGTAATGGCAGGAGCAGGAAGGCTTGTGGGGGTGCTGTGAGATCAAGGGCCCTCCTTCTGCTCCACACTATCCTGTCCCGGCATAGTCACCAGGGCAACGCATCCCTGGGTGACAAACGGCAACGCCAGGGCCACACAGACGGGAGTGGCGCTGAGCCCTGGAAAATGAGTGGCCTGGAAGGAAGCAACTGGTGGATCTAGGAGCCGGGAAGAGTTGTCCTGTGGTTGGTGCTGGGTGTGCAGGGCACCACCAATGAAATCCCACTCATGGAGTGTAGGACCAGCTTGTAAGAGACTACAGGAGTCCTCAGTTTCAGGACAAGGTGAAGGCAGGAGGTTCATCACAACAACACTGACTGGAGAAGAACTTCAGTGCCTCTCTTGAGCCCATTGCTCCATGCCATGTCCTACAGCCATCTGGGAAAGGTTGAGGGCAGCCAATTTCCGTGGGAGCGTTGCAGCTCCCTGGCAGCCTCCCAGTCAGCACTGGAGCACTTGGAGGTCAGCAGCAAAGAAAGGACATCAGTTTGAGAGACAAGGGCTTTGTTCCAGACAGAAAAGCTCTTGGGCATCTGCAAAAACAGATCAGAGCAAGTTCCCATACCCACCTATGGGTGGAGTGGGTTTGTATTGGTACAGGAAACTCACTGGACCATGCCCCTTCCTGCAAGTGGCTGCCACACACCAGAAGCAGGCTCAGGGAAGGGATCTGGGAGGGTTTGGCCCTGTGTCCAGCTTCAGCCTGGAAAGGAGCTAGTGGAGCAGGGGTGTGGTGGTGAACCATGTGTCTGGATGGTAGACAGGGACTGTGGTTGCTGCTTCTGCCAGTCAAAGAATTGGAGAGTATCAAATGAGACTTGTGACGACGAGCTGGAGGATGAAGCTCTGGGTGGTGTGCCAGGAACTCCCTGCTGCAGCATGCTTCAGGGACTAAACAGATCCACAGCCTCCAGAGAAACACCTACAGGTTCAGAGTGGGTACGTGCACTCTTTGTGCTGCATCCAGTGGTACCTGGTCTGCTGGGATGGCTGATGAGTTAGGAAAATTGGAACAGTACCATAGATGCTTGTCCCACATCCTGGAAGTGGAGTTTTGGCTGTTATTTGAGGCATGAGCTGGATGGCCAACTGAGGTGCTGTGGCTCAGCTGCCCCAATGGCTGTGTGCCCTTCCCTCCATCCCTGCGCCTGGTATTTTTTAAGTACCAGAGCACCAGGGACTGCAGATCTCTTTTGTGAGCATCTCTTCTTCCTTCCCTTTGTCCCTCCTTCTCTTTCTTGTCCCCTTGCCACTCGGCTGCCTCCATCGGAGCGTGCCCCTCTCCCCTCGGCAGTCCCGGGGAGGAGAGCGGGGATGCTGCAATTCCCAGGCACAGGTGCGCGGTCCTCGCCGCTCGCTGCCCCCAGGCACGGCCCCCACCGCCGCAGCTGACAGCCCACTGGAAATAATGTGTTGTGGCAGAGAGAGACTCAGCAGACCACGAAGATCTGCTGGTGCGGGAACTGCTCAGCAACCAGGAGCTACAACGCCTGTCTCCCGGCTCCGCGGGGCCTGAGCCGGCTCTGGGGATGCCTCCGCTCCGCCGAAGCCTGCCTGGCTCACACGCAGGGCACTTTCCCACTCTCTCCTGCTCTTCCTCTTTACTCTTTCCCCTTTTTCTCCCTTGCTGTTTCTCTCCGAAGCGTTAAGGATGCGGAAGCGGCCAAGCTGCCCGTCCCTGCACGGGACAGCGCTCTGCCATCCTCTGCACCACTGGGCACAGGAGGGGAACAAACGGCTCTCGCAGCAGCCTTGGAGGAGGAGGATCAGGTGTGCAGGAATGGAACAACCAGTTCCAGTCTTCCAGCAAAGATTTAATCTGTCTCTGGCATATAAACAGCAAATGTTTGTTCAACTGACCTGCAAACAGGAGACGTACATCGCAGCGGGGCCGAGCCGCCCAGCTCCCCACTTGGTTTCTTGTCCTCTAGCAGGGTGACACGGGGCAGGGGACCAGGGACAAGCAGGTCCAGGATGCTCAGGGCATCCTAGGCTCAGTGGCTGGAGCCAGGGAGTGATGTTTGGAGGGGCCTCATCCTGCCCAGCTCCTGCTGCATCCCCTCTGCTCCCCTGGGCAGCGCAGCGTGTGTGGAGCTCTCACAGCTCACAGGCGTGACACACACACAGCATGGCTGAGGGCTGAAGGACAAGCGTGTCCCCGTGGGCAGGCTGTGAGTGCTGAGGTGAACCTGCAGGCGGGAGGCCCCGAGCTCTGCCTGCACATCCCACTGTGATGGGAGAAATCAGCCTGGGCTGCTGCAGGTCAGGGCTGCACCCCCAGGGCTCCCCTCCACATCCCAGGGGACACGGGTTCATTACAAGGGGACTTTTTTGCCTATTTTCTGCATGAGCAGATCTTAGTGGCAGGGTCGACTACCAGCTCAGCCCTTCCAATGCAGGGGGTTCTCCCCCAGCCCTCCCTGCAGCTCAGCCTTCCCCTGGGAAAGCCACAGTGTGGTTCATTCCCTGTCCCCATGGCAAGTGGGAGATACTCTGCTGTTTGATGCCAAACCTCAGAAAGAAATTTGAAAGGGTTCTATGCAGGTAATTCTATCACACAAACACTCTCGGGGGAAGGGGATGCCCCTAGGTGCCCGTGGTGAAGAGAGTGGGTACCAGAGCATGGGAGCATCCTTCAGCCCAGCACAGCCACTGCTTGGGCATGGGGCTCTACCCAGGAGAAGCTGACAAGTCCCTGCAGAGCCAAGCAGTGTCCGGAGGTGTGACACAGGCATTTGCATCAGTGTTAGGTGCCCCATGACTGCTTGGTATCTGTGAAGGAACCCAATTTAATGACTGTGGTGCCTGTGCAGGTCTGGCTCCTCTGTGAGATGAGGAGCAGGGGGACTGTGCCCCCTGCCCATCTCAGAGCTGCTAGGGGCCAGGCTGTGGGACAGGAAGGACACTGCTGTCCCCAGGGAGGTTGTGATGGGAAGCACAGAGGAGGCAGCCCAGTGTCAGGGTCCTGTGGGGTACATTGCCTGGGCATTTTGTTCTTGGCACCACCTGGAAGTGGGGGAAGTGTAGTTTAGCCTGGATTGGTTTTTCAGGCCAGGTTATCCCTGTTCTGTCACAGGGCAGTGTCAGTCCCATGGGGCTAAGGAGTCTGGACTGCTTTTCCAGCAGTATCATCCTGTTACAGGCATTCAGTCTGCAGCCTCTGCCATGCAGTCCACCCATCCCACTGCCCTCTCTGCACCTGGGTCACACATTCACATGCAGGGTTGCAGGTACCAGAGCTTTGGAACACCTTGGCAGGCTCTGGCACTGCAGTACCCCAGGAGATGGAAAAGCCAAATGAATTCGTGCCCAGCTATTTATTGAGGCTGCTGATTCTTTTCCCTTTTATTCCCTGCCCTCAGCTGGGAAATGTCCCCTGAGCTGGGCTGGGGCTGCCCCAGAGAGGCTCTGGCTGGCCAGCTAGGTCACCTGGGCACCTCAATGTCAGTTTGAGGTGGTTTAGCTCCAACGCTTTTAATAGTGTTTGTTTTCCTTTTCCTCTGGGGTGGTTTGGGAGAAGAGGGTTGATAATGGGATCAGCGTATACAGGCATACCTGCAGGGTTTGGGCAAAAATTCCATCACTGGCCTGGGTTTAAATCTCAAAGTTGGCAGCTCCTTACTGAGGTTTCAGAAGCTCCACTCCCTAGGGCTCCACTCTCTGGGACCAGGAGGTGCCCACAGAGCAGAGCCATCTCCCCAGGAGCTGCAGGCACAACTCACCACCCCCATGCTGTCCTTCTTCCAGGGCACACTGTGCTTCCCAGAGAGGCGTGGGGAGATTCACCTGCCGTGCCCCTCCATTCCCAGCAGGAGGCCTCCACCATGTCCAAGGACGACGGGGGCTGCAAGCTGACCTCAGTCTACAAGCACAAGGAGAGGAAGCCGAAGAAGCCTCACTACATCCCGAGGCCATGGGGCAAACCCTACAATTACAAATGCTTCCAGTGCCCCTTCACCTGCATGGAGAAGTCCCACCTGTACAACCACATGAAGTACAGCCTGTGCAAGAACTCACTGTCCCTCCTCATCGAGTCTGACTGGCCCTACAAGAAGGGGAACCTGCTGCACCCGGAGCTGCGGCTGCTGCACGCGGACAGCTCCCGCCTGCGCGGGCGGCGCGACGAGCAGGACACCTGCGACTCCTCGGCCACCCCGGGAGGCTCCCTCCGGGCCAAGCAGGGCCCCACCAGGGACGGCCACGAGGAGAAGCCGATGACAGCGGTGGAGATCCTGCCTGCTGAAGGGGCTGCTGAGGAAGGTGGCCAGTTCCAGGAGGAGGAGGAGGATGTTGCTGGTCTGCTGAGGGAGATGGATGCGGGGGAGAAGAAGGAGAGAAACGAAGAGCCAGGTTGCCAAGGTGACCCAGTTGAATCAGAAGTGAACACTTTGGTCTTCGGCTTCAAGAACAAGAGGGACAACAAGCCTTGCAAGGAGGTGGAGCCTGAATTCATCATCACAGATGTCTTCTCCCTCAAGAACCATGTCAGGAAGAGCAGGGAAATGGCCTCCCCTGACCTAGATGCAAAGCCAAAGCATTGCAAAGTGCCAAAGAAATGCCTGGCCAGTGGTGGGATCCTGATGGAGCAGTGGAAACTGGTGGCAAACGGGCAAAGGAGGAACACACCTGAGGTCTCCCCACCTTGTACCGACACCAACATCATCCCATGTTACCCCCCTCCTGCCTACAGTGACTACCACGAATCTCAGGGCCTGAACCTCTCGCTGCTGGGTATTAACTACCCTTTGAACCCCAGTCTCTTTTCCTACCTGAGCCCCACCATGGCCAACAGCACAACAACACACCCTCACTTGGCTCAGCTGCCCTTCCTGGCCTCCACAGCCCAGCTGATGCACCCCCATGCCTCCCACTTCCAGCCTCTGCAGAGCCCTGAGCGCTCAGCCTTCCTGCCCCGCTTCTACTACCCCCTGCTCTTTGAGCACACCTTCGGCTCCACGGAGGGCAAGATGTCCTCCAGCAAGCCAGAGCCCCAGCAGCTGCTGGGCTCAGTCATGCCCACGCCACCCCAAACCAAACCTCCTAGTGAGCCAAACAAACCTGGGATGCTGAAAGTTCCTGTTCTGAAGGCAGGTTTTCCTTGGTCCAAAAGTGTCCAGGAGGAGCCAGGCTCTGAGCTCGGCCACTCTGACATGCTGAGGCAGGAAGAAGAGGAAAAATGGCTGTCCCAGGAGAAGGAGAGCAACCCAGCCTTGGGCCTCAGCAACCTACGCAAGAAGTCAGCCACTGACATCTACCAGACCGTGGTGGGGATGAAGGACAGCGCTTTCACTCACAGCAGTGTCAGGAAGACAGAGTTGCCAGTGGTGACCTGTCTGGAGACCAGCAGCCCTCCAGGCAACCCACTGAAGAGGAAGTTCCCTGCCAATGGGCTGGATTTGGTAGGACCCGAAAGGCTGATGCCTGGGAAGCTCAGCTACCAGAGCAGGTAAGGTGCCTCTTCCTCACTTCAGATTGACATTGTTTCTCTCCACATCCTGTTGTTTCTCTCTTCCCCCCATTAAACCATGGGATGAGCCCCAGGGAGCTGAGTACTCTTCAGGCTGCTGGTCCACACCAGTGCCCACCCAAATAGAGCTCCCTGCCCTCCAGGGCCTCAAAAGCTCCCAGGTGCCTCCAAGCACCTAGGCTATGTCCCACTTGCTGTCCCTTGCCTTCTCCTATCTACACCGAGCCAGAGGTGATGTGATGTCTGTGTGGGCTGGACCTGTGCTCCCCAGGCACCAGGAAAGCACCTCATGTGTCCCCAGATATCCTAGGTTTGCTGGAATGATCATCTATTTTTAAACATATGCATTTGCATTCCTTTGATTCACCCTCTGGTTTCAAAGCCCAGAAGGAGGGTCACATTCCCAAACATTTCCTTTTACCTGGGGCTAGAAATATGCACAGCTCCTTTAAACAGAATTTCAATTCCTTCCCTGGTTGTGCAAGTCCAGCTGTGGCTCCAAGAAAAATGTCACAGTAAACCCACTGCTTTGACACCCAGAAGAACTTTCTCTGGAGAAATTTTTTTGGTTTTATGTCTCCACCCGGCCTTTCCATGCTCCCAGCTGGCTGGACAGGTTCCCTGCAATTGGGCCTTCAGGACTGCGGGATGGTCATTTCCATTAACATTCTCCAAGAGGAGGGGGAATCCAGGCTGGGTTAGCTGAGGTGAGATCAGCACTATCTCCCCAGACTCTCCCTTTGTTGGTACCATGAAACAGTGTGTGCCAGGATCCATCCCCCTCTCCTGAGTAAGGAGGAGGTCCAGCCAGGGCTCTGCCTGCCCTGACCAAAGCTCCTCCTGGAAGGATTTCAGGCCGGCAGCAGCCAGTGGGGGAAACCTGGCTAATCTGGTAATGCTGGCCCTGGACATAAGTGTGAGGATTTTAATGTCTTTTTCCCTACTGATTGTATCCACTTCTTCTCTGCAGTGGCTCAAGGGCCAACCCTGGCCACATCCCCAAGGCCGTGGACCACTGGCACTCAGATATCCTCACAGGTCAGCCTGAGGAACCAGAGAGGGGCAATGACACTGAAGTCCTTCCCTCTATGGGTGCTGCCCTGGACCATGGCCTCTGTAAGCAGAGCAGACCCCAAGAGACTTCTGCCACCATGGCAGACTCTGAGGCCACAACCATGCTTATCGGGGACCTGTCCAAAACCTTGGAGGAGTACCAAGAGGTGGAGAAGAAACTGTCTGATATGGCAAAGGAGGACACCCCTGGGCAAAAAGAGCTGAGGGACCAGCTGGTCAAAATCCGAAGGGAGCTCTACCACGTCCACCAGGCACTGGAGAAAGCCACCAAACCCCATGAGGGGCCACTGGACCTGTCGGTGAAGAGATCCTCAGAAGGTCTGGAGAAGGTCCAGCAGGCCAAGAAGGAACACTGCAACGTGAGCCTGGGAAGCGAGAAGCTTCATGGCAAAGACCAAGGGCCCCTCAGCACATGTCTGGCCGCCGAGGAGGCTGGAGACGGGGAGGGGTTGCCCAGCTGCCTCCTGGAGGCTGAGAACAAAACCATTGACCTGCTGATCAAGATGAGCCGCTCCGAGAGCCTGCGGGCGGCCTCCTGCGAGGCCCCGCTGGGCGCCGTGATCAAGGCCGAGGTGCTGCCCCTCAGCGTGCCCCTGGAGCTGCGCCACGTCATGGAGCCCTACTACAGCCGGACCACCAAGTGCGAGGCTGACTCCAGCGTGCTGCTCTGCTCTGACGGCAGGTCCAGCAGCACGCAGGGCCCGCAGCTGCCGGCCGGCGCCGAGGACGGGCCCCTGGGCTGCCGCGCCATGCAGCGCTCCCTGTCCTGCAGCCTCCCCAGCGACACCGACGCCATGTGTGTCCACAGCCCCCTGCATGCTGACCCCTAAGTCCAGCTTGCTCCAAAGCTCCTGGATCTCACCGACCACCTCATGCTTCACCTTCCCAGTGTCCCGCCTCTCCACCCCTCCTCTTCGCCACGGATGGAAGCTCTACCATCACCTGGCTGGGACTGCGTTGTGTGGGGTTCCAGCAGCTCCCTCAGCTGAGCCCCCCAGGTGTAAAAATCCAGCCCCTGTGCTCCCCAACATGTCACGGACAGTGCTGCTGGGCTCTGCATGCTCCCAGCCTCAGCACCCCAGTCCTGAACTCCCTCCGAAAGGGGAGTCACCAGCAGGCACCAAGAGGAAACTGCTAAAAGCACCAAGAGAAAACTGCCAAAAGCACCAAGCTTTCATCAAAAGGCTCACCCAGCCCTCTCATCAGGGACACTCAGGGACATATGCAACCCGGTTCCCATAATCTGTGGACAGGGGAGGGACTACAGAGGGCCAAACCTTGGTCCAGGCTGTGCTCAAACTGACCACATCTGTCACCTTGTACAGAGCAAAGACACAGTGGCTTTGTCCCATGGAGGCTGGGGGGTCACAGCCAGGAACCAGATGCCCAGCTGGACTGACCCAGAGGCCAGGAGTTTTTTGCACTGCGGAGACAAGAACATTCTGCCAGTAACAATGGCAAGTGTGATGCAGGAGCCGCCTTGCCAGCTCCACACCTGGGTCCTGAGCTCTCTTGCCCAGGCCATTTGCCGTGTGTAGGGAATACTGGGCTGTGGGGACTTGTTCCTGTCTGCTGACCATCCAGAGTCCTGGTCCTCCTTTTGCTTTCACACAGAAGGGACCTTCCCTCTCTCTCTCTCTCACCATGTAGACGTGATGCATGTTCCTCACCAAGGCCCCTATCCTGCAGAGTTCAGCTCCCAGGAGCTCCTGCCCACTAGTCCTAATCCCCCAAATGCTGGCACATGGGACAGCAAAATGGGTGAGAGGATGCTGCTGTGAACCACAGAGCTTAAGGGACACAAACCCACAAAACAACTGTGAAGGGACAATACTTGGCCTGTCCCAAGCTGGAATAACACCAAGCAACCACCCCAGAGCCAGAGCACTGGAGATCAAACCAGGCAGGCAGGTGACTGCTGCGTGTGGGATCCGTGCTGGCCTTCCCAAAAGGCCACGTTCTCCCTGTGTTCACTGGGGGCTCCTGACTTTGTTGGGCAGACTGGGACCCTCTGCAGGGCAGTCACACATCCCTGTCCCCACTACCCTTGTGAGAAACATCTGTTCTGGCTCAGGATGCCCTCGTGCCTGGCCTCTCCCTGTAGTACTCTCCCAGAAAAGCATTTCCTCTCCCACTCACACTTTGTATTCAGGACATGGTGGGGTATTCTGTTAGCACCCAGGGCCATCACCAGCTTGGTGGCTTGTTCCTTGAAATGGGAAGTCCTGAGATGGGGGCCAGGAAGGCAGGACAAAGAGGACAGTGGCAAAGCCACAAACAAGGGAGGTACACAGCATATCCCAGGAGCTTTACACACTCTGGGCCCAACGAGGACAATTCCACTGTGGTGGCTGAAGAAGGCAAGGCCCCATGTTGGACATGGGACTCCTGGGTGCTTTGATGGAACCAGACAACATGAAGAGTTGGCTCTTCTCACCTGATTGCTCTCTGGACAAAGCTTCCACATCATCAAAGGGGTTTATTTCTCACTGAAAGAATTTGCTTAGGGCACAGGTCCCTGTGGGGTTATTGGTCTCTTCTCTCTGGAGGAAAGTGTGGGGTGGGGGAGAGTGGGACATTCAGAAGGAGAGATGCTCAGCAGTGTAGCCTTTTTAAGCCAGCTCCAGATCTTCCTGATGGGCCATGTCCTGCTGCTTCCCAGCATGGCCTTGGTCCCACAAGGGAGGGTGGAAAGACCCCACAAGAACAGACCCCAGAACTTGAGTGGAAGTTCCTTAATCCCAGAGCCCAGGAGGTGGCATTGCCCAGCCTTTCTTGGTGTAAATTGTGCTGTCACCTCTGGAAGCCAGAACAACATCAGCACCATCAGCAGACCCCCCACATCAAGCACCTTGCTCACATCACCCACCCCCAACAGCTTCTCAGTCTCCCTCCAGCCTCTTCTGCCATCCTGTGCCACTCTGTCACCCCATGTCCTGCTCTCACCTCCTCTCCCCAGCTCCCTCACTGCCCTGGCAGCCCATACCCCACCTGCCAACACCTCCCTGTTCCCATATCTCAGGGCTTGCTCCCTACTCTCCCCTCTCGCCATCTTTTCTTCCATGCCTAGACCTTCACCCCAGTCACAGCAGGAAACCCAGAGGCACAGCCAGGAAGTTGGATCCCATTTTCCCATTACATCCTTCCTTGCCCTCCCATCCTTTACCTCCTCTGAGGAACAGCAAGTCATGTAGGTCTCTGCCTACCTGGCTCCCAGTCCCCAGCATCACCCCGTATTTTTTAGCAGATCCCCAAGTGAACGTGGGCACCTTGGAGGTCCCGGACACCAGAAGGGTAGCTGAGCTCTGGGACCATCAGCTGTGAGCTTCAGCAGGAGATCCACACCCAGACCACCAAGCAGTGCTGCCTTTCACCCCTTGTTAGCTGAGATGTTGCCTGCACACCATCACCCCTCTGTCCCCAGAGCCTGACTCCATCCTGCTGCCAGAGCTGGGATGCTGCCTTGCTCTGTGGAGCCCATGCTGTGAGCTGGACAACTCCCATGAGCAGAGCAGCCCTCCCTGTGTCACTCACTATGTCCCTCACCTCTGCAGAAAGCTGGGGGGCAAGTGGAAGCTGGGGGCTGATCACACAGTATTTATTGTTCACAGTTTTACGAATGTACAAAACAAAAACCAAACCATTAAAGGGAAAATCTCTAAGTGGGAGTTGCTCCTGGCTGCTTAGTTCTTTCCTGGGAGTGCTGTCTGCTCTGGCTGGATCCTGCAGCAGACTCATGGCACAGTTCCTATCACAGAGCCTCCGTTTTTGGGGTGCCAGGTGAGCCACCAGCAGGATGTGTCCAGAAGTTGACACTGGCTGAGCGTGATCTTTGTTTATGTGGGGGGGCTTTGGCTCTTTCACTCCGCTGGATCAGCAACAGGACCCCTCTGGCTTGTCCTGTGCTGGGGAGAGGGGTTGCCCACTGTGTCTGACAGCAGAAGTCAGGCTGAGACATGTCCTCACAGAAGACATGAGTGTCCTAATTCATAGAATTCCAGAATGGTTTGAGTCAGAAAGAACATTAAACCTCATCCCATGGGCAGGGACACCTTCCACTATCCCAGGGTGCTCCAAGTCCCATCCAACCTGGCCTTGGACACTTCCAGGGATCCAGGGACAGCCACAGCTGCTCTGGGTACCCTGTGCCAAGGCTTCACCACCCTCACAGGGAAGGATTTCTTTCTAAATGGTAATCTAAACCTACTCCCTTTCAGTCTGAAGTCATTCCCCTTGTCCTGTCACAATGCTGCTTGCTCCCACAGAAGTCCCTGCACACATACGTGGCCTTTTCCTTCCATCTCCTTTACCGTCTGCCACGGCTGGACTTTGGGACCACAACACCAGACCCTGAGTTCTGGTGCAGGGAAGAGCAGAGAGAGGGTGCAGGGTCATATCCCATGCCCCCAGTTCCACCCTGGCCATCAGCCTTTGCACCTTGTCCCCAGGGGTGCTGGTAGCAGCATTTCTGCCCTGCCATGGCTGTCCAAGGCAGTCCCCTCCCCAGGGACTCCTGCCTGCAGGCCACTAGGGAGGTGGCTGAGCTGGTGGCTTCATTCCAGTTGAAAAGATGAAAGCATTTGCCCTTACATTGAAATAATGGATGTGAGTTGAACTACCAGGTTGGTTTATCCAGGCTGCAATCTGCACCCCCAGGGCCCTCAGCCCACTCCAGCACAGGACCCATTACACGGCTATTTGGTCACCCTAAAGGCATTTGATAGCAAGCCATTACCCACCCTTTACACACAGGCCCACTGATAGCCATCGTTCTTGGCCATGCTTGGCCACACTCCCTCTACTTGCGTGTCCCCCCCCATTTTCCTGCCATCCAAGCCCACTCCCAGTCAACAGATGGAGGACCCAGCCAAATCCCTCCCCTGCCCTGATGAGGCAGCAGCCCCCCTGTTCCTTGGGCTGGGGGGATATGGGGTCACAGCAGGTCCCTGGCACAGCTTAGAGCCCAGCAGCTCCTGGTCAATGGAGCTGCACAACTTTTATGGGTTTCTAACCCCAGGTGGGTACAGCTGCTCCTGCTCAAGTATTCCTTCTCCTCCAGATTCAAGAGCCATGGAGAGCTCAGGGATTGGGAGAGAGGCAGTTTCCTAATAAATAAACCCTGAGGGAAGGCTTATCTCAGGCAAGGCAGTGGAAGGAACCAGATTCCAAGGTTCCTCGTAAAAGAGGAGGTTGTTAAGCTCCCCATCCCATTGGCACAAGGACTTGGCCCCAGGGAAGCTGGGATTGGAGGACACTGAGCGTGGATTTGCTGCATCCCCAACCAGTTTTCCAGCCACGTTGGTGTGACTGTGAGCTCTGGCTGGATGCCCTGCCAGGGTGAACAGCAAGGTGGAGAGTGTGGGGGCAAACCAGACACCCTGGGATATAGGGATGGGACAAGATCTCCTGGGGAAGGGTGGCAGGACATCATGTCAGGCTGCTCATTATGAGCAGGGCAGCCCCGAGCACGAGGTGGGAACATTCCAGAGACCTCTGAAAATGCTGTGTCCCCAGATCTCCCTGGTGTGGTGGCAAAGGGCCGGTGACAAAATCTGGGGGTGGAAGAGGACATTCATTGCAGAAGTCCCAGGAGTCATCCACCTGCACGGAGGATGGCTGGGGCTGTGGTGGGTATCACCTCTTCCCACTGCACTCCAGCCTGGCAGGAAACCAGGGTCCAAGGGATGGAGCTGGAAACTCCCTTGGGTTTGTCCCCAAGTAAAACATGTGGTGGAGCCAATGCCATGTCCAGAGTTGGATGCTGCAGGGTGCTGGGTGTGACACCAAGAAATGGGGACGCATTTGCTGCCAGGGGGAGTTCACCCCTTCCACACAGCAAGGTGCAGCTGGGTGGGGGAGATCCAAGTGATTTGGGGCCACACAAATCCAGAGGCTGTGGCTAAGATGACCAGGAGGGTGAGTGCTGAGGTCCCCCACCCCGCTGTGCCAGCCCCATCTGCAGCAGGCCAGGGAGCTGGGCACTCACTTGGAACTATGGGCTACCAGGTGGAACCAGCTGGGTGGTGGTTCCTGCCCAGCACAACCAGTTTTCTCTTACCCCAACGTGGGCAGGCCAGAGCTTGGAGCAGTGGAAAGTTACCAAACGTGGGCTCAAGAAGGGCCAAGGTCGGCCAGGAGATTTCTGAGCAGACATGTGAAGCTGCAAAGACAACCTGGAGCAGAATTGCTCCATCTCAGGCAGGAGGGAGGCAATGACCCAGCCTTGTAGCAGTGACAGGGCACCTTTAAGTGTGAGCCAAGGGCAGGGAAAGATACCAGGCAGAGAGGACTCTAGAGTTAGGAAGACAAATCAGGAATTGACCCAAAGGGGTCTCATCACTCCAGAGGGCCTGTCCCAACCCACCTTGCACTTCCCACCTGGGTAAAGGCTGGGCAGGTTTTCTTTCTGCCAAAAGACTGCACGATGGGGGATAGTTTCCCCATGAACTTAAGTAAGGACTGGTGTTGTTCTTGGGAGGTTGGAGTAAAGTGTCCTGGAAAGTACAAACAGGAGAACACCATTCCCTTTGTCTCCTCCTCATGCCTCTTTCAGCATTGTTCCTCCCTTTTCTTGGAAGCTTTAGCACAGTAGGAGCAAGCAGGGGAGGTTGTGGCTCCCCTCGAGGTACAAATGTTGCCCCCAGGGCTGGTAGCACACCAGGGAAGCAGCACAGATGTGCTGAGACCTGGCAGGGGCTGATCTGCCAGGGCAATGCAGATCAGAGGGACAGCCCAGCCCAGGCCTCCCCCTGCTCTCATACAGGCTGCAGGTCCTGGGGAGGAACAGCAAGTCCTCCTGATCCTCCTGGGAGCTTCTCTGTGGAAGGAAGAGGAGCAGAGACAGCCAGAAGCATCACTCCACACATTGCCTGTGGCTTCTCTTGGATCCTCTGCTCCCAGCTCTTTGTGGAAGGGGCACTACCAACCCACCATAGTCTCTGCCTCCAGCCATCTCCCTGAGACCTAGCGACTGTGCCCTGGCTCTGATGGAAGCACTGCTGCACTGCTGGTGTATTTCGAGTCCCACATGAACTCTCCAATCCCCATCAGCCACAAACACTGAAGTGCAGAGCAGTCCCTGAGATTGCAGCTCCAGATCTGCTCCAGCAGTAGCCATGTTCTTCATCCCCCATAGCATGTAAGCAGTGTGCAGGAGTAGCTATCCCATCTCCTCAGTTTTAAATGAAGAAAAACAGTACAAAAGGCTACAAAAGCTCCCTGCTGTGTTTTCCCATCTGTTATTGCAATTGGAGGTTTCCTTTCCCTGCTCCTCGATGCTTCTGAACGGATCATTTCCCTGGGTACTTGCCCAGGGCAGAGCCCTTCTAGCTTTGGAGCTGGATCAAAGGCCCATGGAGGGAAGCAGTGAGGTTTTAAGTGCTTAAAAGAGCTGGGGCGGGTGAGAGCAGTGCTCTGGCTCTCACCAGGGCCGATGCTTCCAAAGGCAGTCAAGCCGAGCAGAGAGAAGGCTTCCCTCGGGCTTTGCAGGCTAAGGCAAGGTGAGATCCTGGCTGCTGCTGCTGTTTGATCAGCCCCTGCCTTCCCTGCCTTCCTGCCCACTCCCCTGCCTGGGAGGGGCCCATGCCTGGTGGGACTGGGGCAACACAGGAGATGTCAAGTGGTACCAGGCACTGTGGCTGCGTGTTCTCCACTGCTGCCTTGGAGTGCAGGAGAAGATGCTTAGGGTCAAGTGGTTGAGAGAGAAGGAGCAAACATTTCTGCGAAGCAGAAGCTTCCTGAAGACCCAAGAGCACCTGCACAGCTGGCTGCTGTACCTGGGCAGCCCTGGTTCCCTCAGCCCAAGCAGCAGCTGCTGCAAAGCCAAAACACCCACATAATTTTCCCAGATCCAGGGCTCAGGAGGTCAAAGCACTCAGCCACTGTTATTTACTCCCTGATTTTAGGTGCGGGGAACTCAAGGATGTTGCCAGTTTGTGGTTTGGGTGGGAAGTGGAACAGAAAGTGCAGGTGCAGGCGCTTCCTTGCTTACCTGTAGCCAATAGCCACAAGCTGGGGTTCCACCAGCAGTGTGTGTGTGCACACCTGCACCCTTCCTGTCCGGAGGAAGAGCTGGAACAATCCCTCATGGAAGACCAATTGGCTCATCCATAAGAGAATGTTCCCAGTAACCACTTTGCTTCAGTAATAGCCATGCCCCAGGGACCCTACAGAGCTCCTGGACATCCAGAGCCCTCAGTGGGCCGAGCATGGAGCTGTGTTTGCAGAAAGCTTCTGTACATTTTCCACTTCCTGCACGGCCTTGAGATGCTATTCCCTGCCAGGACAGGACGATGCTTCTCTTTCCTCCCACCACCCTTCCAGGCCAGGTGGAGAAGCCAGGATGGGAGTGAGACAACCTGGTGGGACCATTACCCAGCTCCCATGGCCCTGGGGACAGGCCTGTGCCCCAGTCGGGTGGAGAAGGGGGTGGCAACTGCGATGCTGCCACCAGGACAGGGATTCATCCTCAGGGCTGTTCCTGGCATGAAAGGGGCTTCGTGGCAGTGCCCCTCTGTGCTTCACAGCTTCTGGCCCTTCCCAGCAGGCTCAACAGGGAGCTTGATGTCCCAAAGAGGATTAACTCCCTAATCCTCTTGTGAGCCTTGTGGGCAAGGGAGGCTTCGGAGGAGGAGGGAGAAAGGGAGAAGCTGAGGCATCAGCTGAGCCCTTATCAGACTCTGGAGAATATTTTCCATTGGTTAGCTAACCAGCAGCAGGGATTCTGAGGTGTCCATGCTGGCCAGAGGACAGGGCCAGGTCAGTTTTAGGGACCAGAGTAGTTATAGCTTTCCTGTCTGAAGGGATTTCTATGATACCTGATTAGAAGCTGAGTTCTTGTCCTCACCTCCATAGAACCAAGCTGAGGAAGCCCTAGCCCAGTCTCAGTCTGCATGGGGGGATCAGACTCCAAGAGCTGTGTCCCCCAGTGTCCCTGAGTCCCTGCATATCCCCAGCTGGATGCTGCAAGCATTCCATGGAGCACTCCAGTGGGGGAGTGCAGCCAGGACAGAAGCTCTGCTCAGGCTGGGGATCATGCTTTCTGTGTGTAGATGTGCAGTGGCTGCTCCAGTTTCCCACTGAAACCTCTTGCACACTCCTGAGATACGACTTTCCCTTGCGCACACGCACAGACACAGACACGGTGCATTCCAGCCGCTCCACGATCGGTGCCAATCATTCCCAGTTGTTCGGACAGACGGGGCCGCCTGGTGTCCGCGCAAAGCAATGACCAGCCCGTGTCCAGCCCGACACCCATTGCCATCCCACTCCATCCCCCTCATCACCCCTACAGTCCCAGCAAATCACCACAGCCTTTGGCTGCAGCCTTCTTGTGCCGACAGTGGTGCGGAGCAGGCTGGGGACTGCTGGGATCCGAGGGGCCAGAGAGCTCCGGTGTCCAGCAGGGACCAGAGCCACAGGAGGGTTTTGCAGCCCCACAACTGACACTAGACTGACACGGTGGACTTTCAGGTTCCCCCACACTCTCCTCAGCACAAAGCTGTGCTCTAGGTGAGGAAATATTCTCAGTGGATGGGTTTGGGTTGTTTCCCCACAAGTCTGTAGCTTGGTAGCAATGACCTTGACTCTTCCTGTGGGATCTCCCTCTGGCTCCCTGCACACTTGTAGTGTGCCAGGCAGGGGCCATGCCTGTCCCCCTGGGCACAGGGACTGGCAGAGACCCAGGGCTTCTGTGTTCCTTGTGGACACACAATCAAGAGCTGCTGCCTCTGTGCCAGGGGAGGAAAAGCCACAAGGGATAAGTTTGCCACTTATACCTGCAAGGAATGTGCTCCAGGAAAGCCTGAACTGAACCCAACCTCTTTCCCTCGGTCCACCTCTGGCAGCAGCAGGCTGACCATGGCCATGTCCTCGAACCCTGCAGCTCCCAGTGCTGGTGTGGGCATGGGCTGTGCCCAGGCTCTGCCATGACACAAGCCTCTCCTGGGGTCCAGGATGGCTTCTGAACAGGTTGTGACAGAGCCACGGTCCTGGAAAGGTGAATGGGAGCCCCAGGGCCAGGCTGTGTTTGTTTATCCTGGTGATGGAGCACACAACAGCGAAACAAAAGGTCAGACCCTGTTGCCCTGGGAGATGGTTTTTGAAGCTGCCTCCCGTCCTGCTGGGGCTCGGGTGGAGTGGCCCCAGCACTTGTCATGTCAAGTTATTTTTGTAATTTTGGCTGGTAATAGGTCTGAGGCAGGCAGTGTGAGGTTCAGGGATGCATTGATCCAGGACCAGAAGGGCCCTAAACAGCTGGTGAGAAGAGCACTCAGCCCTGGGGCGTGGAGGCAGATCCCCACCTCACAGGTCCTGCAACCAGACAGATCCCAACCTGCTTCCTTAGTCCTAAGGGAGGCACATGCAGCCCCTCCAAGCATCCCAAAAGGTGGCTGAGTCTGATCAAAACTTCACTCACATTTGGCCCATCTGAATAACGAACAGCCAGAAACTTCTTCGTGACTTGGCCAGGTTTAAGGTGAGTAGTTTGAGCTCACTGTGGTCAAAGGTGGAGAGGGCACTCTCAGGAAGCACTGTCAGGAATCACTGCCAGGGAGGGAGGGCAGGTTCTGAGCAGCCCCTTGCAGGCTGCTCTTGCTACCTCTGCTTTTACTCCTGGCCCTCTTTGCTGGGGCAGAACTAAAAAATGCCACCATCAGCTCCAAGCACAGTTTTGTCCAGTTGTGGGGAGCCTAGGTTGAGCAGCATGGAGATAGAAAGGGGACTTGTTCCAGCAGTCCTGGCTGATCTGCCTTTTCTAGGAATGCTTCTCCATCACTGCACCTCAAAGCCTGACATGGGAAAATTCCCCAGTCTCCTTGCTGTAAGTGGGAGACTGAGGCACACACCTGCAGCGTGCCCAGACTGGGGCACACAGGGAGGCAGTGGTGAAGCTGTGAGGAGTCCTGATTCACTGCATGATTGTCCCTGTGCTGCCCCAGCAAGCTGCCAAGGGTGAGGAGCAGCAAATCAGCACTTTTGCTTCTAGACAACAGCCCCATACCCCCGTGCAGCTGGATACCTCCCTCTGGCAGAAGCAGGCAGGTGAGACACGGACCAATGCTGGGGAAAAGGCACGTTGTATCTGGGCAGGAGACCAGCAGGGAGCAAAAACCACGCGGATCAGCCCTTGTCTTGCTGCTTCTGGTTGTCAGCACAAGGAGTTCTTGTGTTTACCCAGACTTCAGGGCAATTGCCCGTCACTAACAACACAACATCCCTTGGCCCCACTGCCCTGAGCCCAGCAAGAGAGCAGGACAGAGCCAGAGGGAGGCCAGCACTGCCAGGGAACAACAGGCAGTCCCCAGGACAGCAGGATTAAGGTACAGGATCTGTGGTGCTGGGCTTGTACCCACAGGTGGTTGGTGTGAGCCGTGTGGGGAACAGTGTCAGAGCCCTCTTCTTGGGTTTGAACCTCTAGAAGCTCAAGCTAGGCTCAGGACACACCATCAAGGGTCTGATGGCAGCTTTGGGTGTCTAGTGCCCAGGAAGCCAGGTGGATGCCCCTGATGAGGGGTGTGTGGCAGCTGGCACATTATCTCCCTGACAGTGACTCAGTTTCCCCATCTGTAAAATCCAGCTTCTTGGGTTGAGGACTCTGACCAGCTCTGAAGGAGGACCCTGGCAAGCAGTCCTGGGATATGGAGGGCTTGTTTCCACCAAGCAGATTTTAGCTGCTGGAGGCACAAGGCATAACCACCATGGGGAAGGAAAAGCTGTTCCCAGGGCCTCAAAACAGCAGAAATTGCATTTCCATCCATATTCTCTCATCCCCACCATTGCATATTTGCATTTGGTAACTCTGCGATTATTCAAGGATGGCTTTTAGATAATTGTAGTATTTGCACATGAGAAGGACTATTTGGCACTGTATGCCTTTGCTTTCTTCAGCTGTAGTCTGGGGAAATGTCACATTAGTGAGCAGCACAGGGCATGTGATCCAGGCAATCATGGGACATGGAGCAATAAAAGTGGAGTGATGGCTTGCAAACAACTCAAAACAGCCAAATGTGCCCATTATAATATTAATTATAATCACATTTAAAGCAAAGTAAAGCTATGCCCCTCCAGGAGCTTTAATGAGGTCATATTTCTCTTTACATTTCCCTTGCCAGCTCCTTTAAAGCCATGCTCCAGCCAGGCCTGGGGAGAACATAGTAAAGTTGGGCTCCCATTGGTGCCGGGCTTTAAAACAGAGGGAGAGTGTGCAGAAGATAAATTTGGATTCTCATGGTGGCTCTCTTCTCTGAAAAAAAAATGGTGAAGATTGAATATATGTTTCAGAGCAGAACCTCCCCTTTTCTTCCTGACAAGTTGTTGGCTACTTCAGAAATAATTTGATCAGCAGGTGCTAATCTCTGCTCCCTGTGACAGGGACAGGACCTGAGGGAACAGCTGGAGCTGTGCCAGGGGAGGTTTAAAGCTGGATATAATGAAAAGATTCTTCCCCCAGAGGGTCCTGGGGTCTGCCCAGGTTCCCCAGGGAATGGGCATGGACCCAAAGGCTGCCACAGCTCCAGGACAGTTTGGACACCCCTGCCAGGGATGCACAGGCTGGGATTGTTGGGGTGTCTGTGCAGGGCCAGGAGTTACACTCCACGATTCTTGTGGGCCTCTTCCAACTCAAGATATTCTGTGATTCCATGAAACTATTTGGATGGTAAAGGGGCTGCCCTGAGCAAAGACATGCACTGGCCACATTTGACAACTGACACATGGGAGTTGAGGAATCGTCACCCTGAGTGATCATTCTAGTGTTATCATGGATTGAGCTCAGCTTAGAGAGATGAGGCTCACAGAAAATAGGGGTAACAAGTGTTAAAGACCTGAAAGAAGCCACTATCTCAGGAACTGGAGAGTCTGAGATCCCATTCAATATGTTCACACACAGGGCTCACCTTCACACATAAACCTATCGGCCACATCTGACACCAGCTGAGCTGTTGGAACTGTTGGAGCTTTATGGCTTGTTCCTCCAGCTGCAGATCCAGCTTTCTGATCCTTTTATTCCTGTGCCATGGTCCTTGTTTGTCTTTATTTCATGATTAGCTGGCAATAAAATTATGTGGTCTCTCTGGGATGAAATGAGTCCAACACCTTGACTCCAGGTAAACAGAAAGCACCATAGCACGGCCCCAGAGATGACAACAGGCAGGGTCAGTCATGGTCCTAACTGCTTCCCTCAAACAGGGACAAGAGATTTGTCATGGACTACAGGCTGGAGACCAGTCAGCTAAAGCAGAAGCTTCTGAGAACTATCTACGGCCTCCAGGTGAAGTCATTTACCACACTGCAGTCAGCCAGCCCGCTGCTGCACAGCCAGTGTGGCATGGGCATGGTGACCCAGCACCAGGTCCACCAGCTGGCAGATAAGGCCAAAAGCCTGTGTGGAGATCTGGAAAACATCAAGAACCTCCTCCACTACTGCCAGGATGACTTGGTCCGGCGGATTCCCAACCCCACCGGCAGCCGCTATGGGGGTGTCAGTGGAATCCACTGCTCCCTGGATGGCTCCATCTATGTGACAGCTGAGAGTGCTCCCTGGGTCCACGTCCTCAGCAGCACAGGCCACACACTGCAGTCCCTGCCCTGCCAGCAAACTGGCAACGGAGGCAGCTTTTTCTTGCCAGAAGATGTGACTGTGACTAGGATGGGAATGGTGGCTGTAGCTGACATGGTGAATGGAGCCATTTGGGTCTTCAACCCTCACACCAGCCTCTCCAAGGGGGAATGGATAAAGATCAGAAAGGTTGGTTCCCCCAGGGGTATTGGAATAGACTCCATGGGCAAGATCCTGGTAGCAGACTATGCACAAGGCCAAGTGCACAGCTTTGCTCTGGACCATGCCTTCAGGACACTCAATGTCCACTCTGTCCCCAGTCTGCAGGGACCACGCTATGTCAGTCCGCTGCCCAGTGGAGGCTTTGTGGTGAGCGAGGAGTGTGGAGATGTCAAGGTCTTCCTGAGCAGCCATAAGCTCCTCTGCTCCCTCAGCAGCAAATATGGACACCAGTTTGGCAACCCTGCTGGGGTCTGCGTGGACACGGAGGGCAGCATCCTGGTGGCAGACGAGCAGCGCCGCACAGTCCACCTGTTCCCAGAGCATGGAGCTCCCATCTGCCTGGTGTCCACAGGGCTGCAGAGGCCTGCAGGCATGGCTTGCTCCTCCTCTGGGCACCTCTTCGTGGCAGACACAGTGGAGAACTGTGTCAAAGTCTTTAAGTACTGTGTGAGGCCCCCATACAAACGTGCCAACGCTGGGACATCACGTGTTGACCCCAAACAAACACACAGGTGGGGAGGGGGGGGGGCTCCCCTGCAGCCTCGCTGAGTTGTGGGCTGAGAGCTCCATTGCTGTCACAGATTCATGTAATAGAATCATGGAATGGGTTGGGTTGGGAGGGACTGTAAAAACCATCCCATGGCAGGGGCACTTTCCACTATCCCAGATTACTCCAGGCCCTGTCCAATCTGGCATTGGACATTTTCAGGGATGGCACACTGCCCCAGACCTGCCTACCTGATGGCCCCCTCCTTCTCCAGGACCAGATCAGCTCTGGACCCACCAGAGTACTTAAAGGATAACCCAGCTACTCAGAACTGGTCTTGTATTGGTGCCTTGGAAAACTTTTATCACACCACACCCTCAATTCCTTGTGTGTTTTCCAAAGCTAGCATAAATATTTCTCCTCGCTCCATGCGATTTTGATGTGCCATGGTCCCATCTTCTTGATGCCAGAGCATTGCCAGAGGGGTAAGGCCATGCCAGAAGTCCATTCTCTATCACAGAATCATGGAATCACACACTGGTTTGGATTGGGTCCCCAAAGGTCACCTAGATGGACACCCTGCCATGAGCAGGAACACCTTCCACTAGATCAAGTTGCTCCAAACCCTGTCCAGCCTGGCATGATTGAGCCAACTGGTCTGTCCTAATTAATTTTCAGGCTATTCAGGAGGGTTTTGCAACCACAGAACAGCACACTGTGTCTGCAGCAGACTTCAGGGAAAGGCTAAGATGAAGGTAACTCCTTCTGTGCTGCATTCCTGACCTCTACAGGGAAGCAACAACCACTGCACGGAGTAAATTCCTTATGGAAATGTGGAACTCCTCACACTGCCCCACATCCTGGGGCTGGAGTTGCCCTGTTGTCCTCTGCAGAGGAGGCTCAGCCATGTCTGCTGCCGTTATCAGCAGGGGCCAGGGGAAGTTGGGCAGGGTGTGCCGGCACAGGGACGGGCGTTTCTCTCTCCCTGCTCCAGCCCTCGCTGTGGGCACGGAGCTCAACAACTCCTCAGTCTCTGCTGATGTCCCACCCAAGTCACCACCTCTCATCCCAAATGATCCCTGGCAAGGGCCTTGCTCTCTCCCGGCCCTGGCCCAGGCACTGAACACAACAGACACGCCATGGTGCCCTCCAGGGCCCCTCACACTGCGGAGTGAGGCTGCATGGTCTGCAGGAACGGGGGATCAGCCTGTCCCATCCCGGGTGGCTGAGCTTCCTCCCACAGAAACTAATCTCCCCCATCTTATTTCCAATTCTCTGGCATCCAACAACAAAAATAAAACGCCCAAACCTTTTCTCTAGTCCACCCCCACTTCTGCACCTGCTCTCCCTTTCCATGTGGGACCTTCTCATGCTGCCCAGCATCTTCCTGAGAGGAATCACAGATTTGTCATTACAAACAAGCTATGGGTCAGCTGGTAGATAAAACTAGCACTGAGAGATAAAAGAAACAATGGGAAGGATTCCACTGATTGATGAATGGAAAAAAGATATTTGCCTTGACAAACAAACTGTAGGTTTGCTGATAAATGAAACTGGATATTGAAAGATGAAAGAAACAATGGGGAGAAACCATAAATTCCATAAGAATTAAAAATTAAAAGGGAGAGTTATACATTAGAGGGGAATCTTAGGTATCAGGCGTTCCAAGAAGTCTGTACCTCTCAAGTACCTCAGCCACTGGGGAAAGAGAGAGGGAAATGTGGCCGGGAAATTGGGATAAAAAGGAGGCTGCGTTCTCCAAAAATTGGAGAGATCCCAGGGGAATGCCCCATGGCCTCTCCCGTTATGTGAATAAAGTAAAAGGAGTCCTCTGCCTCCTTTTTGGACATAAACCTCTGGTGTTTGTAGATTAATTTTCCTGACATTCCCCAGCTCAGTGGCCCAAGCCCACTGCCGGATCACAGGACAAAGCTCTTGGGCACCTTTTGGCACCCGTGGGCCTCTCCTGGGGCAGGCATCCACTGAGGCAGCCAGGATGGGGGTCAAGAGTCCCATCAGCACAGCACAGCCCCTCGCCAGCAGGATGGAGGACAACAGGGTTCCCCGAGGAAAAGCAAGTCCTTGGACTTTGGGGTGAAGGACAATGGGGTGCCACATGGAAAGGTGAGTGCCTGGCCTGTGGGATGAGCGACTGCAGGGTCCCGTAAAAACAGTGGAGCCCCTCGAATTTGGGAACAGAGGACGGCAGGGTCCCGTGAGCACAGCCAAGCTCTGGCCTGTGGGGATGGAGCCATCAGTGTCCCGTGAGCACGGCCGAGCCCCCGGCCCCGCTGCAGCCCGGGCGGCGGCAGGGCAGGCGGGGGACGCCGCCGCTCC
>VZTB01005898.1:0-22217 GCA_013397245.1 Thryothorus ludovicianus | reverse complement strand
CGGAGCGGGCGGTAGGAGCGGGGCGGGCCGGGCTGCGCGGGCAGCGCCGGGCCCCTTGCGACACGGAGGGGCTGGAGCTGGGTCAGAGAAGGGAACAGAGCTGGGGAAGGGGCTGGAGCACCAGGAGCAGCAGAGGGAGCTGGAAAGGGGCTCAGCCTGGAGAAAAGGAGGCTCAGGGGGGCCCTTCTGGCTCTGCACAATTCATGACAGGAGGGGACAGCCGGAGGGAGGTCAGACTCTGCTCCCAGGGAACAGGGACAGGACAAGGGGAAATGGCTTTAAGTTGTGCCAGGAGAGGTTTAATTTGTACATAGATAGGATAGATGGGGAAATTCCTTCACGCCAAGCATGGTCAGGCACTGTCACAAGGTGCCCAGGGCAATGGTGGAATGGCAGACTTGGAAGTGTTCAAAAAGCCATGTACATGTTGCACTTGAGGGCATGGTTTACTGGTGATGGTAGTGGTGGTGGTGCTGAGGGAATGACTAGGCTTAATGGTCTTAAAGGGCTTTTCCAACGTTTACTATTCCATGATTCTATTCTTTATATCCTGGCCCTAAACCCCCTGCTAGGAACGTGGGACGCTCAGGTGTGGGTCTGCTGCGGGATCGGTCCCTCTTGGCACCCTGTGGCCACAGGGCAGCCTCTAGGGTGAGACCATGGCCACATCGCGCCATTCACCTTTGCTTTTCTAACAAAAATTCTGGAATTAATCAGTCCTGGGGTCTTGTATTCATTTAACACGTTTTAGCTGGTGTTTATTTTGTTTGTTTTGAAGACCTGAATAGTTGCATTGGTGCTCTCAGGGAAAGATGGATGTTTTCAGCAGAAATAGATGGATCTCGAAGATTTTAGGCACTTGATGAACGGAGACTGCATGTCATTGGTAGGATTTTTCTGTTAAAATTAGCAGCAATGAAGCAGTTGACTGTGATGACATTTGATATTTCAGTCTATTGAAATGAATGAGGTGGATGCATGACAAGTCATGGATTTGGGAATATGAGACAGATTAACATAACAATAGTTGATCAGCCAGGTTTTCAACTATCAAGATATTTTGTACAGCTTGAAAGTCATATTGGAATCTTCTCTGCCAAGTGTCTAGCAGCTAAAGGGCGTATCATTTGACCTCAGCTATAGCTAGAGTAGTTGGGTGCATAAAACTACATTATTTTAAAAAGTTGGGGAAGGTGTAAGAGAGGAAGCTCACAAACTAGAGAAGATAGGGATGAGATGTGTTTCTACTCCATGAGAAGTTTTCCAAGAGTATTATGGGAGGAAAAAAAAATCCATCTGTAAAAACAATCTCAGTGAAAAATAAATGTGTGTATGAAGAGTCAGTTGACAGTTCCTCTCTGACATGTCCGGTGGATGGGCAGACCTGCACAGACACTGAGAGTCTCTTGTCACAATTCTCACAACTCTCTCTCCTTGGTGGGAAAAAACATCATGAGGCTGTCTTTGTTGTTTTTCCCTGGACTGCATTTTCCCTTTTACTGCAAAACTGCAAGGTACATTCTTTCTCCTGAGGGATTTTGTTGGCAATGTGGTACTGGAAGCTCAGTGTTTACTGGTGCTGAAAGCACCCAGCACTGGCCCTTGCTGCTCCAGAGATCCTCCAACCCCCAGCTAGATCAGGAGGCCACAGAATGTTTTCATTTATCATTCTTTGACCAGAGGGATAAGCTCAGAGACCTGGAGTCTGAGGAAGCGGGATCTCATAAGAATCATAGATCATGATGGTTTGACATGGAGAGGACGTTGCAGACCATCTCATTCCACCCCCTGCCATGGGCAGGGACATCTTCCACTGTCCCAGGTTGCTCCAAGCCCCATCCAGCCTGGCCTTGGACACTCCAGGGATGGAGAGTGCTCAACTCTCCAGATTACCCCACTGTGAGTGATTAACCCTAGAGGTTAATCTCTCCCCAAAGCTGCTCCTCCATCCCTCCATGCTGTAGGAAATTCCCAGGTGCTGAGCTTCACTGCCTCAGCTCTCCTCTGCTAAGGGAGAGGAAAACAAAGCCACCAGGCCCTTCCCACTGTGCATTCTCTCTCAGTGTTGTAAATACCCTCTGTGTTCCCTTTCCAACTGACTGGGTGCCTTGCAGAGGAGCAGCCTCAGGGGCCTGCGGAGTTTTCACATCCCTAACAAAGCTCTGAAGGACAGGAAAGGACAACGGGCGCCGGATGCTGCCTGTTCTGTGCCAGTGCTCTCCTTACTGCAATTATATTCCTGCTAGAAATCTCCACCTTATTTAAAGAGACACTGTCAACTGCCTCAAAGCTCCTTTCTGGAAAAGTCTCCTAAGGCCATTGAGATGTGTTCTTAATGATGGGGAGAAAAGCACTAAAGATAAAGAGCACTGATAAAGCAGAGATGCTTCTCCTTTTTTAGGCTGTTGAAGCTAATGAATTAAAACTACTTCAGTTAATCACTATAGCCCTTTCTGACAAAATGATCATCTCAGTTTCCACATGAGAGGAGTGAGGCAGGAGGAGCTGAGTGATGGAATCAAGATTGCTCTGTGAGTTTGCCGCAGAGCAGAGCTCTCGGTTGTAAGGTGGTAAAGGAGACTGAATAGCATGAACCAGTGTTTGATTGTTGGTAGCAGCAGGAAATACTCCCCAGAGGCACCATGGTGCACTATGATGTAGTCCCTTCTCTAGGAAGTGCCTCAGCACATCTGCTGGGGAACCCAAGATCTAAGGCTGGGTGAATCCTAGATCTTGGCTGGTCTGATGGGCTGTGCTTATCTGTGTACCACCATGAAAGACCTTTCCAGGACTGGGAGAAGAGCTTTACTGGGAAATTCCAGGCTCACTTTCCCTCCTTTCAAAGACTGCAGATCATCAGGAACCCCCTGAATGTGTGTACGGCTATTGGCTGTCACAAATGTCATTATCAAGTGACTGGGCTTGGTGTTTTCGAACGTGCTGAGTTCTCCTCTCTGGTGGCTTTGGCCAGCTCAGATTTTCTTTGCATTTACTCAGCATCCTGAAGTTTAATTTTTGTGTTTGTTCTCAGGTGTATGTGCCTCCAAGGTCACTGCCATGGTACTGAAGGTGTTCTTTCCGTCGTGCTGCTCCTCAGCAGACAGCGGCATTTTGATCGGCCGCTGGATCTCCAAGCAGAGCTCTGCTGTCATCCTTGCTGTGGTGCACTTCCCCTTTATTCCTGTCCAGGTGAAGCAGTACCTTGGGGAAGTTCAGCGTGTGACTAAAGTCAGTGTTTCTGTGCTTGGCTCATGGAGCAACAGCAAACAGGAAAAAGAAGAGAGTCTCAGTGAGTTCTTGGAAGACCTTGGGACCATATTCTGCCATGAGCCATGGATTCAGATAAGCAAAGAGGGAGACAGCAAATTCTGGAGCTGTTCTACCCTTCAAAAACACTCCAAGAACCCTCAGGAGGAGGAAATCATCTTGGTGTATTATGACCAGCGCAAGGTCATGCTTTCCCACCTGCACCCCCCTTTGGACACAGCTGGCCAGAGGGCAGAGGATGCCTCAAAGCTCTCAGCCATCTTTGACACAGTGGCCAGGAGCCAGGTGCTGTTCATGACAGACAGGTACGACGAGGGGCCCATCAAGCTGACCCACTGGCAGTCAGATGGGGTGGAGGCCAGTATCATCGTGGAGCTGCTGAAGCAGGCCTCTGTGCCTGCCTGCATGCTGCTCACATTCCTGCTCTCACTGGTCTCTGGGATCTGCAGGAGCAGGTAGGTGTTGTGACATCACCCAGCTTGTTTTGCCTTTAAATGTAATTCGTGTTTAGGCATTGCAGGACTACTGTTCTGTGGTATGAAAGGAGGGGTTACAGGTGATCTTGCCCCTGGTAAGCCACAATTGTACTGAGTACCAAAGAAGAGGAACAGCCTTGCTCTTAATGGGCCACAGTTGAGACTAATAAACATAGGTGGGATAAAAGGGGTGGGTTGACTGGTCAAGGAGGACCCTGAGGAAGAGAGCCTTGTGGAGGTAGAGGAGCCTTGAGGGAGAAGGAAAGATCCAGAGAGACACAAGGAAGAGAATTACTGCTGTCAAAAGATCTTCTGGGAGGTCAGTCTGAGTCTGATGGAGTTAGAGCCTGTATTCATAGTCATGCAGGCCTGTGTTCAGAGTCTGCAAACTAACACTTGCAGTCATAGTCCAGCAGGAAATAATCAGCAGTCACAGTCTGCATTGACCCCACAGTAGGAGCTTGCTGTAATCAGAGTCAGGATAGCTAAGCTATAAGGAAGAATTAACTGGGACCCTTTTCACATAGTTAAATGTCTATGTCCTGGCTCATTTCTACCCCTAAGGAGAGGTTTACTGCAACACTGTTCAACCCCAGTGAGAAATATGATACTAAATTGTTATGTTGGAAATAGGCTGCTGCAAGAGTTGGAGCTCCACTGAAAACACAAAGCCAAATGCTCCCTCAGAGCTCTTCATGGAGCTGGGAGGTTTTCTGAGGAGGCATTCATGTCCTCCTCATTTGCAGCAGGAATAGTTCAGCCCTGCTTCAGTTTCATCACAGCAGAAAGAGTGGATTTCCAGCTATTCTGTGGCTGGCAGAATGACATCAGGCTCTCCTTTAATGGCTCCATAGCTGGGGACTCCCTCCTTGCTGTTTGCTGTGAGTCCCTCTGCAGCTGTGAAACATCAGCAAATACTGTTTCTAAATCTGTCCTCTCTCCAAGAGATTGTGGTGCTGCAACCTTGGCACTTTATAGAAGTTTAGAGGTATTCCTACTCAGCCTGAATCCTGGGTGAAATCCTGTTCTCACAACCTGGGCCTGACTAAGGTGCTCCAAATGTAAAATGTGGCAAGTGCTTGCACTGAGAATGAATTCTGAGCACATTTGAACGGAAGAAACTTAGAAGCATGAAATCATTTGCCTTGGAAAGGCCCTTTAAGATCATCCAGTCCAACCATCAACCCAGCACTGCTAAGGCCTCCACTAACCCATGTTTACAAGTTCCATGTATTTTTGGAATACTTGCAGAGATGATGATTCCACTCCTGCCCTGGTCAGGCTCTTTGGAGAGGTTGTGACAGAGAGGGGAGTGGAGTTCTGGTTCTAAGCTGCAAGGGGACACTGTAATTGATGAAATTTTGATAACAGCTACTACTATATTCATGGATAAATCTTTTTAAGTACAGCCTAAGGGAATGAAGGTTTTTAACAGGTTTCCAATTGTGTGATACAGTTGCAAAAGAATTACAGTGAAACTCTTCCCATGCAAAGGTTTTCTGAGTATTGGGGTACACAAAGGGAAAACTGTCTAGTTTTGGATTGTTGGAAGAGGTTGATGTTCAAACCTGATGTCATCAAGGACCCCTGTGTTCTGGCACTGCTCCGTAGATGCTGTGTGTATCTGGTTCTTAATGGTGATTAAGTCGATTTTGTGGTTAGACAGAATATTTGGAGTCAGCTCCAAAGGTCCTTTTGCTGTCTGTGCGCCACCACCAACAGACAGGATGATTCTTTTCTGCACAGGCACTTGGTCTCACCTCAACTGGTGCCAAGACTCAGGCCAGGCTTGGAGTCAGGTTTAGCCCGGGTCTTGTCAGCATCCAGGAGGCTGCAGTCTAAACTTTTATTAAAGTTGGGAGCTCAAGCTCAGCTGGCAGGTTGGGTCCAGATAGCTGCTACCCAGCTTCTCAGGAATTCTGACTTCAGCTTTTCCTAGGGCCAGGATGGATGTTTTGAGGTAGAGCAGCAGCCAGCTGTACCTGGCAGCAGGGAGAATGCAAGGCTTGCTGTGTGTAAACCTGCACTGAGCCTGTCCTTAGCCTTGGGAGGCAGAGCTTTCTCTCTGCTTTGTTTTATTCACCCACAGTATCAGCTTTATATTTGCTTATCTTATGTGTGTTTTAAAAATCAGTCTTCGAGAACAGAGATTAGTACCTGGCTTTGTAACAAGTCTCCTGCTTGACCTTTTCTAAGTCATTTAAAGGAATTTGGTTTCATTTTGCACATGATGTGTGGTACAGCCTCCTTCATGACAACATACTCGAGGCAGGGAGGGTTCAAGATGTCATGTGCAGGTGTCCTTCCAGTCCTCTCCTCCTTGTGCTGGGACAGGACTGCCCATAAAATAAGATTTACTGGTTTTTTTTCTCGTTCAGGTCACAGGACTTCTTTCTTTCTGTTTTTTGTAATCTTAAGGGATAGTCAGCTTCAAAAGGCTAAAGAAAGAAATCAGCAATGTTCTCTCAGGCTGAGGGGGCTTGGGCATTTTTAGATCTGTCCTTGTTGTGCATTTGCACAGGAGGAGAAGCGCAGCAGTGTTGAGAATCTCAGGGAGTGAGTGGCTGCCACCCTCCAAGCTCACCCCGTGCTCCCAAGTCCTGCACATCCCGAATTAAGGCAATTCTTCAGCACCACCGTGTGCTAAGGGGTGGCCATTGCGATTCTGCTTCAGAGGAACTTGGGGGCAGCATTCCCATTATCCCTGAAGGTCTCCGCTCTTGGGGACATTAGGATGTTTTAGTCTTGAGGCAAAAAATTCCGTGGGCTCCTTTTAAAAAAAGTCTGTTTATAAGCACCTCCAATTCCTCATCCAAAGGGAGGCACTGCTCCTGCAGTTTTTAGAAAGGAGCAAGAAAACACACAGGAGTTCTGATTAATGGAGCTTAATATTTGCATGTGATCTAGATTCAGTAAGATTGCTTTTCATCTGACAATCTGAAAATTCCCCTCTCGCTTTTGGGAAAAAATTGAATTGGAAAATCAAGACTTACTCATGGAGGCTATGTTAATTTATTGCTAAAATTCCATATGTTTGGAAATACCCCAAAGATCTCCTGCTGCTTAAATAATGCAATGACACAACATCACTGGATTTTTTTGAGTTTTTTTATCTGGTTGGTTTTCCGTTGAAGTTCTGAAAATGGTTCTATGTACTGTGTGGTAAACAAGTGGGAGTATTTCTGGCAGTGCACAGTCGATGTGCAGAGGGGTAGGAGACCACGCAAAGAATATTTTTTTGTTTTCTTCCTCAGTTCTCACAGAGAGAAGAGTTCCCATAGCACATCCTGCAGCTGCTGTGTTGAGCTTTTTGCAGTATGTTTGTATTTTTATTTCAATAAGTGTGTGTATGTATTTCCTTTCCAAAGGAAGATTGTGAGCAGAATAGAGGTTGTGCTTGTGGTTATGAGTGAAAAGAGAGTCAGTTGTAGCACAGGACATCCCTTTGGTGTGTTTTCATGCCATGGTGTCCCATTGAGGAGCTGAACCACTGCAGGCTGCATAATGCGATGCTCTGGGGATGAGGCTGCTTTGGGAATCATTCCCACTTGTGCTGGGCATTCCCTAGACAGCCTGTCCTTTCCTTGGGCTGGGAGTGGCCCAGGGGCTGGCTGCCTCCAGCTTGAGGAGCAGCCATGGGTGGTGGGAGACACCCAGTGCTGAGAGAGGTTGGCACTAGCACCCAGCGAGTGTGTAGTGCAGCACAGGGCCCCAGAGCTGCTGCTTTCTGCCTGAGCTGACAGGGTCTGGCAGCTGGTGTTTGACCCATAATTCTTCACCTTCAGCCATCTGTGCATAATCCCACAGGGAGAGCGTTCCTCCTTCCCCTTCTTTACATTTCAAGTGCAATTCTCTGCTCCATTCAAGTTTTGCCACACCAGAGTTTGTGACCACTGAGCTGGGGTGTAATTGGAAGGGAAAACTCGTCTGCTCCTGTGTCTGGGTGAATCTGTGAGCCCAGGTGTGTGTGATCAGTGGCCAGAGCAGTCACCCCCCTCTCCCTCCCCACACGGTGCTCTTTTCTCTGCCGCCTCAGCTCCCTCCTCCTGACAAGTCAGCTGAGGAACAGTGCATTCATTTGTCTCCAAGGTGGGAGGCTGTAGCGCAGAGCTGAGTAACTTGGAGACCTCAAATTAAGAATGATTCACAGTACACTGCGTGTTTCAAACCCAATGTGTCTGAAATTTGAATGGGGAGGGAGGGGGAAGAGGGGGACTTCAACACTCTGGTCCTTAAGCTGGCAAACCATGCACGAAGTGGGGTTCAAAGGGCTCAGGAGGATGCAGGGAGGAAGGGGACAGCAGCCCCGGGGGACTGAGCAGTGTTTGGAGGAACCGTACCCTTGTGATTGGAGTGAATTTTATTAATAGCAATGGGCACCCCAGTGTGCCCATCCTGGCCAGCCCTGGAGGCATCTGCTCCTGGGCACAGGCTGCCATGCACTGGGTGAAATCCATGGAGTGCATGCACAGTGTGCAGGGACATCCATCTCCAGACCATGCTCAGTAATGATCCAATCAGCTAAGCAGTGTCCAAAGCGAGGCAGGATACAAGGAATAGTGGTGCTGTGGGAGATGAGTTAACCTGAAAGACCAAGCCAAAGCAGCACAGGAGAGTAGGTGAAGTGACTAGAAGTGACCGTGGATTCCTGGACCTGTAATAAAAAACAGTGAAATACTGAAAATAGTTCAACAACTGCACTGGCTGGTGCAGTGTACTCCTGTGTACAGGAGAGAAGTGATCCAAATTATGTCCACATTAGAATTTATCCCCCAAACCAAACCTGGTGCCATGTGTTGCTATGGTTTCTGTGACCAGCCTGCACCCAGTACTGTGTCACTACAGCCTGCACAAATCATCAACTACCCTTGCTTTATAGGTTGTGTGGTAATAAAAGTAACTCCTCAAAATAATTAAGCATCATTTTAGTACTTATGAGTCATAAGAAAAGAACCTTGTGACTGTTTCCTCCCCTACAAGCCTAATGTGGATGTTAACTTTGAAACCTAATTGAATGCTAAATGTTGTGTTATCTACATAATACAGTCACTACAAGGCAGTGGAGAGAAGGTAGGAGTGAAGACCCTGGAAAAGGAATTTGGAAATAATAAAGAGTAAAAAAAAGAAGAGAAGGATCAAGTGGAAGAAAAAAGAAAAGAGGGAAAAAGGGATATAAACTGCATGGAGGGCACAGCTGTTTATTATACCAGGCTCACACCACACAGAGATTTGTGATCACCTCTGCTCTGGAGCCAGGCTGGGACAGCTGGGGGTGTTCACCTGGAGAGGCGAAGGCTCTGGGGGGACCTAAGAGGCCCTTCCAGGGCCTAAAGGAGCTCCAGGAGAGCTGGAGAGGGACTGGGGACAAGGAGTAGAGGGAAAGGTCAAGGGGGAATGGCTTCCCACTGCCAGAGGGTAGGGATGGATGGGATATTGGGAAGGGATTGTTCCCTGGGAGGGTGGGCAGGCCCTGGCACAGGGTGCCCAGAGCAGCTGTGGCTGCCCCTGGATCCCTGGAAGTGTCCAAGGCCAGGCTGGACAGGGCTTGGAGCAACCTGGGATGGTGGAAGATGTCCCTGCCCATAGCACAGGCGTGGAGTGACATGAGCTTTGAGGTGCCTTCCAACCCAAACCATTCCATGGTCCGTGATGAGTAATGTTGGGGTTTATGCAGCAGTTACACTGTGTTGTATTGTTGCCCTGAAAGTAACTTGACTCTGCTCTCCTGGAGATGGGAGCATTGTGCAAGCCCAGTGATGTATCCGAAAGCAGAGGTTGAAATCAGGATTGCCTTGTGACTTCCTTGGAAGAGTGAGACATGGTTTGACAGAGTGCAAATGAGAGCTTGGGTTGTCTGCATGTCTTGGTCTGGCAAGGCTGCCTTAATTCTGTTAACCTTTCAGAGAGTCATTAACATCTAATCACCAGCTCTGGTTGCACAACCTTAACTGAATACTGACTGTTTTGCATGGATATTGGATGCTGGCCTGCCAAAGGCAAGAGGAGACATTCCCATGTGTTTCTGCAGGGTGCTGAAGTTCTGGCCTTTGTCTTTCCTGTGGAGCAAACTCTCAACTTGTGAGCAGCTGGGACATCGCCTGCAGCACCTCCAGGTCATCAGCAGCAACAAGAAGTCTCAAAACCAAAATCAGCTGATGAGGTATGGAGGACATGTAAAGTTAGGTGTGTCTTGGCTCTATTCCTGTCTCCTGTGAGGAGCCCAAATCATGGAATCCAAGCCTGGACAGCACTAGGTCCTGACTGCACCCTTTCATATTCCTCTACCCCCTACTAGTTTGTAGATCTTTACTCTGCACTGTATTCATATGCATATATATTTTATCTTTATATGTTAAATTTACGTTTTGCCTGATACCTGCCTTTTTCCCTAGCCCAGGAAACGCAACTTTTTTTGGGATATTGCACCCCAAAAACTTGTACTGCACTCAGTGAGTGCA
The DNA here is from genome assembly GCA_013397245.1 of Thryothorus ludovicianus. NCBI lineage: Eukaryota > Metazoa > Chordata > Aves > Passeriformes > Certhiidae > Thryothorus > Thryothorus ludovicianus. The sequence goes on along the minus strand of VZTB01005898.1, from coordinate 12,016 downwards.
TTGCTAACACTACTCCCACAGGCTCATTGTTTTCACATGTGCTGCTGTCAACCATGGCCATCCATCAGTGTTTAGTGGCACTTTCCATAAGAGCAGAAAGGTTTAAATGCTCTCCTCTTTCACCCACTCTTTTGGGGAAGCTTTTTGTGCAGAAGCTGTGGACCAGAGTCTCCACTTACACTGTTAGAACAGTAACAAAGTGTAAGAGAAAAAGCAAACATGCAGCACAGTGAGAGGAACAGAACAGAGATCTGAGACAGGTATTGGATGCCCTACAGCTCTTCCACAGCCAGTCTTGTTCTGTGTGGTTCTCTGATCCTGCAGTAATAGACTCCCAGGGAACACTTAAAATAGATTAGCAGATTTGAAGGCCAGAAGTAACTGTGATAGCTCAGTCTGATTTCGTGAATAACTCACATCATAGAATTCCATTCAGAAACTCTTGTGGGGAAGGGGCAGCTCAGCATCCCTTCTGGGTTTGTGTATGAACCCAAAGCCACTATTTATTGCCTTGTCTGGGAATGCCATCTGATCTCAGTGTGGATGCCAAGTGCTGGTGCCTGCAGTACTGGTAATTGGTAAATCCCTCCTGAGTGTGTATGTACCTTTCTATCTGACATTCCTCTTTGTAGCTTCAATCCCCTCTTTGCTCCCTACTAAGAAAGGTTTTGTGGCAGGTTTGAGTTTAGAATCATGGAGTCACAGAATATTCTGAGTGGGAAGGGACCTGGAGGGATCATCCTGTCCAACCTCTGGACATGCACACACACCCCAGCAATCCCACCCTGTTCATCCCTGGCAGCATTGTCCAAACTCTCCTGGAGCTGTGGCAGCCTCAGGGCTGTGCCCATTCCCTGGGGAGCCTGGGCAGTGCCCAGCACCCTCTGGGGGGAGAACCTTTCCCTGAGATCCAACCTGAACCCCCTTGGCACAGCTCCAGCTGCTCCCTCGGGTCCTGTCTCTGGTCACAGAGCAGAGCTGCTTCTCGGGAGGAAACTGTAAACAGCTTTGAGGTCTCCCCTCAGTCTCCCCTTCTCCAGGCTGAACAAACCTGTCCTGTGCTTGGCTACAGAAGGAGTAGCACACCAGTGGATGTGAAAAGATTCCAAAATTGTTCCTCTTCAGTGAATTATCCTGGTGTCCCTGGGACAGTAAAGGTGCTACATAAGCTAAGCTGACAACTGTCATTGAAATATTAAACACTGTCCTTCCTTTTTGTCTAACTCTCTTTCTCCCTACCCTGCCTGCAGGAAAGCCAACATCTTTGTGTCTCTGCTGATTGATATGGCCCTGGGGATGCTGCTGATGTCGTGGCTGTACAGGAAGAACCGCATTGGTCACCTTGCTGACACTCTCATCCCTGTGGCTGATGTAAGTTGTCTGGCCAAATCTGATCCCCTTTCACCTGCCCTGGGCACTGCCCAGCTCCTGCCTGCTGTGCTTGTAAGGAGGCAGTGCCTCACACACTAGGGTTTCAGAGAGACCTGTCTGAGGTCATGCAAATTAGGTCTCCTCAAGAACAGTGAAATCTTCAAATCAAGCCTGTTGTGGCTGCTCAAAAGAAACTCAGCTCTGCTTTGCATGTGCTGTGAATTGTAATTAGATGTTTATGGGAGGGCTCCTCCAGCTTCTAAAGAAACAATTATGGCTTGGACAGAGCTTTGCAGCTGCAGGTTGAGTAGTTATAAAGCCACAGTGCTTTTATTTTTTTCTGGAGTCAACAGAAAGTGTCCTCAAGTTGTTGCTATATGGGTTGTTTGTGGTGAAGAAATGCTGTTACCTGGGTTGAATCTGATAAACTGCTGAAAAGTTAAACATGATAAGCAGTGCAGCTGTGCTTGTGAAAGGAGTTTCGGGGAAGTCCAAAGGCTTTGCTGGTCAGGGTACAAACACCTGAAATCCTGCCTAAGAGCTCTGGGGTATGCATGCTAAACTAGGAAAACTTGCTGTGTCTTGTGATTTTCTTAAACAGAACTCCTCTTGCCCACTGAGATCCCTCAACATCAGCAGAAATTCACAGATAGCAAGTATGACTCACACTGTCCTACTCTTCTGGTGGTTCATTTTAGGTGCAGAGCTCCAGTATATCTGTTTAGTGGCAGTAAGGAACATATAATGTACTCTGGTCTCCAGAGGCTGCAGACCAAACCACTAATCTGAGGTCAGCTCTATTTTAAGAGCTTCTGTGTCTTGGGGACATGTGCAGGCAGTTTTGAGCCTTGCCATGCAGCTGCACAGCCTAATCCTTTCTCTGCCCACTTTTCTTTCATTTCTGAATGGGTCTTTCCATTGGTTTCTTTCTAGCAACTGGAGAATGTCTTCTCTCAGCTCTTTCTCCAGCTTCTTGGCTGGGAAGAATTTGATTTTGATCAGAGAATTCCAGCAGTGGTTTATGTTTCCTACTTATGCTGCATTTCCTGGGAAGAGCTCACATTTCCCCTGATGATGATCTTTTTGGTCCATGTCTAACTCCTTAATTATTATGAGGTCTCTGATCATTCTTGTATATGCTGGACTTTCAGAAAGCATGTGTGGAGTGTCCAGCATAGCTGGGGATCATGATTATTGCTGGTTTTGTAATCTTTCATAGTCGAACTTTCTGAGGACAGCATGTTTGTTGTAGACACTACTCACCAGTGATGGTGGGTAGGAAGAACCACATTTATTGCAGGACACTTGCTGTTGTGCTGGAGCTATACACTGCAAATACTCTTCTAAGCCTTCCTTATTCCTACATCTTTTCCCTTACAGATGTTTCAGCTGGAGAAGTTTAAGTTCTCTAGAGCTTTCCCTTTGGGATTACTGAAAGTGCTTGGCTCTCATAAATCTGATTTCTTAACAAGTCTGCAGGGAAGTGGCTTTGGCCACATTCCTGGTTGCACAGGTGGCTCTGGGAGGGATTCCATCTGCCCAGTGTCTTTGGCAGATGGATCCTTTCCTTGCTCAAGGTGTGTCCAACCCCAGCACCTGTGCTGGACAGGCTTGCTTGTTTGTTCCTCTTTGAGTAATTTAGCTCATCTGTCATTCAACTTTTGAGTCACAGTGACAGCTGTCTTCACCAAGTTTCCTCCATGTGTGGACTCTGTTACCTGGCTATCAGTGGGACCTGTTTGCTTTCTTTCCTGGAAGTGCTGCCTACTCCATGTCTGGGGGGGGGCTGATAGCCAGTCAGTGCCTTTCTTCCTGTTTTTCCAGGCTTATCAGTTCAGGCCACTCACAACTCTTCTTTTTTCCAGCCTTACTTTCTTCTTTCAGGCATATGAGATTGTGGACATAAAATCATTTGGAGTCTTTTTGCTCCCTTTGCTGGGCATTGATTTATATGCATTATGTGCGGGCCTTAAAAAATATAGGTCTGAGTGATCCCAAAATATACCAATGACTTCAGCATGTGGTGTGCAAGCCAGCACGACTTTTTTTCCAGTATGACAGCAAAATCTCCCCTCAGCCATTCAGCAGTAGGTTTCCTCTCTGCTGCTGAGTGTCCATCTGGTCTGCATTATTCCCATCACTAGGCTTTCTTAAGTGCTTGTGGCTTGCCAAGCTCAGTAACTCAACATTCCCTATGAGCTCCTGTTCCTTCCCTAACACTCTTCTGCTTTGAGCTGTGCCCAGATATGCTGATAGCTTTGATCCTACACCTCTGTGTCTGTTGGTAAACAGAGCATTGGATATCTCATTTGCCCCAGAGGGTGCTGGGCACTGCCCAGGCTCCCCAGGGAATGGGCACAGCCCCAAGGCTGCCAGAGCTCCAGGAGCCTTTGGACAGCACTCTCAGGGATACACAGGGGTATCTCAGGGATTGTTGGGGTGTCTGTGCAGGGCCAGGAGCTGGGCTGGATGGTCCTGATGGGTCCCTTCCAACTCAGGATGTTCTATATTGCCAATATAATAAGGTTGTTATGTATATTAGGGTTATATACATAACCTCACTTTATTGATTTTAATATTGACAGGCTATCCTTATATAACACATAACCTTATTGGTTTGATTGATTGATTTTAACATTGACAAAATCCCAGCTGTGTGGGGCCTGGTCACAGTGCTTGGATTTTTTCCAACCAACATCTCTCTGAAAGGAAGCAGTGCAGGTGGGGTTTTTTGACTCCCAGCACTGCCAGAGGCTCAACCTCAGCCTGCTGCCAGGAGTTCAGGCTGTGTTCCTGGCCATCCCTTGTCATCCTCTGATAAAATGGATCTCAAATCAGCACTGGGGTGGCAATTGTTGATACTGCACAAGACATCACAGAGTGCAGCTCCCACTTTCCCAGCGTGATGAGCTGTGCTGTGCTGGCTGTAATAACAAGTTGCTTTTGTCACTCAGTGAGGCAGATGTGATTCAGAGACACCCAGGGAGTAACTGGCAAGGAACTGTTAGGAGGGACTGATTTTTGAAGCAGGCTTTCAAATCCAAAAATGGAAAAGTTGAATAATCCTCTCTCTGTAGGTGCCCTCGCAACTCCTACCTTCCTCCTTCTCTTGATCCCACCAGGCTTCCCAATGGTTGTCCTTGCATTTGCCTTCCATGAGGCAGCCTTCCTTCAGAAATACCTAACTCAAAGCTCTGCACTGGTTTTAAACAGCACTGGTTATAACCCATCTCCTTTTTTTCCCCCCTTCATCTCTTTTATCCTTACTGATTTCTCTTTTTCCTAAGTTGAAATCTGTTTGAAACAGTTTCATATTTATCATAGATTGTGCCTGCAAAAGCTTTACTGGGGCTTGGAGATAATATGATGTATGTTCCTATTCAGTCTTGTTCCAGTCTTGTTATGGTGATCCATAAACAAAGCAAGCACAGGGAACACTTCCTGAAAAATATTTTTAGATGATAATTTTAAAAATAGTGTATCTTAGAGCCCCAACCACCTGCAAGAGACAGAGGGCAGGTGTGTCTGACAGGGAGAGCTTTGGCTCTATGTGCTCTAACTTGTACCAGATGGAACCCTTAGAGCTGGAAAAGACCTTTAGGATCACCAAGTCCAACCATCAGCCCAGCACCACTGTGTTCACCACCACCCCAGGTACCCCCAGGGATGGGGACTCCACCACTGCCCTGGGAAGCTGTGCCAGTGCCTGACCACCATTTCTGTGGAGGAATTTTCCCAGTATACAATCTGAACCTCTGCTGGTGCAACTTAAGGCAGTTTCCCCTTCTCCTGTTCCTTTTTCCTGAGAGCAGAGTCTGACCCCCCTGACTGTCCCCTCCTGTCAGGGAGTTGTGCAGAGCCAGAAGGGCCCCCCTGAGCCTCCTTTTCTCCAGGCTGAGCCCCTTTCCAGCTCCCTCAGCCTCTCCTGGTACTTCAGCCCCTTCCCCAGCTCTGTTCCCTTTCCTGGTGCATCACAGTGCCCTGTGTGTCCTTCTCCATCCATGTCACATCAGCATTAGTCCTCTGCACTATGGGGACTAGGAAAGGGAACATGACAGCAAAGAGAATATTTCCACAGTGAGCTCATCTAACCCTCGTTTGGTCATGTCCCAGCACTCTGTTATGAAACATTTCCAAACCACTCTATCTGATTTATTAATATGCCCACATTCAGTATTCATGACTGCAGGAGGAGAATTAGACTTACAGTCACCTTTCCTGATTCTGCTGGCTATTGATCAGTCCTAAAATATCTGTTTGGAAAACAACCTGCAAGGTTATGCTTCAGGTCTCTGTTTTGAGATGCCTTGCCCAGCTAAATAACAGCAAGGTAGGGCACCTTCCCAGGGCTACATGCCCCTATCAGGGTTTAGCAGCACCTCTGGGACTGGCAGCTTCCAGAAATAATTGCTGCTAAAACCCAGCCTTGCTGAAGGACTGCTTTCAAGCATTTAAATATTTCATTAAAATCCCCAAATGCTTTTTCTAAGTTACCAATCCAACACTTTAAATATTAAAACCAGTCTATTTATAAAGCAGCAAATGCTTCTCAGCCACAGAGGTGAGCTCCATGGGATCCAGTCAGTCCTGACTTGCAGTGAGACAGAGGGAAAAGGAAGGAAATAGAAAGACAAGCCATTTGGAGAAGTTGAAAATGGAACTATTAATTTTGCTGCTGCATTAAAAGTAAATGTTTATAAACTCATTTTGCCAGGATCTATTGGCTAATAAAGAAAATAGAATCATTCCTTGAAAATCATTTTTCCTTAGGGAAATTGTACATGTGAATGATAAGGACAGTAGGCTACAGTGCATCAGCTTTAGGGAGCGTGGCTTGGTGGTTCTGCACATTGGTGTAGCTTTCAGTGCCCTTCACTTGCATGGGCTGGGATTTTTGGAGAAAGAGGGCTCTTCCTCACAAACTGTCCATGCGTGACAGTGTAAGAGGTCACTTCTTCCAGGTATTTTCCCCACCTGTTTGCTGAAGGTTATCAGCTCCCTCAGTTCCAAACCTGGTAACTGGAGCTCAGCAATGGTTTCAGCTCAGGGGAGCAGGGCAGGTGTGGAGTTCTGAGGAGAGAAATCACCCAGCTGCAAGGGGAGTGTGGAGTAGTGGAGTGGAGAGAGAAAATCAATAAATAACACTGGGATGGGCTGAAATCACCAGAAACTGTGAATCACAGCCCTCAGTGAAGGGTCTGGAGCACGTGTTTGAGGTGGGGAGGAACAAGCCCAAAACTGGGGTTTGGTTTGTTCTGCAGCAGTGAAGTGACAGCATATAGGGCTGGAGCAGGGTCAGAGAAGAGAACAGAGCTGGGGAAGGGGCTGGAGCACCAGGAGAGGCTGAGGGAGCTGGAAAGGGGCTCAGCCTGGAGAAAAGGAGGCCCATGGGGGCCCTTCTGGCTCTGCACATCTCCCTGACAGGTAACGAGGGATAGGAGAAGAGAAAACAGCTTCAGGTTGCAGCAGGGGAGGTTTGAATTGGATACTGGGAAAATTCCTTTTTGAAGAGGATGGTCAGGCATTGGAGCAGATTGTCCAGGACAGTGGTGGAGTTACTGGAAGTGTTCAAAAAGCCATGTGGATGTGGCACTTGAAGATGTAGGTTGGTGGTGCACCTGACAGTATTAGGTTCATAGCACTTGATGATGTTAGAGAGCTTTTCCAACTATAATGATTTTCTGATTCAGTGGTGTGGGGAGGAGCTCCATTAGAGTTTTTCCTCAGTAATTCCAATTTTGTTGCTGGGATGCCATGACTACCTGCCCATGAAGCCTGCAGAGAGTGATAGGCAAGATCAGGGCTATTGCCTGGCACACCACAAGGTGTCAAGAGAGTTTGTGCATGGAATACATTTCTATAGTTGTATTTTCTACCCTGCTCTAGGCAAACAAAGATTGTTTATAAAAATTTGCTCTTTTGTGTCCATTAGTGCACTGCCATCTTCCCCCCTTTTAAAATCTTGACAGCCTTCCACAAAGTCAGCTCTGACTTTTCACCTGACTGTCCCCAGAAGGGGATTTGTGCACTAGCATTTGCCATCTACTTCCAGAACCTTCATTATCCCAGGAAATTCCTTCCAGAGGTGGCCAGAGGTGACACAGTTCCATGTTCTCAGCACAGTGACTACTGAAGTAGTTCAGGTTCCTCTCAGCTGTTGTGTTTGATTCAGTAAGAAGTTAATAGAGGTGCATTTCTGATTGAGGTAGTTGTCTGTAAAGCAGTTTTTTGGACTTTTTCCCATTGGTTTGAAGGTTGTGCTGAAATAGTCAAGGGGGCAGCAGTTCCAGTGCACTGGCCCTGCTCAGTGTGATTGCAGTCTTTTCTCTCCATGGCCTGGCTTCCTTGTGTTTGCAGCACGTGGCTGAAGAGCTGCAGGATCTGCTCCAGTGGCTGATGGGAGCACCAGCTGGACTGAAAATGAACCGAGCCTTGGATCAGGTTTTGGGCCGCTTCTTCCTTTATCACATCCATCTTTGGATCAGTGAGTGAAATTGTTTAACTTGCCAGTCTCCCTTTTCATCTCTTCCCTCTGAGTGTTTATAATGTTTGCCTAGAGGTGAGTAATGAATCAAAATGCACTTCTGCAAGTACAGGCTTGTCTGGGAGTCTTCCTGCTGTGGGAACTGAAGCCAAAGTTGGATTCCCACGCAAGGAATTTATGCATATTAAATGAAGTGCTGGTACTGATGCTCTGTAAGAGGTGCAGATCCTGCTGGGGCTTAGTTCCCTGGTGTCGTTGGTGCTGAGTGTCCAAGAGAAGGCACTGCTATGAGGTCTTTTGTAGGGTTTTGTGGTCTTTGCCACCTGAGAGGCAGCTCTTGGGATAAGGATGTGCAGGGATGCAAATGCCAACCCTGTCCTGTCACCAGCTTCAGCTTAGTGCAATTTTATTATTTTAGATTCTTCCTTGAAATAACACATCCCTGTTATCCTTGATGGAAGAGTACAGGCATGGTGGACATGAACTCCATAATGATTTTATTGATTTACTTTGCTCACCAGTCAAGTATGGTCTTGCTTCTGTGGCTTTGCCCTGCTTTGGTGATGAAAGAGATTCTGTCCACACTGCTTTACTTTACAAAAGCCATATGGGATGACTTTTGTGGGAAGAGCAGAAAACAACGAATTGCAGTAAAGATTGATGTGTGCAGTTAAAAATGTACTTAACAACTTGGATATAAATGTAAAAAATCAAAAGTTACATCCCTGGAAGTGTTCAAGGCTGGATTGGATAGAGATTGTAACAACCTGGTCTGGTGGCCCGTGACAGAGGAGTGGCACTAAATGATCTTTAAGGGGCCTTGTAACCCAAACCATGCAATGCTAATGCCATGAAATCCCATATGGAGAAAGGTGATTGCTGTGTTCAGGCTGTGCATACTCCTCCCCATCCTCGCAGTGGTGCCTCACCTTGGGGCAGAAACTTGGGCAGAGAGTTTTTGTTGGCCTTCCTAAAGAGAAGATGGCATCTAAAGGAGATTTCCAGCTTCACCTCCATGTTTTCATGGCTCTGATTTCTGGAGCAGTGTTCTAGGGCGAGAAGAATCAGCCTTTTGGGAGGGTCAAGTGGGAGGTGACCCAGTGGAACACTGACTCTTTGCCACATCCACCAGGCTACATCCACCTGCTGTCCCCGTTCATTGAGATGATCCTGTGGTACGTGGGGCTCTCGGCGTGTCTGGGCCTCACCGTGGCTCTCTGCGTCCTCTCCGACATCATTGCACTCCTGACCTTCCACATCTACTGCTTCTATGTCTACGGGGCCAGGTGAGTGCCCCTCCCTCTCTGGGGTTTGTTTGGCAACACCTCAGGCCGTGGTGAAGCCTTCAGTCCTGGTGCAGTTCTCCTGAATTCACAGTTTAACCCACAGTTAATTTCTTGCAGTCTTTTAAGCCTGTAGAAATGATGGCCACAGTAGTACAAGCAACCCATCCTTCATTTCTCCTGCATTTAGATGTTTATCATGGTAGTGACCTGGAAAAATGAAACTACATGACAGGCAGAGGACAAGAAAGCAGCTCACCCCATCCCTTTGATTCAGCCTCATATTGCTCTCCTCCATTGCACCCTGCTAGAGATTTGGAGGGCAATTGGAGAAAAGGAGGAGGAGGAGAGGGGAACCCCAATAGTTTTGGAGAAGCCCCAGAATACCTGTCTCTGCCCTGTTTCAGAGGCCCTTGCCTGCACTGTGGAGCAGAGGTGGCACGTTTGGAGTCACAGGGGAAATGTGACACTCTCCTGGTGTCATTGTCTGGAGCTGGGCAGAGGCTCTGAATGAGTAGAGGGAGTGCAGGGGGCTTTGGGGCACATCTGGTGCATGTTGGAGTTCCTGTGCAAGAGATGCCCATCACTGTGCTCTGTTCCTGCTCTCCTCTAACTTGTGCTGCACCAAGCAGTCCCACAGGCCACAGGATGTGATTTCCAGGGACATGGGATGCAAGAGATAAAGGACCTTTTGCCTCATGAAGTACAGAATGGCCATCATCCCTCCTCAGACTTTACACAGCAAACAACACAAGAAATAGTAAATCTTTAGATTATGGTAGTTTAGGGAATGGTTGGAAATATTGAGACCTGATTTATAAGCCAGGTCTGTTGTGAGCATAGGTCTTACACCCAGAATGTCAGTAATGTCAGGAGTGGGAGGTCTCTTCCCAGCACCTCTGATTACTGCAGTTTCTGTGTTGGTCTGTGAGGAATGGCAGTGCTCATCTTAGTTGTGCAGAGTGGTAGTAGGAAGTAGGAAAATAATTTTGTCAGCTAATTGTTCTTCCCTGGAGCTGCAGGAAGCCAGCCTATCTTGTGTTTGTCAGAAGTACAGAGAGCTGTGTGCTGTCCCCGTGGAAAGGCAGGAAAAGTCAGCAGTCACCCACAGCCCCCTGAATTCCTGCAGCTGGCAGGAGGAATTCAGGTGTTAGTGAAGCCTGAGATCCCCTTCTGGAGCAAACCACAGAGTGAAACAAAGGCAGGCATGTGTGTGCAGGCAGCAGGGCAGGGGGGACATGCCACTGCAGTGACTGCTGAGTGTCATCTTGGGGTGCAGGGACAGCGTGGCCTTAGTCAGAGCCATGGGCAGGTGTGTGCCAGAACCTGGAGGAGTTGTCCTGGGTTCCCTCCTGGCTAGAGATTAGTGCACCAAGCTGTGCCTGCCTGTCTGGAGGCACCCTGCCAATTCCTTGAAGCAGTTGGTATTCCTCAAACCAGATTCTTCTCTTGGATGAGACTCCTTGCCTCTGCTTTCACATTGCTGCTGTTAAATCTGAGCAACCTCCACACCTTAGCTAGCCTGGTTTGCCAGTCTGGCTTTGGTAGCTCAGGCTTTCTCTGCCCCACACATTGGCTGTGTACCCTTTCTTTGCATCCCTGTATGTTGGCATTGCTGTCCAGGGGGCTTTGTGCCTGCTCTCCATCCTGAGGGCTCAGTCTTCCTTGATGTCACCCATGAAGAGATGTCTGTTTCCCACCCCTTTTTCACCCCTAGTTTCCCTCACTGTTGTCATTTTTCTGTGAGGGAAGTAGCTCCAAGTCTCATAGCACTTGAAAGCCTAAGGAAGGGGTACAGTAGGGGGCACCAGGACTTTCACTGATCTCTTCCCTCTCTCAAGGATTTTTATAGCTGTAAGTTACTAGAGAAGCTGCAGGGGCTCCACTCCTCTCCCTTTTATCTCTTCTGCAGAGGCACAATTGCCTTGCATTAGCTCAGGTGTGGGGGTAAGACCTCGGCCAGCCCTGTCTGGAAGGGTGTGAAGGCAGGGGAAGGGACAGATCTGAACTGAGGAGACACAGGTGAGCTTGGGGAAATAGAATTGCTGCTTCTTTTCATAGAATCTCGGAATGGTTTGGGTTGGAAGAGGCCTTGAAGCTCATCTCATTCCAACTCCTGCCATGGCAGGGACACCTTACACTATCCCAGGTTGCTTCAAGCCCCATCCAACCTGGCCTTGGATACTTCCAGGGATCTGGGAGCAACCACAGCTTCTCTGGGTACCTGTGCCAGGGCCTCAACATCCTTTTGCTGCAGGGAAGGTGTTGCCATGAGGCGATTGCTGCAGTCCCAGGGCATGGCCTGGCCATTGTCCTCCAGTGGCCCAGAGCTGACTGCAGTAGCCCTTGTGCCAGGGGCCAGCCCATAGGATTGACTGAGCCATGAATCTTTATCTGCATCATTCCCAGTAGATTTCTTTTGCCACTGCTGGCTGTGCAGGTGGGTGAGTGGGTGTGGGACTGTGCTGGGTGGTGCTGGAGCTGAGAGCTGCCACCTGTGCTGCAGAATGTTCTCTTTGCTCAGGCTCTACTGCCTGAAGATCTACGGCCTGTCCTCCCTGTGGCGCCTGTTCCGGGGCAAGAAGTGGAACGTGCTGCGGCAGCGGGTGGATTCCTGCTCCTATGACCTGGACCAGGTAGTGCCACAGCCTTGGGGACACCCCAGGGCACTGCCCTTGAGTTGCCTGCCCGTCCCACTCTGACTGATACTGGGACACAGATACAGGAGCCTTTGTGGTGCCCAGAACAAGGACACACTCCAACACTGAGCCCATGGCTCTTCTGCTGCCTGACAGTGCTCCTTGACTGCTCTGCAGCACCCCTTCATTGCCCTGCACTTCTTCCCTGACCTCCAGCAGCCCTTCCCTTCCCTTCCCTT
>VZTB01005892.1:14703-25607 GCA_013397245.1 Thryothorus ludovicianus | reverse complement strand
GGGCTTTCTCCATCCCTGCACCTCCCCTCCAGCATTGCTGCTGTCTGTGCAGGGAGCGGGGTAGGGGGAGCCTGGGCACACTTGCCGGCTGTCTCTCCAGCTGGGAAAGAAGGAAGTGGTGCTGTCGCTCTCGTTGCTGGTTGTCCTGCGAAGGAGGAGGAGGGTGTTTGCTGCTACTGAGGTGCTAGCAGGAGAGGCACGCGGTTTTGATTGGCTCTGTGTTCCAGCACCGCGGCACAAGGAAATGCAATGGCCTTGGCCTTCGTTGGTTTTGCACTTTCATTTCCCAGCTCCTGTAGTTAGTCAAATGAAGTAGCAAGACTTCGTTCCCTTCAGACTGATGATCCAAACAGTAATGTTCTTAAAACATTATCTGTTTGCAAATGGCTGTTTCGTCAGCACTAGGTGTGAAGATAGTTTTCATCGACTTCTGATAAGGAGGGTAAGGTGCATGTATGTTAATATCAAGCCACATCTTTCTCCAAACCCAAGCGACATTTTTTATAAATGCAGTAGATGTTTACACGTATGCTTTGCTAGATCCTATCAGTGAAAAGTAACTGGGTGGGAATGTCTTGCCTACCTCAACAAACCTGTCAACAGCCACCTAACAACTGCATTGTGCCAAGGTCTCTGCTGCAACTATCCATTGTATAAACATGAGAAATGCCAGGTGTGGGGGGTTTTGTCACTGCAAAAATATGCTGTTGCTTATGTTAAGTGTCTCTTCAGATACCTGTTCCGTTTTGTTAAACAGAAGAGTTGCAAAAAGCTTAATGACAATTCTGTTCTAACACTTGACAATATATGTGACTTCTTTAAAATTTAGCTTGTAAAAGAGGTTGATTGGTTCAAGTCCACGTTGTTTTTTCCTGTTGGAGTGTATTTTTAGTATCAGTAATCTTAGGCAGTAATTCTTCAGATTTCAGGAAAGTAACTGGTGTAAAAATGCAACTGGATACAGAAATTGGGGGAGGCTTTTGGTTGTTGCTGTGCCTTGCCTTAGCTATCACAAATATGGGAAGTGCGGCTCTCTTGTGTTTCTGCTCTGTTCCTTTTTCTGACTTGCTTAGGATACAGCCTTTTTAGAAAGCAGTGGTTTTATGCTCTTGAAGTGTTTACTACAGAGCATAGCACTGTTCAGTTTGTGTGTACTCTTAAAATTGTGTTTCACGGAGAACAATGTAATGAGTTACTGATCTGTATTGTTCTGCATTTGTTCAAGGATTTGTGGTACAAGTTCGGCGAGTCAGATTTCAGAAGTCATACTTACTGAGCAGGGCTAAAGTGAGGCATAGTTTCTAGTTGTGTATCAGTGCAACACCCATCAATGTGCACGTAAAGAGGTGTCCCCAGAGCTGACTGTTGTGCTTCTTAGGGTGAGAATTTGAGTACTGCTTATGTTGTGTGTATATTTATAAAATACAGTTTTGTAAGTATGTTTTGGGACAGTCTTGGTGCAAAATTGTGTACCTTTTTTGACATGGCTCACTGGAGGGTTAGCTAGCTTGGTGGTGGTTTTCCAGTGCCTCGCCAGGGTTGGGGAACTGCCCAGGCACACCAAGGTGCCTGTAGTAGAACCTGTAGACAGCACACTCTACAGTGAGAAGTCTGCGGCTGTCACAGGGGTTGGGTAAAGAAGAAGGAGGAGACCTTCGTACAGTGAGGTTCCGGTAAAGATTCACTTCAATCAAAAGGACCAGGAGCAGAAAAGCCCAGAGTTCCCTGATGCAGGGGAGTCTGCAGGGGAGGAGTGAGGGGAATGCCAATAACATACCAAAAGCAGTCAGGGTAGGAGGGGACAGATCACCTGCCCCAATGGGGCGTTGAGGTTTGGGAACCACCCCAAAACACCCATGGGGAGGGACACACACAGGATTGCTTTGGGATTGGATTGTCATTGAAGGTTCAGGAACAAGGGGCAGGATGGCAAGCCCCGGGAAGGAGCTAGAGCAAAGGGAGGGGAGAGACATAATAGGTATCAACTGGGGTGGGCATAACTCAGGAGCAAACCGTCATGGGGAAGAGCAGGGATACATGGATCAGACCAAAAACACAAAAACAAAAAAAATTCAACCAGAAGACAGAACATGAAATAGAAATAAACAGACTGCAACACTTTTTCTAAGGTTGCATTAAAAGGAGTCTGTTAAAGCAATCTATATTTCATGTTGACATTTCTGGTTAGCACAAAGCTTTCTCATTTCTTAGAATTGACCTTCTGCCTCTCTGAGTCATTCTGTGGTCTCCTTTTACTGTGGATATGACACGAAGAGTCATATTGCAGGTGATTGTAGTGAACAAAATACTGAGTTTATAATACCATTCATGGAACTGGGCATTAAGAAAAGACTAAGAAAAAAATGTTGTGCAGGCGTCCTGTAATGAAAGATTTTTTGGAAAGGCAAGAACAATTCCTGATCACATTGGAGAGATTCAGTCATGTTTTGGTGCAGCTGAAGCTTTTCATAAGCACAGCTACTGTTGGCTTTTAAATTATTTGAAAGTAATTTGAATTGTTTATTTAGAAGGAATAGCTATAAATTAGGGTGCAAGGGAAAAAAACCACAAAACCTCTGACATTAGTGCTCTGTATTTTCTCCTAAATGATTTCATTGGAAAATTGCTTTGCTTAAAGAATTTAATTGCTTGTATGAATACTGAGTGTATATAGATAAAAATCACTTAATTGTTTTTTTTAACTTTCTAATAGAGTTTTTTCTTTGTGTATCGTAGTTTTTCTGGTTGGAAATGATGAATTTTGAAGAACAAAATTATGTGAGATCAGTCATCTCTTTTTTTGACATTATTTGAAAGAGTAATAAATTTACTTTGTGATTTAAATTTTAATCTAGTACTTCCTTCCTAGTCATAAGATTTTGAATCTCTTATTTTGTTGGTTTTTTTTTTTAAATTTTTCCAATTTTATATATTTAGGCATGACACATAAACAAGGGAAAGGGGAAAAAACTCACTTTGCCAGAGAAAGTCAGTATATTAACATCATTTGTTCTCTAATGCTGATGAAGTATAATGAAAAATATAAAACTTAATTTACCATCATAGTAGACAGGAAGCAAATGTGTGTAACTGAAATACACTGGGAGTAGTGCATTTTTACATGGACCTTTCTCTGAACCCTTATCTCCTTTTAAAAATACATTAAAACTGAAATTGCCTAGAACTGAGATTTGAGGAACGCTAGAATTAGCATGTCAGTTTGGAAAACGCACCTCATTAAGGTGGGGTTTGAAAAACTGAATAGAAAATAACCGTTTATATGCTGTCTTTCAAGCAAATGATAATGGTTGTTTGTGTGTCACACTATTTTCTGTCTTTCAGAAGATACAGAAGACATAAAAAATCACCCTATCTTGACAGTGAGGCCTATATTTGCGTAGTTCTGTCTTAATTGTGGAATCTGCCTTCCAAGGTACAGTTTTAAGGGTGGCTGATGTTTGTTTTGGTTTCATAATTATAAAAGTGAATATGATCATGCAGGCAGAAGTAAGTCACTGAGAGATAAAAATTTGGAATATATTTCCTTGAGAAGTAGTCATTCTGTTTTCTCCTGAATCTCTCTTACCTCTTATTGCTTACACATCATATAAGTAGTTTCTCTCAGGAGCAAGTATTTCAGTAATTATATCTCTCTGTTTTGTTTGTTGAGCTGTTATTTCCCATTCTGAGGAAGTACTGTGAAGCCATGGAATTTTACTGCTCTGGTAAGATGGAAAACAGATGGACTCCTCAGTGGTCAGCAGTATTTCTAGCTACATTTGGGTTTTTTGGCCTCTGTACTTTTGTCAGTCTGCACGATTTTCCCTTTATAAATTTCATGGTGGTTAATTCCAGTCACCTTCTTGTTCTTCATGTGTTTGAAAGTAGTTTCTAGGATTGTTTCCTTCACCTTCCCAGGGAACAGGGTGAGGCTAGTAGGCCTGTCGTTGCCAGGCTCTTCCTTGGAAACAGGGTTTTCATTGACATTTGTTTTCTTGAGTCTTCTGGAACGTCACCTGTCAGCGCAGAATTTCCAAATGTAGTTGAGAATGACTTCACAATGACAAGATCAGCTCTCTTGGCACTCAGGTTGGCCCCTCAGCAGGTCACATAGAAGTGTTAGGTCCAGTTCACTTAAAAATTTGTTAACCTGATCCTCCCTCACTCAAAGTCTCTTGTCCTCTACACTTTCCCACAGGTCTCAGGGTCCTGGGATTCCAGAAGAGAGATCCTACCTGTAGAACAGCAAGGTAAACAAGGTACTTTGACATTTTTGTATAGCAGCAGGCTGACATTTCCTCTAGCCTTCCTTATGCTGCCTATGTACCTGTACAAATCTTTCTCTTGGAATTTCATATCCCTCATCAGGTTCAGCTCTAGGAGGGCCCTGCTTTTCCTAACTGAGTCCTAGTGTGCCTTAGTGGTGTTCCTGTGTCAATTGTGTGCACACTCTTGGTGCAGCCCCACTTCACCTTGGTTGATTATGTTTTCCACATCATCCTGCATCCTTTGCTTGCAAACTGTGACCACTGCTTCTTTACTCATTCAGAGATCACTGCCTTCCTCTATCATCATTCCTTGTTAAAACATTCCCCAAGCTCATTAACCAGCCTCTTGGCAAAGATCCTTTTACCCTATGTAACTTCAGGTTGATCTTTTTTCCCTTCACCCTCAGGTCTTGAGCCTCATAGAAGGTTCTATGGATGTAAATGCTGCAAAACCACTTGCTCGTTAGCAGGATCTGTCTGCTTCTCCTCGAGTTCTCTCCCTTCATGAACGAGACACTTCTCGGCTACCAGACGTTGGCCAACACCCTGTGAACTGTGTAGTCATACTTGGTCCATTCCTGGTCTCCCCTGGCTGTGTCCATGGTGTCTGAATGGAGGAGCAGCTGAGGGTGATAGTCTAAGGGCCAGACTACGACTTGTCTTAGTAACAGTCTATGCATTGTGTCCAGAGCCCAGGCCCCTGGTGAGCAGCATACTTTGCCAGGTGACAGGTTGGGCCAGCAGAGATATCTTTGTCCCAGAAGCAGCAACCCGCCACTGTTCCTTATCCCATGCGTCTCTTACTGCCACAGGACTCGGGCACGGATGGCTCAGAGGCTTTCTTGGACAGAGCTTCCTGTCCATGTGTGCTGCCAGGGCTCAGAGCCTGCTCTATAAATCAGAGCTGCAGATGGAACAGGAGCCATCCTCTTGGTGCTGGAGCTCAGAGGCTCACAGACCTTGCTGCATCCTGCATCTCCATGTCCAAGCTGAGGTTCTGTCTGCTTCTCCTCATGCAATGGGGGTTTCTGTAGCTGCAGGAACTTGGTGGGGATTTGATCTGTCTTCTTTTCAGCACTTCTGAATGTAGTTTGCTCGCCTTCTCAATCACCATGTTTGCTTGATGAGATGGGTCCTTCATCAGTGCATGTTTAGAAGCATAAAAAATGGTTTTTTTGTTCTAAACCTGCTGGTTGCCACAGTCAGCTTACAACAGAGACACTTTATGAACTGGCAGATTCAGTAGTACAATACCACATCATTTTATGTCTAGAGTGTAAGTGTATTGATAGCATCCATGTAACAGCCATAGTGCATGTATGCTATATATTATGAGAGATTATAGGCCAAAATAGGTTTTATGATTATCCTGAACTTAAAAAGAAGTTTTAACAGCACAACAGCTTTATTCAATATACAATATGGTTCTAAAAGCAAATGTTAGGAAATTCGGTATTTTTAGGATAAAAAGAAACATTTATTACTCTGCTATACTTGAATGGGAACACTGAAACATTAGAAGATAGCAAACAAAGGGTTATGATAAACGACGCAGAGAAGTATGGAAAAATGACAGCTTGTTTGGGTCTGATTTTGATTACACATCTGAAAAAAAAAGAAAAGACGACATTAATGAAATTTGCGAATAGTATTAAGTAAAAAAATTTTGAATGCAATTGAGTACAGTCAAACATGAAACAAGTAAGCAAAATGCCTGGAAACAGAGATGTTTGATAAACAAAATTTCAATACTACAAGTGGAAGCTGAAAGTAACAGAAAGAAATCCATCAGAAATGGACAGGACTCCTGAAACCCAGAAACTGGGGAAACTAATGGGTCAGAGAGTGAATTGGGATTTATGTGTGTGTTTTGTATGTATGATGGTAGTCTTACAAAAAGAATAACAGTAGTAATCCCTTCTCTGATAGTTGTGCTGAATAGTGGTTAGGACTTAGTGCTGTGTTGTTATGGAAATTGGTTTGTGAAGGAAGCTCAGAAGTTTGCATTGTAGGACTTGGTGAGGTTTCTTCAGTCTAAAACCAAAAGGAACCCAGCCCACTAAAATGTAGGGATGGAAATGTTGATGTTTTAAATGTGAGTAATAAAAAATGTTCTATTGGGTGATTTTTTAATAATCTATGTGAAAGATGTCAGGGTAATGACTCCTTTCTCCCTTAATTTTCTATTAAAGTCATGAAGGAGGTTTTTTAAGCAAGGAAACCAAATTCTTAGTGAAGCTTTTCGCTATTTTAGCTATAAAAGCTTTAAGAAAACAACCTATAATAAGTAGGTGGGGTGAATATTTGTGGAACGTAAAGAATTCCCTATATTTCTTATTTGCTTAGTAACATTTTTTACTTTGATGGAAGAGTTTTCTTTGCTGTTGCCACCTGACTGATAGTTGCTGCTTTACCTATTACTTAATAGTTTTCCCAGGTAGTGGTTTTACTTGCATCTTGGTGATTAATGTTACATTTTAGCCAGATATACTAATTAATGAAATCATAAAATATTTTGCTATTTGGTGCTCAAAAAATGTATATGAAATTTTTGTAAGTTTTTATGTAATTAATTGAATCAACAGCTAACAGGTTTTTCTTTCTAACTTGAATGCATGAATTTGAATGTATGAACCCTGTAGATTTCACTATATTAGTCATTGTACACTTTTTAAAAAATTTTTTTATTTTAATTTGTCTCTTTAGGATTATCTTCCTGGGTTGTGACAATATATTACCTGTTTGTGTTCAATGGGGCAACGAATTCACTTTGTGGTTGACCCTCAGGGCTGGTGCTGCATGGGCCTAATTATCTTTGTCTGGCTGTACAATACAATCTTCATTCCAAAGGTCATCCTTTTTCCTCATTATGAAGAGGGCAATATTTCAGTTGTGGCAGTTTTGTGTAAGTAATTTTAACATTTTTCTGCTAAAAAAATAATGTCTCTACTTAACATAGATTTAAAAAAAAATTTCTGCCAGAAAGTAAATCACTAGGGTGAAAGTAAAGACAAAAGGTAAGATAAAGGGTAAGAGTAGTGATGTGTCCTACATTTTAGTGTTTTGAGAGGCTGAGACACTTTATTTCACAGGAGTTATTGTAGAACTTGTTTGTGTGGAAACCGGTGAAAAGCCTGACTTTTAGGTCCTGTACTTTGAACTTGTTGACAGGATTTCAGGTTCACATCTCTAAATGCCTGTCAGAATTTGGTGTGATAGTACTGATGACTGGCAACAAAGTAAATTTTGTTTTGTCATATATCTCCCTGTTAGTTAGCTCATACGAGTTTTTGCTGATAGGTTTGCTGGGGAAAAAGCTTGAATTATGGCTTGAACAAACTCCAAGGTGAAGATGCACTATTGGGAATATCTTTCATTTGGAGACTTTGAGGTTTGGTATGATTTGTGTTGTGTGGTAAGACAGTGAAGGAACTTCTTAAAAACAGTAGTTTGTCCATAGTAGCACCTGCTGGTGCTGTCAGAACTGTTTATTAATTTTTTCACTCTATTGGGGAGTACTTAATGTTGTATGCTTAATATCAAAAGTATATCTGGAATTGAATGAGAAGACTGAGTATTTTCTATCTCAGTTCTGGAGGATCTGTATGTTTGACATAGTGTACCTTGTACATGTGAAAAAGACTAACAAATGCTTATTTATTTTTTTTTTTAGGTTATTACTTCTGCTCATTATTTTGTATAGCTTCATTATTTAGAGCCTCAGTAGCAGATCCAGGAAAACTACCTGAAAATCCAAAGATACCAATTACTGGTACGTTAAATTGTGGTTTTAAGTTATAAATTTCTAGCACTTTACCTTGTGTAGTCTCAAATCTTCTTTTTCTAAAACTTGTATTCTGCCAGAAAGTTCAGTTATGTAGGAGTTTCTGCTAGGAAATTTTTCTGCGGGAAGAACTCTTTTGCATTCTAGACTTTCAAACATATTGCATATACTACTACCTTGATAATATTTAATGAAAAATGTTTAGACATGGCTAGTTATTTTAATTCTATAGCTTTTGTTTAAGTAAATTTATATGATGTTTAAAATGGTGGTGGAAAGTAGTCCTATGCTATTTTTAACCTGTGTGTTTTTTACCCTTTTTTTTCCTAGAGTCTTATGATTGGGTTGTTAACAAAAAACCCCCAAACTATAGTGGTAATTACACTTAATTTCTATAAAGTAGCACCGTAATGGAGCAAATCCTTTCTGTCCTTGTAAATTAATCCCACAAATCATGTATGGCATCCAATGCTCCAGAAGTTGGGAGAAATGTAAAACTTTAATGATCCTCCACAGAGAAAGACGGTATTTTTATGACAGTATTTTTATGTTGGGTGCTATATCTAGTGCATAGAGCTTTTACTTGGGAGTTTAGAATGGAAGTAGGGCTGTTGAACAGCGTGAGCTTTGTCACATTACACTTCATGAATGAAGAAAAAATAACCCATACAGTGAGGGTAAATACTTCAGTCTTGTCTTGAGATGTGGTGAATGCTCAGAAAAGTTTTGCTCTCTCTTCCTGATGTTTCTTAACATCTAGGATGATGCGTTTGGAAACATGATCCTTTTTAGCCTTAGTGCTGATGATACAATGTGTATGAAGTAGACAGCTGACTGTAGAAAGGGGTGTATCTCCCTGGGATTTGGATGTGTCAATACTAATTGCAGAAAATTTCATGCTTGTGTTCTTTCTGCTTCTGGCAACTGATCCTTTGATCCAGTGAAACATCAGATGTTTCAGACTTGGGTTCTGGAGTCAGAGTTTTTGCTGCAGGAAGAGCAACATGGATTTTGTAACCTGAGCTGAATAATGAAGACACTCACTAGTTACAGATGGTTGCATTTATATTGGAGTTTTCATCTACCTTCAAAATTCCAGGAGCAGTGCAAATTCCCTTTGTACACAAATGTTTTTTTCTAGTTTAAGGTATCTCTTTGCATAGCTCTTTGACCTTTGCATGCTCCATTCAGTCCATACATCGGTCATACTTAATAAGTACTTCTGAAGGTGAAATATTTAGGCTAGGTCATGGCTTGAGATTTTGATTTGGTTTGTGATGTATCAGGGGTTTTGGACTTTTGGAGGTAGCGCTTCAAATCTCTGGTGTTCTCTAGGCTGACAGGAGGATACATTTTTGCATAGTATAAATTGTGTTAAAAAATGAGTTGGGGTGTTTCTGAATTCTGTTGGTAGCTGCCCCATTAGTGAGTGACACCTTTGTGACACTGGATATATGGGAACAGATTGTAAATCAGTTTCCATCTGTCATTATTACTAGTTTTATGATCTCACATATTGGGTTTCTTTACTTCCAATGGCCAAATGTTATTTTGCAGCTAGAAAGACCAGATTAGGGCTTCCTGCAGGTAGCTCAGAAGTGCTAAATATAACTTTATTGTGTTTACAAAGGGACAATGTTTTATAGTATGAAATTTCAGAATGTCCTACTATAAATATTAAGCTTTTTTTCCCTTTATTTTCCATCTATCCCTGAGATTTGGGAAATTTTTATGCCTCAAAAAAATTTATTTAGGTAGAAAAAAAGTTGAACAGTTGAAGTATTTACGTTTCTCAATTGTTCTGTTTTCCTTAAAGAAGAAAATATATGTTTTTTGTGACTGGAATGATTTCAGTGTTAATCTTATTTGTTTCCCATGTGAAGATGAAATTTTTGAACATATAATTTGAATTTTCGTTTTCAAAGAATTCCTCTAATTTAGGTGGTTCAATTTGAGATAAATAATCACCAAGATGAGCAGTAGTACTCCTGATACTTTCACCTACCTATCTCTAGTGATTAGTTTTTAAAGAATCTCACATTAGTAATTTTAAAATAGTATATATTTGTAAATGCAAGCCTATCCTCTCTCTCTTTCTTTGATTGCCTTATGTCTAAAATTCCATGTGGTGATATGCATGTCTTTAAAATGCTTTGAGGTGGAAGATGCTCCTGAATGTTCATTGTGTGTCATAGTTTAGCTAGCAGCAGCAGTATTTCCTCAGTACGTTCTGGAATAGCAGTGAGATTTTATCCTGATTCTGTCTAGCAGATAATTTCTTTCACAGTAGAAGTGTAAGGAAATAATTGAGTTATGGTCTTCCTTTTCTGAGTCACAGCTTTTGTACTGTAGTAATTACTTTGTAGAAATTTATAGGAAGAGAGACTGTTTTGGAGAAGGAAACTGGCACAGAGTACCAGTAATATCTTCCAGTTTAATTAAGGTCACAGTGGGAAAAAGCTTTTTATGGGGTGCTTATCTTTCTCAGATCATAGTAAGATTTGTTTTTTTAATTAGAATTACAAGCATACAGATTTATTATGAGCACACATTACTGAGTTTAAATCTCTCTAATGTACTTTTACATTTTGACCTAGAGCGAGAACATTGGGAGTTATGTAACAAATGCAATATGATGAGACCAAAGCGTTCACACCATTGCAGTCGCTGTGGACACTGTGTGAGGAGGATGGATCACCACTGTCCATGGTAAAACCAGGACATTTATTCTAATAATCTACTGTTGTTTTAGTGACGCATTTTGAAATATGTCGTCTTGACTGCTGCTCATTTTTCCTGTTTCTTTCCTAGTGGTACATAATTGTTTAGGCATTTAAAGCAGGGAAGTAATA
>VZTB01005892.1:830-14356 GCA_013397245.1 Thryothorus ludovicianus | reverse complement strand
GACTATGCCCCAATTTCAAAGGTTTTTTGTCTTGTACTTAGCATGGATAGAACTCTTGTGTTTCCTTTACTCTTTTCGTGTTGGAGTGTGCAGAAGGAGTTTCTGAATACGGATGACTGTATTGCCCTCTGTGCCTTTGGTTCATTTCTAAGTCTGTTATTGGGGTACTCTGTGATCACATTTATTTTAAAACATTTGTTTGCGTTTCCAGTTTTTGGACTCTGTAGTTCACAACCTGTGAAATGTGTTGAGTAGCAGAAGATAAGACATACAACTGTGAAATTTTGCAGACTTTAATAAACCAATTTTATTACTAGAGTTTTACTTAAAGATGTGGAAGTATCTTTGTTATATGAAAATACAGAGAAGTGTGTCTCCTGTTCTAAGCATTGATCTCAGCAGCACAACCTTTAAGTTATGGTGCAAATGATCCAGTAGTTTGCTCTATAAGTCGTAAAGTCTTCTACTCACGGTATCATAACTTTAGTGTTAAAGTATTTGTGTTTCTGTTTTTATATATGCACACTTTATTTCTCTGCAGGATTAATAATTGTGTTGGTGAAGACAATCACTGGCTGTTTTTACAGCTGTGTTTCTACACCCAGGTCCTTAGTTCCTATACGCTGATACTTGATTTCTGCCACTACTACTACTTTTTGCCTCTGAAAAAAGAAAACTGGGTAAGAATCTGTTTTCTCTGAGAAGCAAACAAATAATATTGCAATGACATTTGTTTTGGCATCTAGTTACTACAGATTTTTGATGGTTCAGCTTCACTCTCAGTGAAGAGAGTTTAATTAGCTGTATGTTATTAAATAAGCAAACTGATTTATGGTAAGTAACAAAATATTTTTATGAAAGGGTGTATGATTTCTGTGTGTTAAAAACACAACACAAATTTTTTTAGAAATCTAAGGAAGCGGGGAAGAACAAGTTAGCTTTCTTTGGAAGTGATTATGAGTACTGGAAATAAGTAAGGTAACTACTTTAGATGTATTGAAACTTCCTTTTACTCTCTCCAGAGTAGGTTTATGCAGATTATATAGCTATGCTAGTATCATGTTTTAAAAAGCTGATATAGCTTTTTTAAGAAAAGAAAAACACATAGTCATTCTGCAATGGTACAATCAATATACGTTGATTTGTATGTAGCAGAATTTTCTGTTGCTTTGAAAAGGTTGTGTGGGTTAAGGGAGAATTAAATTTAGTTCGTTTTGTGTGGTCTATACATAAATAGTTACACTATTTCCATGCCTTGTCCATTAGTAAAAGGCAGTTATATACACAGAGAAAATGGACTTACCGACTGGAGTAGAGTAAAAAATCAAGGATTCTTCCACTATAAAACTTATATTGTAAAGTTGCTATCAGGTGCACATTTATGCCTATTATCTGTAGTATTCAGGATATTGAAGAAGGTTGCTTGAAAGTTGATCAGAGCTTGAAAGTGCCAGAACAGCAAAGTTATAACTCTTTCTTTGTAAGAAAACTATTATATCTTGCTTATGAAGAAGCATAAGAAATTCTAGCCTAAAACTGAAACGAAATTGTATTTGTACTGGACTATAATGAATAAAAGTACACTAAAGAGATAAACCTAGAAAACAAGTTTAAAACATTTTCAAAATTAGGTGACATTTCAGATGTCATAAGTGAAGAGAATGATCATCTCAGGTATTGCACTCTGAATTTTGTTGAGATTTTTTTCCAAATACTGAGGTGCAGAAGACTATTTTTAATTCTTTGATGTGACACCCTGTCATACTCCCTGCTGGTCATACTCATCTTTCCAGGCTACTGGAACCTGACCTTTCATTGTGGCAAGTCCATTTTCCTTTTTTTTGAAAAGATAAAGTTTGTCATATGATTTTGTATCTTACATTATTTAAGAATTTCACTTTATGAAAAACTCTACTTCGGTAAAATGATGGGGCATAGTCTTCCAAGCTTCTTATTTGTTCCTGTATCAGTCTGAAGTGGATGTGATGTTCCTGTAAAAGTGTATGTGAAGATGACGTAGCAAAGGAGTGCTGAAAGTGTAGGAAGACTGTATTCCTTGGATAATCCAAAACTGATAAAAGTATTGTATTCAAATTCATAGCTATCAAGTTATTATTATGTAGTACATTCTGAAGTTGAAGATTTTTGTAACTTGTTCTTTAAAAAATTTGTATTCTAAAGGAATTTAATTATTTTTTCCATCTACATCAATACATTCATTTGAATAATTAAAGAGACTCCAGAAATATGGAACAAAAAATAATTTGCTGTCTGCCTGGAGCATTTTTCCACAGGCACTGAAACAGACTTGTTAGCATCTAGTAGTGTAATGTCATGGTAGGGTATTTCCTTTTTTTTGATGAACGTTCCCCAAATGTATTACTTCATGTAATTACACTGTGTTAGGTAACAAGTCTAAAAGCCTAAAGTTCTGTCTGTTAGCCTTACTTTTTAAAAGTAGTATGAAAGGTAACCAAATTACTTGCTTGGAGGTGATCTGTGCAAGAGAGGGAAAGGGAAAAATCATGTTTAGTTTAGATGTTTTACAATATTTAAAGAGGTGCTAATAAATAGTTATTAATGGTGGCAGTTCAAAAAACGAGTATGAATATGTATAAAACTTGTTCCAGTATAACTGGATTCATTTCAAGTCTTTTGGAGAGAGGCCTGATTTTAATATGTACCCCTTTGACAAGTGACAGGTTAGAAGGCAGGATACATGTGCAATAATTATTTTAACACATTTTAATATGTTTGCCTGAAGAGTGGATGATGTTCCTGTGTTTAGCTGCCTAAGTTTACAGAGAGCTGTGGAAGGAATCGAGTACTTACTTTGCTGTCTTTAGTTTTGTTTTGTTTTACCTTTGGTTTTTTTTTTTTTGGTTTTATCAATTTCCACATCTAAACACTTCCAATGGCACTCTTCATTTTATGAAGTGGTTCTGTGCCATAGTATACAGTATTCTGTGCCCCAGAGAGAAAAATACGTTTATGATACAGAAAAACAGTAGACACAGCAGATCTGGGCTGTTCAGACCTTCATTAGGTACAGTGTAACACTGAATATTATTTCGCTTTCTCAGTTTTTCAGCTGCAGAATGGGAGAGCACACGGTGAAGTAGAGAAAACTAAAACAGTTTATTGGCACGCCTAGTCAATATATCTGCCTGGAAGATAGAGCGTTCCATGAAGCTGAATTTTTTAAAGTGTTGCTAATGATGTGATACTATTTGTGCCACAAAATAATTTGTCAGAACTGTCTTTTTGGCACCAAATGAAAAGGACTGGTGAGAAGATTGGCTTAGTAATAGTTAAGGTTTTAGGCAAACGTAAGATTCTTTTTATCTTCATATATCAATTAAAGCTGAAATACCATAGCATTCCAGAGAGTGCAGTACCTTAAGCCTTTCATAAACGCACTTTGTTGAAATTTTGTCTGTAACTGAGAGTTTACATTTTCTGAATTGACAGGGGCTAGTGTTTAGTACTGATTCAAAGAACTGGATAATTTTTTTTCTAAACAGCCATCTGGAATAAGCTTATTCTTGCTCATTAAAAATACTTGTGAATTGTTTGGCACTGTGCCTTCATCTAAGTTTTTATTCTTCATATGTAAAGTAGTATAAAACACAGAAGCTGTAGAATTAAAATTGCATTTAGTGCTATTGTGAAATAATAATTTTATTTACTGTACTGACTAATGCATTGTGAAAATTTGGTCAACATGTTAGTATGTCTTTCTGAATTAAAACTTGTATTTTTATTTTTAAAGGGTCAAGAAAGAAAACCCCAAAATTTTTAAATTAGCTATTCTGAGTTAAGGGTGATAGCTCTATAGGTAATGGAGGAACCCATTTCTTTAGAGATGCAGTCTTTCAGCTTCACCTCCTACTGCAGGAAATTACTTCATAGTAGTCCTGGTTCTTGTAACTGATGCACTGCCAGAAAGTTAGGTTATGGTTGTTGCCTCTGTTTGTCCAGCAGGAGGAGTGCAATTGCTGCTAGAAATAAAGGAGATGGCAATTAAATTGACTATGTGAGATGATAGCTCAAGAAAAACATATTGTTCGAAAAAAATCAGCGTATTTGTTCTTCTGCAAGCTTTGGTGATTTTCAGAGATTAGCACAGGAATATTCTTAATTTTACATCCTCATGAAAAAATGTCAGGGAGCCTGTATCTTTTAGGACATAGTACATCTTGTGAGTAGTGAGATGAGAGGAATAAATACTAGACTTCTCATCACTAGATAGTTGCTCTCTCCGTGGCTGTGCTGGCACAGATTCTAGATACAGCTGGTCAAATTGCAAAAGTAAATGCTTTGGCAGTATATTTTACTTTACTTAAGGCTTTTTAATCTTTTAAGCAAAAGAAATTCTGCTGATACATTCTGTTTGCTAGAAACATTGCTACAATAATTGTCATAGCCAAACCTCCTGGCATACAAAAAGCCTAGGCCCCTTTGCTCAGGTTTAGTTTTATTTTGTTCCTGTTTCTGCAATTAAAAATCATTGTCTTTGACCTTGGAAAAAGATCTTTTGCACTAATATTAATAGTATACATTGACTAATATTAATTAAAATTGGAAATATATATCATCCAAAGTCCATTTATACCATAAAAGGAATCTAAAGGAAACTTTTTCTTTTACAGTCACAAAATTATGTACAGCATGGAAGAGTTTTTTGAAAAACGAAAACATCAAAATTTTTCTTCTCAGCATTCTTCAAAACCAATCCAACCCTGCTCTCCTACAGTATAGTTAGAAGGACAGTATATGAATATTAAATTAAGTCCTTTCTCTTTCTTCCTACAAAACCTACAGTCTGTATTTTTAAGTTTGCTTTCTGGAAAGCTTGGCTTTCTTTTGTATTATACAGTGTTTTTTGCAATAGCCAAGTTGATAGACTGGCTTTATCAGCAGGCTGGGGCAGACATCCCAGGCATTTACAACTGAGCACAGGCAAGCAGGATATGTGTTACACAAAATATCATTCCCCAAGAAAAAAAAGGATCTCTTAATGTATTTTCTTATATATTAATCTCTCTGTGTGTTGTATTTCAGTAAAGAATAAAGATTGAATAAATGTATTTTCCATTGGAAATTAGAAATTAAGAAGATAGTCTCTTCTAGAACAGATAGAATAGTCCTGTGTTCCCTTCCAAAACCTCTGTCCTCAGTACAGTGTGTTGCTTTAAAGGAACACTATAAATCCTTAAAAATAATAACACAGTATTGCACATGGCAGGGACTTGTTCTGTGTTTCTGAGCTTTTTTTTGTTGTTGTTGTTATGGTGGGTAGGGTACAAAGAGAGTTGAATTTGGAAGCAGTGATCTTGTAATGGCTACGATGTAGAGCTGGACCCATTGTTGTTTTTGACCTCTCTCCTGTATGATAGGATAAAGCTGTGGTAGCTGTTGTTCCAGTCAGTGATAGCACTCATTGTAGGGGTCATCTATGATGGTTGATGCTCACAAATGAAGACATACATGTTCTGCTGTGGGGTTGAGGAAATCTCTTGTTTATCTGTCATAGAGACTTCTTTCTGTAGAATGTTTTGGTGTTGCCTGTTGAGATAAAGATACCAGATACCATGGTTTGTAGTCCATTTCTCAACGTAATCCTATAGACCTACACGTATTTTGTGACAAGTCTCTATTGTACGTGTTTCTATGCATTTTTATGGGTAACTAAGAATCCCTGCAGTTTGACTGAATGCATAGAAGTAGCAGCTAAATTAAACCTTTAGAACTGGCAGTAGCCAAGGGAGGGTGCGCATATGTGTGGTGTAGGAAATGCTAAGTAGAAAGTCAGTGGCAGCAACCCATGTGAGCTGAAGTTTTGACAGGCCAGTAGACTGTGGAGCTGACATAAAGAAGAGTAGAAAGAGTCTACCTGAAAGAAAGTTCTCTTGTTAAGGATGTGCGTTTAACATCTGTGCCAAGGCCATATATGATAGCCTGGTACAATATTAAAAAAAAACTTTTGTGGCACAAAACCATGTTGTGTCATGATAGCTGAGTGTTCATGCATTGGTAATGTCAGCTAATCTGCGTGTGTGCTTTGTGGCTCAGTCTGTATAGTTCTTTCTGTTAGCAAAAATAGCCCGTACCCCAAACTCCAAAATCACACTATCTCAGTACTCACACTGCACTGAGACTGGTGAATACTAAGTGGTGCTTGAGCAAGAGGATCTGATCGAAACACATTGAAAGAAGGGTTGGTAAATTATGACTACTTTTGATTGGTTTTCTTGGCTGAAAAAAAATATTGTCAATTCTAAAAAGGAATAATAAAACCAAATTGCATTGAGCTTTTATGCAAAGCTGCAACATCCTAAAGATATTGCTACTACTACTGTTATTATTACTATTATTATTATGATTAATATTTATTTTAAAAATGTTTCTTCTGTTTTCATGGAGTTAATATTTCTATTACAGTGTGGAATTGTGTAAGTCATTCCATTAAATTCTGATTACCAAAACACTCAGTTACTGCTTATACTTTGGTTTTCTATAGAAAGATGGTGTTCTGTCTGTACAAATTTGCGCGCTCAGTATTGATTTCCAGTTCATAATTGCTTAGGAATTCATTTGCTAGGGATGTGGAAAAAGAGAGAGGGCATATGGGAGGAATATAGGAGTATTGACTGGGAGTGCAGGGATGCAACAAGGAAAGGCAAAGCCTGTTGGAAGTCAGTCTGTTGAGGAATATCAAGGACTACAAGAAGGGCCTCTACAAGTACATCAGCAGGAAAGGAAAGATTGGGGAGAATATGGGGATGCTCCTGAAATCAAGTGGGTAACCTGGTGATAGAAGACACAGAGAAGGCAGAGAAACTGAATTCCTTCTTCATCTCAGACTTAACTGCTGAAGCCATCCTTCAGGAATCCCAGACCCTGGAGTCAAGAGAGGAAGGCTGGAGAAAGGAAGACTTGCTCTTGGCCATTGAGGTAGAGATATTGGTTAGAGGCAGACAAAACCATAAATCCGTGGGCCCTGATAAGATGCACTGCTGAGGGAGCTGGTAGATGTTGCTAAACCATCCTTGAAAAATCACAGAGAACAAGAGAGGTGCCTGATGACTGGAGGAAAGCCAGTCAAAGAAGGGACTGGCTGAATGGCAGAGCCCAGAGGGCAGAGATCAGTGGAGCAGAGTCCAGCTGGAGGCCTGCAGTCAGTGGTGTCCCAAGGGATCAATACTGGCACCAAGCTTATCCAACTTAATTATCAGTGATCTGGAGGAAGGGATCAAATGCACCCTCAGCAAGTTTGCTGGTGACACTAAACTGGGGGCAGTGGCTGATCCACCTGAAAGCTCTGCTGCCATTCCAGGGGACCTTAATCAGCTGGAGGGCTGGGCAGAGAGAAACCTACTGAGACTCAACAAGGGCAAGTGCTGGGTCCTGCCCCTGGGCAGGAACAGCCCCAAGGGCCAGCACAGGCTGGGGCTGAGCTCCTGCAGAGCAGCTCTGTGGAGAAGGACCTGGGACTCCTGCTGGAGCACAAGCTGTCCATGAGCCAGCAGTGCCCCTGTGGCCAGGAGGGCCAATGGTCCCCTGGGCTGCCCTGGGAAGAGTGTGGCCAGCAGGTCGAGGGAGGTGATCCTCCCCCTCTACTCAGCCCTGGTGAGATCACACCCAGAGTGCTGTGTCCAGTTCTGGGCTCCTCAGCACAAGAGAGACAAAGGAACTACTGGAGAGGGTCCAGAGGGGAGCCACAAGGATGATCAGGGCTCTGGAGCATCTCTCAGGAGGAGACACTCTGAGAGCTGGGCCTGTTTGGTCTGGAGAAGAGTGAGAGGAGATCTCAATAAATAGAAACATCTCAAAGGTGGGTGTCAGGAAGATGGTGCCAGACTCATTTCAGTGGTGCTCAGCAGCTGGATGGGGAGCCATGGCTATAAACTGAAGCACAAGATGTTCTACCTCAACAAGAGGCAGAACTTCCTTTCACTGAGGGTGGCAGAGCACTGGAACAGCTGCCTGGGGGGGCTGTGGAGTCTCCCTCTCTGGAGACACTCAAAATCCACCTGGATGTATTCTTGGGTCACCTGCTCTAGGTGACCCTGCTTTGGCAGAGGGATTTGACTTGGATGATCCAGAGATACCTTTCAACCATAAAGATTTCTGTGACCTTGGTTTGTTCATCCTGGAAAACAGAAGGCTTCCATTACCTGAGGGGATCCCACAAGAGTGGGGATGCATGTAGTGGCAGAACAAGGGGGAGTGGCCTCAAACAGATAGAGTATGTTTGGATTATGTAATAAGAACAAATTGTTTGCTCAGAGACCAAGGAAGCAGTGGAAGAAGTTGTTTAGAGAATTTGTGGATGCCCTGTCCCTGGAAGTGTTTAAGCCAGATTTGATGGAAGTCTGAGCAACCTGCTGTAGTGAAAGGTGTCTCTTCTATTGCAGGGGAGTTCGTGATCTTATCTTTAAGGTCCTTTGCAGTGCAGATCATTCTGTGATTCTTTGCTTATGTCATCTTTAGTGTGAAAGATCTATCCTTTATCGTATCTTTAGTTTAACACGGGTTAAAAGAGTCAGATGAAAATGCAGCTTTTCTTCTGTGTGCTAGGATTTTCTTCTGTTATGTGTTTGCTGATGCATTTTTTACATGATGGAAATGACGTTCAGGAGAACCAATTCTTCTAAATTAAAGTTGCAGGGGGTGCTAGTGGGGGAGTGTCATGCCAGTTTCAGAATGTAACTTTGCTGTTGGCACTCTTCTCTTACATTTTTCTGTTTTCTGTGAAGTTGAGCTTGAATACATCAAAACATATCCAATATAATAAAACATACCAATGAATGTATGCAGAAGTATTTTACAGCTAGTAGAAGTTGTGTCTTATCTTGCTTTTCTTCAAAGCTTTCATTAGCTAATGGGGAAGGAAGTAAAGAATAATATGACTGCTTTTATTCTGAGTTGATTTAACTCATTAAATGAGTAAGAAGGGTTAAAAGAAATGGAAATTAATATATTTCCTACAGCAGCAAGAAAGGCCAGTATTAACAAGGGAGGGGAGAAGGGATGCACCCTTTTAGAAAAGGCTATTGGGGATTCTTTTTTGTTTTAGCTACTTAACTAGTGGTTTCTACATGCTACTTAAATACTGAGTTTTTTTCACCGCATTAGTAGGCAGTTTAAACTTTTTTTCCTGGGTTTATATTTTGAAACTTCATGGAAATTACTTTAAAAAAAATAAATTTTTTTTGCTAAACATAATTGGCTTTAACTATTGTCTGTTTAATTTAAACCCAGTATCCCTCTCCCTCAAGTTCTAGTGGTAGAACATCAGCAGTGTTGGAGGGGTGGGTTGTTGTTTTTTTGTTGTTTGGTTGGGTTTTGTTGTTTTGTTTTGTTTTTTCCATTCAGTTCCCTTCTATATTCTGATTGTAATTTAAAGTTTGCTTGAAAGTTTTTAATACTTCCCTGCCATGATCTAACTTTTGTAAGTGGAAAGCCGGATGTGTAAATTCAAAACACAGCCTTGAGAATGTAATTGTAACTTAAAAATAAGAGAATGAGGCATGAACTCACAGTACACCTAATGTAACTGCCACATAAAAATGTTCTCCTGTGATAAAAATAAGATGCTCTATTCTTTGAAGACATTACATAACACTCTGTAATGCTTTTAATATTTTCTTCTGGACAAGAACAGACTTTCTAATGCAGCTGATAAAATACATCCATATTCCTGTGTGCCCTAAAGCATCTGTATTGTTCACCCATATCCAAAGTGGCAATAATCCACTCAAGGTTAAAATTTAAAATTTGGAGAAAAATTTATGTTGGATACTAGGCAGTGCTACAGTGAGAAAAATCCACTACATTTGGATTTTGTAGGTACAATCTTCAAGTGTCAATAATGAAATGTTTTTTTTTCTTTCAGAAGAGGTGATGTAAATATGAAATGTGCTGTTCCTGGTAGCCGAGGTATAAGAGTCTTAAATCAGACTGTTTAACAGAGTAGTGTTCCTGTATTATATAGCTTGTGTGTAGTAGTCTGGTACAATTTGAGATGGAAGATTTAGAAAGAACCCATTTGAGCTTGATCTATTCCCAAAACCTTAATTTCTTGAAGGAGTTTTTTTAACAGTCTTGGCAAAATAAATGTCCAACTGTTAATATGTATAAAGAAAAGATTATTGGTTTCTGCTTTTAAAACATAATATATCAATGATGTGCAATGTAGCTCAAAATCCAATAATTGCCTTCAGCTTTAAGACTCTGGGAATACCTCTTACAACTCTTATCTAGTATTTCCCCCTGATTCAAAGACTTTAATTAATTTGTAACTGCAAAAGTCTCTCTTTTTTTTCTGTCTTGCTCTAGGATGTGTTTGTATTTAGACATGAACTTGCTCTCCTAAGAATATCTGCCTTCATGGGTCTAATAATACTGTGTGGAATAAGTCGACTCTTTTACACTCAGCTAATGGGTATTTTCACAGTAAGTATCTAATTTTAGAAGTATATATTAATTTTATTTTCACTACAGTTAGTCAAAGCAGAAAAGCAGATTGCATTTAAGGGGAGACTTGAAAAACACTTGCACTATGAGGCAAGTTTGATACACGGTCTGTCAAGCCTCTTGACACTAGTGATATCTAAGAAGCTTTCTAACAAACAAGAGTCTAATAATTCCACCATCAAGTCAGTTTCCTGATTTTGTTAGTAAAATAAATTCATACCTTGTTCTGGAATTGTGCAGTGTACAAGGTATGTAATTAATTTTTGTTTTTATTTTAAACTCTTATGTACCCTGGTCAAAATTATATGACGTGAGGCTAGCTAATAAATCAAATTTTGAGAACACAGTGTCTTTGTTAAGTATTTTGATAAGTATGGTTGTGTTCATCTCTTTATTTGCTAAACTGTTTTATGTAATTGTGTACAGTTTACAGTCCAGATGTGTATTCTGCATTTAAATATACAGAAAAAAATCCTCTGCATGGAAAAATTTTGTTAAATGAATTTGGTAATGTAATAAATACATACAGGAAACAAGCTTTTTTGGCAAAACATCCTGTTCTGTATATTAAATATTAATAGCTGCCAGCAAATTTTTTAAAGTTATCTTGAGAATCCATACAAGCGTTTAAAATATAGTTCAACATGACAGAGAGAGCACATTAGTTGGATATGTACATGTTGAAAGAATCTATGATCTTGCCTGCTGAACTTTTTTTTAAAGACAGTAATGTACAAGGTGGCAACATCTTTGTGGCTACAGCTGTTGGAGATCTGCCTGAGATTTCATTTTGGAATTGCAAACATTTGCATAGTATTAACTTCTGTAATTACATAATGGTAAATGTCCCAACTGTATGGTGTAATTGTTTTGTATGGAATAAAGGAAAAATTACAATGTAGTTTTTAATTATGTTAGATAAAACAATAATATTGTTTTGCTGTGTTACCTTTACATTTTTACTGCCATTTGCTTTTCCTGTCGTGGTAGTTATACTGTCTATTATTAATACCATTCTACAGCTACTCTGCCATAGCGCTCTGCACTTACTCTCAACTCCCAGGTCAACAGATTTACCTTTGTGCAGTTTTTTAGTGTGTGCCTGATTTCTGTTGCAGGGTCTTGCTGACAGGTTTTCTCTTCCTTGTTTAAATGTCGCCTTTATGTCTGCAGCATCTACAGCTGGGATGTTTTTCTAGACAACCACTGTGGTGGCTATCTAGCTGAAGTGGTGAATTCTGCTCACCAGTAAGACGTGAGACAGAGACAGAAACTTACTGAGCCTAATTGTTCAGATACTGAAATATGACTGTCTTTCTAGTTTCTGTTAAATGGATACATATATGAGAAGGATCAGAAAACTCATCTGATCAGTACTGCACTAAACAACAGATAGGATAGGGAAGAAAACAAGGAACAGACCCTAAGTTTATCATTCTTTCTGTGTGCTGCCAGAAGCTGGACTAAATTTTAGAAGTGACCATCAGCATCCATTCAGATACTACTACTGGATGTGAAATAAAGCCTCTCAGACAGAACCTGTTTCTGTCAGATATACCTGAAACCTGGGCTGT
Organism: Thryothorus ludovicianus; assembly: GCA_013397245.1. NCBI lineage: Eukaryota > Metazoa > Chordata > Aves > Passeriformes > Certhiidae > Thryothorus > Thryothorus ludovicianus. The sequence goes on along the minus strand of VZTB01005892.1, from coordinate 2,300 downwards.
TTCTGTTCTGACATAGGATACCAAGTGCACTTTAGTTGCTGCCACTGGAACAGACATGAATGCCCGGTTGTAACTTCACTGTCCTGAGCTTTAACACTGCTGTCACCACTGCACTCTAAATTGCTGTTATAGTCTTTTTTTTTTTCTTTTTTACTGTGAAGTACATCCCGTTCACTTACAGAGCTGGCAGCTACACTGGAACAGGTGTGAGGTAATAGCATTTTTAAGTCCAGTTTTCCTGCTGAAATCATAATGGCTGAGCTGCAGTATGCCTGAACACTCTTTTCTGTTGTCTTTGCCAAACTTTGTGAAACAAACGTGCTGCAGTAATTGTGGATATGGACGGTCTGTGAGAGGCAGATGCTAAAAAGTACACATCATCATTAAGGCTTCTCACTGTGTCCTACCTATCCCCCCAATAGCAGAGGGTCTGTTGTCACATAGATGGGTATTTAGACTTGATGGGATAGCTGGGGAAGTAGAAATCCATTACTGGTGTATTTCCAGTCATTAATTCATTCACACCGTGGATGCTGTTGCGTTGACTCGCTGAAGAATTTAGGTCATGTAGTCCATCCCCCATTCAGAGCATTACATACCAGCAGCACAATTTTCTTCTCCCTTTCCATTCATTTTTTTGTAAATACAGAATTAGCAAGAAGAAGCAATACAGTTATTTTGAGTAAATCTGCTTGGCAACAACCAGTCAGACTTCAAACAAACAAAGCAAGTCTGTTTGGTGCAGTTGTTCTTAGTCTTTGAATGATGTCAGAAACTTTCTGTACTAATGGTTTTTGACTACCAGCATTGTAGTGTGGAGACTTGCTTCCTGCATAAGCACTGACAGCTTTGGCTAGCAGCTGGAAAAGGCAGAGAGGGCAGCAGGTGAGTTAGTAGTTTCTTTGTGGGCTCCCAAAATGCATACCTGTGGTGGTAAAGTAGGGAAACAGCAAAACTGGTATACCCACCTAGAAACTGAGCACATCGAGTGTGAAGACATTCCAGTCCTTTAAAGCAATGAACCATGAACAGTAAAGAAGTAGTGATGTTTCTGCTGTGTGCTGTGCTGGAGTTACTGTTCAGCATCTAGCCTTCCTGTGTAAATTAAGCAAATTGTATCTGAAATGAGCTCTATATTAAATACAGAATTAGTGACGAAATTATCTTAGTGTAAGGTACAGATCAAAACTTAATGGTAGAAAACAATCATTAAGGTGTAATAGTGCAGACAAGGACCTTGAAAGAACCTTAAGATGCTTGGTGGTATGGATATGCCCAGTTAAAGCATTCATGTCATATTGCTTCATAGCTATTTAAAGCATTAATTTCAGTGATTGCTGAAGCTGCCTACAGATGTGTGTAACAGACAAGACATGAGCCTTTTGAAAGAGCCAAAGCAACTCTTGTATGTGCTTGTATGGGAGAGCAGGTAATGCACATTTTTGTAGTTCATGCTCTTGTGCCTCTTCT
>VZTB01005884.1:13322-31039 GCA_013397245.1 Thryothorus ludovicianus | reverse complement strand
AATAGATGGGTGAAGTTCTCACAACTTGTGTTTTTAGATTCAAATCTGGCAATTGTTCTTTTTTCTAGGGAGGTTTCTTTTGACATTTTGAGGGAAATTAGTCCACAGCTTTGTCTAATTATGAAGCTCTGAAAATTGTGTCATTTGTACTGAAAATTGAACTTTGAAAAGCAAGGTTCAAATCATTATCAAAATTGAGCTTTCAAAAAAAAAAAATATAACTGGATTAAACCAAGCCTTTTCAGCTTCTCAGCCATTTCCACCAGCTAGAAAAGCACCTAAAAATGAAAACATAAGGCTCCTTGCTGTGTTCTCTTCTGTTGCTACCTGAGCAGGATGAAAAAGAAATAATCCTGCAGCAAAAACCCAGGCTATGAGGAAGGAAATCACCAGATTTGAAAGTTTGTACAGCAGAAAGAGACAGGTGGTGATCAAGGGGCACAGCAGAAGGGACTGACTGAGCCACCAGAACAAAAGCAGCTCTGCAGTCTCTTCAGCTCCAGTTTGAGTGACACAGAAAATGTTCCTTTTTTCCCCACTGCTGTCATACATCAATACCTCGCTCTGGACTACTCCAAAAGGGAATAAGCATGTTTAAATCCTGTTCTTCTTTCATATACCACAGATGGCATCTGGACAAAACTATTCTTTGCTTTTTTCAAAGGGGTGCCTTTTTTCTCCCCTATAACTCAGTTAATAAAAAAAACGACATGAGAAACTATTGTGCTCTTTTCCCAGTTATTTAAAAATTACTCTTCAAATTTATTTCAAATATTATCTCCCACGACATTCCAAATTACAAAAACAAAAAATGAACAAGATTTTATTGAACTAAATGCACAAAAAGTAAGGTATAATGCCAGTGCAGAGAGACTTGATGTACATTTAAAGAAAATTTCAGAGAAATTTCAGAAACCTGCACCTCCCTCACAGTGCAGGGGCCATGTGCCTCAAGAACCCCAGGACTGGAGGTCAGGCTGAGCTCCAGCCAAACCCCAGACACTCTGGTCTCATTTCACAGCCACCACACCTTGTGCTTGGCCAGGGCGAGTTACTGTGTGACTTCCCATTTGGGACACACTTAACTGTTTTTACAGGGCCAGCCACGACAAACAGTTATTAAAAACATGCATAAAGTAGTTCAATAGAGAGACTTGCCCCTGTCTAAACCACTGACTTAGGCCCTCTGGAAGAAAATAACAAACTTACACCCAAAAAGAAATAATTCCAAATTTTTCTTAGAATCTCAGTACTACAAGAACTTAAACATTCAAGTTCAATGCAAAAAAGATTACATCATATTTATGCTTGTGATCAAAACCAGGTCTGAATATACATTTAGAAGCAGGAAATGAATTCACCTTATGTTAACTTGCTGTTTTTAAAGAAAGTATTTTTGGAAATACTTTTCAGAAGAATTCTAAATACATTGAACTTGCAATTATCCCTGACATCTGAAAGAGTACTAATGTGACCTGAATAAAGCACAATAGATATAATGCCATCTTATATAAATTAGGGTGTAAGTATGTTCACCTTCAGGGAAACTTGGAAGGCAGCTTTCTATAAAAAGTAAGGACAGATTTAAACACAGCTGTGGAAAGGAGCTCCAGTGAGCAGCCTGTACTCTTCATCACACAGCACTGACACAGCAGTGATGATGGAGAAGGTCATTCCCACTTAAACTGCCACCCAGGGGATCCACACAAGGACACTTGAAAGCTCTAAAACTCTAAAAGTGTAAAACTCTAAAAGCTCTCCAAATCATCAAGAGGGAGTAAGACAAAATAAGGTGATTTTGGAATAAAATGCAACAACTTATTTAGTATAGAAAAAGTATTAAAATACTCCTGAAGGTTTCAGACTTGCAATTAACTGTAAACTAAAAGCAAAATGCAACTTCTCTCCCCATCAGTTTAGAACTTGAGACAAAGAACTGCTGAGGAGAAAAATTCTAAAAGACTCCCATCCTAGCTGTCAATGAGAGTTGCAGCTTCTTCCAGATGCTTTTTCCAGTTGCTTTGCTCAACTACTTAAAGTACTCTTTGAGTGAAAAAGCAGGCATTTCTTTGTCAGAAAGTTAAATATAATATTTTATTAGGAAATCTGTTTATTTAACAACGGTGATTTTTAATTAGTTGTCATTACTAAAAAACAAAATGAAAAAAATTCAAGTGGTGTTTACCAGCACTTTAACATTAAAGTGGGAAAGATGACCTAGCCTTCAGATATATTCCCCACAACTCTAGTCAACCACAGGACATTAGTCCAAAACTTAAATGTCTGTCCTAAGATACAGAATAGTCACTGAGCTTTTTAAAGAAAGATGTATTGTGTTTAAGTAATATGAGTTGCCCACCTGTGTGAGACACAAAAAACCCACTCCCACTGCTACTGATCTCCCCTAAATGACAAAACTGATTTGTGAATACTTGAGTTCAGTGTAGGAGGAGCAGGTTTATTTCCTACCTGTAATGCACATGTGTCACTGTTGGTTGTCGGTAGCCAAGAATCCAGGTTTGGATGTCTATAGGTTCAGCTTTGGGATATGCAATGGTTGTATCTATCACCCACTGGAGGCCTTTGGATTTGCTCTCTAGAAACAACAAGAAAATTCCATGTCACTTATTTTAGAGTTACTAAATTTTTATATTACTTCATTAGGTATGAGGCACAAATAAGACCATCAAAAATCAAATCCAGATTTCATTAGAGAGCACAGAAATACTCTAACAAACTTCAGCTAGACCTAGATTTTATTTCATGGTTATTTCTGTTATTCTCAGATACCGTGGTAGTACACAGAATAGAACACATTCACTCACCAGGTCTGAGTACAGTCACAGGACATCTTGGCCCCAATATCACCTGCTTCCCCCCACTCACCAAAAGGAAAAATCCCAAAATAAACATCCAGGCTTCTTGGTCTGCACTTCAAGCACATTTACACCTGGACCTTTCTAAAAGATCAGCAGCCATGCTGATCCCCCAAAGGTTCTTAAAAAGATGAGTAGCAGGATGAAGAGGAAAAACACCACTCTCAGGGTGTAGTCAGGGTAAGAAAGCAAGGAACAGAAGCTGGTCAGTTTTCACAGTGGGGAGGATACTGCACCCACAAGGTTCCAGCAGAGGCTGACAGCAGCACATATGTTCATATGCAGCTCAGCTCACTCAAACTGAAAAAAGGATCAAAGGAGGCGAAAATATTTCTTATTAAGATGAGACAGGAGAATCAAATCTGTAGGTCCCTTCCAACTCAGAATATTCCATGACTCTGTATAAAATCTGAATATAGGTTACAACCAGCAACAGTCCAGGTTATAAATCAACCTAGCCATAACCCCTCTCTGGCATGTCTCCAATTCAGCTTTGGAGGGAGAGAAGCAGATCTGTAGAGCAAACCAAGAAAGAAGGGCACATTGCCAAGATGGCACTTTGAGTTTAGCCTGTCAATTTTCTCTCTGTTCTGGAGCTGTCTTGTGTCTGAGGTCTCGTTATGCCCAGGCCAGCAGAGTAATGCTCACTTACAGCTTGAGACACCAGTACAGCAATATGCTCACACACATCAGGCAGTATCTTTAAGGATTTAAAAAGCTGACTATCAGAAACAGCCACCCATAGGCAAGAGCATGTATCAGTACAAAGTACAACACTCCCCAAGCCTGCAGCTGAGAAAGCTACAAAAGAAATGTAACAGAGGTTGACAAGAACACTGTCGGCACCAAGAACATGTACGGGGATTGACTGCTCACCATCCTTCCCAATACAGGAACAGACACTCAAAATTCAGCCAAGAGGAAAAGTTTTCACTTAATAGAAAAATTATTCTTTGTGCAGGGGGTGGGGAAACCATGGGAAATCTCTTGCTAAAGGACGTCAACAATGCCAAGAGCTGGGATCAAGAGGAAACAGAGTAAGTACATGGAGGGTTAACTAACCAGGCAGAAACCCCCACCTGGCTTGAGAAACCTACCAGACAGGAAACTGTCAGAAGCTTGGAGAGTATGTACAAGCATGATGCTTGTTTGTTGTGTTCACACTCTTCCTCTGTAATCCACCTGGAGTCATGGACTCCAGAGAGATGCTGGGCTAGACAGATGTGTGGCCTTGCTCAGGGGGGCTACTCTAATTTTACAGATCTACCACACACCTGAAGAAATCTGCAGCACCCAGTCTGAGCAGCACCCTGAAAGCCACAGTTACTGACTCCAGCTAGAATGCACGTGCAAGGACTGGCTTGTGAGTTCCTACCTGCATTTGGCTTCATTTAGTTTGCATTTAATTTAATTAAATGTGAAAAGAAAATTACAGCAATGCTATCACATGTATCTATCAATTACCTTAACAAGCAGACAGTGTTTGGTGGTGTCTGCTCATCAGTGGAGTTCTACTGCTTTGTTACAAATGCACTACTCCAAAAGGGCTAGACAACATTTCCTAAAATTTACATTATGAGTTCATAGCAGCATGCAACATGCTATTCCAAAACCTGACCCAGGATAAGCTGCACAGGTCAAGCTGAAACATTCAGTGTTACCTTCTGGAAATACAGTATTTTTAATCCCTGACAGACACATGAAATGAGAACTGGAGGCTGCAGGCTTGCCAGCATCATGACAGAGTGCTTGTCAAGTCTCTCTTAAGAAAAGCACTACTACAGAGTGCTTCATTTTAAAAGTAGCAATGAATCAGAGAAGAGCCAAAATGAAATTAATATTAAATCAACAGAAGTATTAATTTAGAAATAGATTTTGAAACAAAGTCATTCAAGTTATTATTTTCCCAGATGTAAAGCAAGAATGGATAAAGGCAAGTAAATTGCCAAAGTTAAATTGCCTAAGTGAGTAAGCAACAAAGATCATTAATTGCAATTAAAAAGTGCCAGATGAATATGGGCACATTTTCTTATTATTTACAGTAAAGTGTTTCAAAATCATTTATTCAATATTTAGCTGTATTTAAAGCTGTTCTTTCAGTGGATAATGGTTTGCACTTCATTAAGGGAAGACTCCTGTAGTTCTCTGCTGTGCTGATTTCCTACCTTCTACTTTTGTGGAGAGCTGCTGCAGCACTGAATTCCTCAGTCCAGTTCCAAACTCACTTCCAACCCTTCTTAGGGCAGGGTGGGAAAAAAAAACAAAAACCATACGGCCCACCAGAAAACCCAGGCCAGGAAAAAAAAATTCTGACAGTATCATCAGCTTCTACATACCTCCTTTTAGAGCAAGCAGGTGTTAGTGCAGCTACCTCCACGTGCTCTCAATTCACAGTATTTGTGCATGCTCTGGTTTGAAATAAGCCTTACATAATCATCCAAGATATATGACTGCTAAAAAAACCTACATCACCAAGGATTTAGGAAAATTAATTTTGAAATACATCTTGCTATCTTTTTTTTTGGAGGGGTTATACTGTGTTGCAACCTGCTCATAAGCAAATTTATTTTAAAGCCATGGAGCTCTGACAGATCCTGAAACTGGCAAAGAACCTGACAACTGCACAAAACACAAAGGAGCGGTACCTGAATATCTCCCATGATGCTGCTTTCAGGAGTGAGCAGACCTCTGACCAAGAATAAACCCTATTCTTTTTTAAATGGAGCACATTAACAGGAGCTCAAACCAAAGACTGCTGCATTAGTTCTACATGGTGTGAATCTCAGGTCTAAGAAATCAGGGAGCTGCACATACCTGTGCTCAAGAACTCCTCTGCCCAGCTCGGCTTGGCCAACTCAGGCACACCCTTCTGACAGCCAAACTCTCCCCAATTTCTACCTACCACTGAAAGACACTCTTATCTTTCATTTCTAGTGCTTGCTGAAAGACTGAGACTTCAGCACAGGAAGCTGCTGCACAGGCTGTACCTAAGCTGATCCCTCCCAGCACTGGTTTTTATTCTGTGCTGTCAGCCTGCTTGCCACTTCCAGCACAGGTGGAAGACACGGATTTCTCCAACTGCTTGAAAATTTTAACAGTCTGATCCTTTTTAAAAAGCACATAAACCTCCTGAACATGTCCAGAGGCACCTGCCCTACACAACAGCACCCAAACCATGCAGCAATGATGTATATAAGTGTGAATGGTACATATTTGCCTTATGAGTGCTAGGACAAAACTGAATAATCACATAGAACAGCAGCTTTCTAGCCTAGACAAAAAAAAAATCAAAAATAAAACTTAAGCAGCTTCCTAACTGGTTTGTTGTTTGGGATTTTGGTTTTTTTTTCAAATCAACAGAAAGGTAAATTTTCACAACTATTTTTTTCGCTGTGGATTCAGTGATATTAAGTTGCTCCCTATTTACTCAAGAAGTAACTCATCATCAGAGTCTTCAAGGCACTCAAGCTGTCATCCTCTGAAGTCCTTTCACAGCAGATACTTGACTGTCTAGAGTCACAAATTTATGGGGGTTCAGAGCTTCTCTTCATTCCCCTTCCTTGTCCTCCCTGGGGTTGCTATTCCTGAAGTCAACTCATGCTAAACAGATCAGATGATGTACAGAACCTCAAACCCACCAGCAGACTGCCAGTGTTTGCCACTGAGAAAAAGAACAAATCATAGATTTCATCAGAAAGCTTGTCCCCAGCTGAGCTCTGGATGGTGTCACACTGCCAGACTGGATTCAGAGTGGGAAAGAATGCATCAGCCAGGTGTGAAGCCAAGGGCTGCAGCCTGCACTTGGAAAAGGAAGGATTTGCTAGCATTCACCAGGATTCAGGTGTGGTTTCCTGAACACTTGCACCTCTCTGAATGCAGCCAAGAGGCTGTTGGCTCTCTCTGCACAGCAATCCATTCTTGTAACTTGCCTCTTGTTCTCTACTTGTCCTTGTGTGCTCAACTTGGTCACTGACCCCAGAATTAACTTCTCCAAAGATTAACTCTCAGACTGAACATCTTATTCATTGTTCCAAGATCTTGGCACAACAAACCACCTGGAACAAAACAAGAAGCCTTTTTTCCAGGGGGAAGAAAAAACAACCATCAAAAGCTTTCTCATGTCTTATTCAAGTCACGTTCCTCATGTAACAGTGAATCAAGAAGTTTGATTTAAAAAAAAAAATCAATTATGAAATTCAATGTACAACCCTGCAGAAGCGAAAATCAAATTTCTCTGAGAAACAACATCAGAACTGAATGTACTCTGCTGCATTTGAAAACAGTAAGGGAAGATTTCAGTATGGCTCTAACTAAGCTCATAGCCACCTCTTATCAGACAAAAAGTTGCTGCATGGTTGAATAAAACAGTTTTAAAAAAACATAGAGTAAGTTTGATCAAAAATAAGCTCTGGAATGTGCACCTTTGAAGAACAATAGCTCTAAACTCCTTTGACTTGTCAGCTTTTGGCATTTGGAACATTTTGATAGTCCTAAACCTCACAAAATCAATTCTTATCAACTGAAGAAACAGTGCATTTGCAACCATGGCAAAGCTGAAGTGTTGTGCTAAAAAAAAAATCAAAAAACGGTAAGATGCCCCTGAGAACACACACCTGGGCCACTACAGCGTTAGGGTGATGATGGCAATTCACCAGGTATTTTTATATACTGTTTGTACTTCTATTCTGCACTAAAACCTTCTTCTGGAATGCAGGTGCTGGCAGCAGTGCTGGCCCATCTGTCCCATCTGGAGGCTTTCCTCAGACACCAGAAGTACCTCAAACTCTCTTTTCAGGGATAGACACCACTTACACACATTCTCTGCATTATTCATCTTCAACAGTGGTCACACTATCAAATGGCTGTACCACCTTTCCTATGCTTTACCATCCTTCTACCACTTTAGGAGTACAATTACATCATTTTGTTAAATTAAACAAGAGTTTCAAAAGGCAGCAAAAGCAACAAGCATTTCAGTAACTTCATTTAGAATTTACCAGCAATAAGTTACAATTCACTCTGATGAAGGCTGGTACTTGGGTTTTTAAATATGAAAGAAAACTGTTAAGAGGAAAAAATTAAGACAATAGAGGCTGCTTGTCCTGGAAAAGCCACTGATAAAGAACTGATCACTTTAAGAAGAATTATCAAACAGTACTAATTGTCCAGCTCAGGAATATTTTTTCTTCCTGTCACTTTACAGAGGAAGAATCAGCTACTAAACTGTGGTAAGTTCATTACTGGTATAAAAATAAACTGAAAAGGGGATTGGATATTAAGAATTCTATTATCATAATTAAGACTAATGAATTTTTAGGGAGAGTACTGAACCTTGCACTTCTGAACATAAACCCACCTCTACCAAAGGGATGCCATAAATCAGATTAGAGCCCTTACAGCAGGACAGATGATGTAGCACTGAGCTACAATTAGCCCAATTCTTGAACTACGACTTGAAGGTCACAGCTTCAGTGACATGTGACACACAAAAGCCAGCTGGGCTGAGGAGCTGGGGCGTGACACAATCAAACAACTGCATCTGACTTGGTTTGTGTCAAACTGTGATAACAGTATTAAGGACAAACCATCTTTTATTATAAGTTGCCTTTGTCATCTTTTCTTCTTTCATCCAGTTTTACACATCACTCCAGCTGAGAAAGTAGAATGGCATCAAATTTACAATGGTATAAAAGCTACAAAGATCATTTAAAATGAATTAAGTACTAATAAAATGACAGCAGTCAAGAACAGATCTGTGTATCATGACTCAACATTAAAAGAGCTACCCAAGAAACTCAACAGGAAGGGGACAATTTTTGATGAGGAGAACTCTTAATCTATAAATCAATTTAACTAAAATCATGTGGGAGACAAGGAGAATTCCCATCAGTAAAGCTTGGTGGAAACAAAAAGACAGGGAGAATAATAAATAATGGAGCAGAAAGCTTATTATAGTCAGCTGAATAATTTGGCAACCCAGGACTCCATGAACATTGTTAAAACAGTACAGAGCATAAGAAGTGCTGCAGATGAAAAATGTGTCCAGTAAGCCATGAAGTTCAAGAGCAATGCTTCGGATAAAGAAAGCAAAGGAGAATTATAATGTACACGAGGTTTATAGGCAGTCTCTGTGCAAGTCACTGGCAAAATCTTCACTCTACACCTGGCTCGAGCACCCATGGCTCAACAATGGTCACCTGAACAGGAAGGAAGCTTGATTTCACTGACATGGTTTTTTCATGAGATTTTAAAAAGGGAAAAGATAGAAGAGATTAGAAGAAAATAGATACACTAACTTTGTTAGACTTCTATCTTAATATAACTATAGCAATTTATACAACTATATTTCATTCAACTGAACAAACGTTTTCTGACATGGCAAGAGACCAATAAAAGCATTCAGAAAGCAACAGATCAGAGAAGAACCTTTTATACAAGATACAAATCAAGAACTAATATTTCATACATCTCTGAAAGGGAACTTTTACAATGCTGAAACATTTTTGTGAGCTTTAAAGAAGAGAGGATAGAAAATACCTCAGTGCCACTATGTATCAAATACTACTTTTTCCTAGCATTTAAAATTTACTTTCACTTTTTTCATCCTTTTTAGTACATTTTCCAAGTCCATTACTGTAAAAGACTGACAGCTAAACCCACGCATTTCATTCCTATTTTTGCCCAATTATCCTTCCTTGAGTAGGATGGACAATATGGTTCCATTTTATTTCTGAGAGAATTCCTTTATTTTAGCACCCAGTTAGGTCAACTACTATAAAATACTCATTTCTCTAGAGTCTGAATGATGCCACTTAAAGAGGGAAAAAAAAAAGGAAGCCAGGTTTGATGTTCAGCTAAGTTGATAGCAGCCTAAGAACAGGAAAACATAAAATTGGTATTTGACAAGCACTTTTGGTCTCACTCCAGAAACAGACAACTTATTAATTTGGGGAACTTCTTACTCTCCACACCTTTTGGAGACAGCAAGAAATAGAGTAGGAACAGGCCAAACTTTTCTTCTGAAAAAACCTCGAAGTTTTTAATAAGGACCAGGGTATTCAGTTTCTCTCTTTTAAAGCTAAAATGTTTTATGACAACAAAAGCTTTTCTTCAGCCTTTCTTTTCTGAATGCAGCCTGACAGGAAACACTCTGGCAGATTCCAGAGCTTGGTTTTTCAGCTCATTTTAAATCCTACCTTCACTTCTGCAAGAACATCATCTCAATTAATTTCCTATGTTGACAAGAATAACTTCAAAACTAAAGATCTGGAAGCAATTTCTATACAAGGGTTATTTCTAACCCTGAAATTTGAACTTCAGACAGAAAATAAACCAAAGTCTTCTACAGGTGTGGCTTCATTAGTAAGGGCTTCTGTTTCAAATTGCTACATGATTATCAAAATTTGGCTGTGGAAACACCAGCACCACCCATTAATAAGAAACTACCACAACCCCACAACCCATTGTTTCTATAATAAGTAACAGAAATCCACAAGGAAGTTAAGAAGGATCTAACCCTGCTCTTGAACATGGCAAGAAATTAATTTTAAAAACTGAGAGATGAAGGCACCACGTCCCCTAACTACAGGCATTATTTGTATCCCAGCTATACCCTCCCCTATAGCCCAGGCATCCCAGAACAATAATGCTGCAGGGATATTCTTATTCTCTCATTAACTCTTCTGACATGACAGCCAAAACAATCCTTCAAACCCAGTGATCAGTGACAGTTAACTCCAGCAGCAATGGGGACAGGCAACACAAAGATCTGTACAGAACAGAAGAACTTGAACTCAGTGGAAAATAGTACAAGAAGAGGAAAAAAGTATACAGCAGTGGGTGCAAAGAAACTTTTCAAGCCTGGCATAAAAATATGAACATAGCTAGCATATTCCAGAAATCCTTTCACTCTAGTTCCACGTTGTCACAATAAGTGCAAGCCATCTATCTTGCCAAAAGGAGTAGATCACCTTCTTGCTCACTCGGGGTGCCTATTCCAGTATCTGCTTCATCCCTCACGTGAGCCAAGCCAAGCACTCATGCAGCCATACCACAGACAAAATCAAATTAAAACTAAGGTGGTTGTTTTTGTCTCAACATCAAAAATAAAGTTAGCAGAAGTAAAACTGACTCTGAAAACATTTATATAAAACACATTATAAATGATATTTGAGGAGACCACTTCTACACAATGTTTTTTTTAACTCAAACCTTCGACATTTCATTTGCTTTATACCCATAGAGAGATCTTTACCTTTTCTCAAAGCATCTCCACCTGAAGGAGTTCCATTTTCTTGGGGTGCTACAAGCGTTTTCAGAATTACTTGTGTTGCCCCAAGTCTTGGCAGGGTGACATGTTTAAGAAATGGCAAATTGTTTTTCTTGGCAAATGCCTGGCTTGTTTCTCTTCTTTTCCTAAGAAAGCCACCCTCTGGAAATAAAACAATCCATTTCCGATTGCGGCTCCTGTAATATTTTTCTAGATGATCTTTGAGCAACACAAGCTGCTGGTCACGGTGTGTTCTGCCCTGTAAGGATAAAACATTATCTAAATAAAATGATTGCTTGAAAGTGATAACATCAGACATAATTGCTGTATTTCTAAGGTTTCTCTCTTTTCAGAGACAAAACTAAGCCCCTGAGACAATAAAAAGCAATGTTCTCCTCAGAGTACCTACTGGGGGCCACAGAGCAGGGCCCAGCTGGTTAACCACAGCAGAACCACTCAGGTCTGCACTGCTCCAGTGACTCACTCACTCTTCCTCTTTGATGCATCTTCTTCACTTAAGAACAGTAAGATACATCCTTAATTACTGCAGAAATATCCTCAGGAACAATCTTTCCTCTTCCCATCTCTGCATGCACCAAGCTACCCATATTTTCAGAGGAATCTCTTTACATTAATTAGCATTTTTGAGTGCTCCAAAGTGACTTTGTCAAATCACTCAAAAGACACAAGAGGGCAAAATTAAAGCTCTTCTCAGCAGAGGTGATTTTAATTCCCTGAAATGTCAACAAAAATGCCACAAACATTGCACTGTTTGGTGGTTAGCTGGGTTTTTTTTGGTCAGAGGAAGGAAGAGGCAAAGAGTGGAGTTGAAGGAAAGATAATATTTTACTGAAAGTGAGTTTTGTGAAAGTGCTTCTCCTACATACAAGTCTCACCATTGCAATTACTTCCAACTTCCCCACATGAGAGGGAAGGAAAAGACTCTGCCTGCTCATATTAGTGCAACTGTAAAGCAACATAAAAGTCCTCAGTTAAGCGAGTCCTTTCTTATCAGACAGCAGGACTCCAGGACAGCACAGCAGTTAAGAAAAGAGCAGTAAACAATAACTATTCAAATATTACTGGAGCCTTTCTAGAGTTAGGCAAAGGACCATTACTCACTCACATGAAGTATTTTGCCACACCCAAAGGCTAACAGCCTAAAAACATTTAATTTTCAATTGGCTTTTCTTTAGACTCACAATAACATCATTGTATCTGTGATGTTGCCTGTCAGCCACTTTACAAAAATGAGGAAAGTCTTAGTTCTTGCAGCTCAGTGATGGTTTGTTTTTGTGACTGGATTGCAACTCCACATTCAGAAATCATAGCTAACAAGGTGACAGCCCTGACTACCTCAAAAAGTGCACACTGTAAATTCTACCTACTGGAACAGATTTATACTTTCCAAAGCATCCAACCCTGCTCCTTCCATCCATCCTCTCACAATACAGAGTTGTGTGCCTCTAGAGACCTTTGTTTTATTGAATTTTGCCTGAGGTTTTCTAACTATGCCTCTAGTGTTAGTGAGAAATCTCACTTCAGCTGTGTACTGCTGTGATTAGGCATTTCTTTATTTCATTCTGAGTAAATTAATCTCTCCTCTGCAATGTGAAAATTCATTAATTCTCTCTGGTTCTCCACACATTTTATGTCCTGACAAAGGAATCGGGAGAGAAAAGAAACATATGATGGATATTGCAGTTAACATAACTGGCAACAGGTTCATGCTTTTCATCGGCCTCCTGAGTTTCTACTCTGAGAGTGCAGTTTGATCAACAGCCACCAAACAACAAAAAGCCTACCCAAACTGTATGAAATAATCTGAGGGTCTCACTCATTAATATTTGAAATGCTAAGCCCAACAGAGATTCTTCTGTAATGCTCAAATAATAATTAACCTTCAAGAACCAATTAATTACTATTTACACAGGTCCATCACCACCTTAAATTGATCCACTACTATGTCACCATCAAAAGGGACACTCCTGCAGCCAGAACAGTGACCTAACCAGACAGATGCTCAGCATGGCTTCAAGGTCACTAAGGGAAGGTGAGAGGTGTGCTCAGAAGCAAGGATAAAAAGGACTGCCCATGTATTTTGCTTGTACTCCTCTCTCATAACAGGCTCCCTTCACAACTGAATTCCATAATCATTTGTGTCTATGCAAACAATAAAAATAGCTTGGAAAATAACACAGCTTCAGAACAAAGACCTCCCCAAACACACACTTTAAGCACAGCTATTTCATTGTGCAAATCAACCAAGAGGTGACAAGTAAGTGCCATAACACCACAGTGTTCCAAATATAAGGATAAATCAAAGCACTATTATGTGTTTCCATTTACCTGTCTTATAAAGAAGTCTCCATGGATAAGAGACACAATGCCAAAGTTTGTATACTTAAAAATATGATCCATCAGCCACATCATCTGACGGACAACCTGAAAAGTAAAAATAAATTTTAAAAATGAGTGAATTAGCAAGTGCAAAGAATTATGAATTATGTATATAGTGGTCACATTCTTGCCACTCTTTACAACAGCAATAAAACTAGCAAATAAAAAGAGTAAGGTCCTTTATGCCAAAAATATAAAGCAGCATAGGTGCTATGTTTTTCCCTCTAGAGTAGGATTAAATAGCTGCCTTTTTGTTATGTAATACACAGTTCTACAATATTAGCCATGGTAGAGCAGCCACATGTATCCCCAAGAATTTAATCAAATCCTGCTGCTTGTCCCAGTCAAGCAGCACAGTGGAAGGCAAAAACAGAGGCTGAACTGATCAATTCACTCGATCACCACTTCTCACAGGACACTGAAGGCAGCTACTTTACCTGTTCAGTCCTGTGAGATTTAAAATAGGAGAATTACTCCCAATAAAAAAAAAAACAACAGAAGGGAAAAGCTTTTCTCACAAGGTCTTTTTCCCCTATCTCTCCTACATGTAGTTTTTGAGAGGGGAAGGAAGTGGTTCTCCAAAACTGGAAAATCCAGTCTCTTGCATGCTCCCAACCATAGGCTAGGCTGCCTTTTCTCTTCCCAGAGTTATGAGGCCACATCACGACTGATGCAATTTCAGTGAACCTGAAGTCATGTAAGACAGTACTCTTCCATTTACCACTATCAAAAAAGAATATGAAGGACTGTGACATTTCCCTGGTGGTCAGATGATCATTCAAGCACCTTCTGCTCTGCATCTTTCTCACGCACTTTGAGGCAAACACAAAAGAAAGCAGCCTAAGAAATGAAGTTAACACGCTAGTGTCCCTTCCTGTCTGCCAGTGGTATTCCTTATTAGATGCTACACATCCAAAGGACCAAAGGCCCACTATTTATTTGTGAGTGAGAAAAGAAAAATTAGTTCCCAGATACAATCCCTTACTTGAGACTAATACGGGTGAAATAGTTTATCCTACAGCTATACAGTCCTGCATTAAATAAAACTGAGCTTCTTAAAGCCAAATTCCTCTCTGCAGACATTAACATTTTTTCCATTTCAGTAAATTAAAAGGCTTTATGGAAAAAAACAAGATAAGGTGTGCCCTAAGGACAAGAGTTAAAAAAAGCATCACCTGGAGGTTTTACTGCTCTTCAAGGCACTACCATGAGCTCATGTCCACCCAAAGGGGACAGGCTGGTGTAAGGAACCACATCCTTTGATTAAAACACCACCAAAATTTTACTAACAACTGTTTAACCTGCAGCAGTACTCAGGCCTGCCAGTGATCATCTATTACTTTGGCATTTTGACAACTATTGCTCTATTGTATCAAGCAGAAGTTAAACCAACTGACTGATTTTACTGAAGGAGATAAGCAAGCTTAACCCTCTGCTCTGCTGGAAAGAAAACGTGTCTTTTGAGGAGCAAACACTGGTCCCAGATGTTCTGTGGCAATCCTGGATGAGGAACCCTTGCCCAGCAGTGCTACTGCTTCTCCCCTACCACAGCACTGGACAGTGCCCTTTTCTTTAGGGAATGGTGCATTTATCCTGCAAGGTGATCCCTGCTCCTCAGAGTCTGAAGCCCATCTCACCTTGTCTTAGGGGACACAGGGCTTCTGCCTAGCACCCCTGAGCTTCCCCAGCCTTTCTGAGGCGTGAGGAGATTCTGTCAAAGTGTGACACACAAACTGCAACTCAGACACACACAGTCTGCTGTGTGTGGGCTACAGAGAGACAGGCTTCAGAGCCCAGTGACCATAAACCCAGGCAATGGTAAGAAGTACAAAGAGAAAGTATTTTTATGTATGAATTAATATATATACATACTGACATACCAAATCAAAAAAGCAGTTCAAAGAATAGGACACAGTTATCTTGTCTGCAATCAGAAGGCAAACAAGATTAATGGATATTCATTTTATTCTGCTATCAAGGGCAGAATAGAGGACACTGCAAATTTTTTGGTAACTCTTCTATGTAGTGATTCCTCTATTTAGCATCCTCAGGAATGAAACAACACTTAGGAGATAAGCCTCATCACTTGCATTTCAAAGAGGTTTAAAACAAAGACATTCAGAAGAGTTTTGAACACTAATTCATAGTTGTTAATGGCATCAAAGCACTTTTGGATGCCACTTCAGACCATTTTTCCTTTGGGCTTCCTGGTTAAGTAAGTTCAGAAGCTAGAAAAAGCTTTACCAACTATATTATAAAAAAACAAGGTGCCTCCTATTCACAGGCCCACTTTCACTGCAGTCTACAGAGATTCCATAACAAAGCAACCTGGATACACTGACTTTCATCTTTCAAGCACCTCTAACTTAACACTGAAACCTGAAATCTGCACACCAACCACTGCAAACTGCACTGCTGTCTCCACTGCACCTTTCCTGGCGCTGCTTTCTGCTCCAAAGCAGATAAAACCCCCCACATTTACCAGTCCAAATCCAGTTTGAAAGCAGTAATAGCAGCATTTTAACCTATTTCTTTTTGTTCAACACATAACCTATAATATTTGAGACCACAACTTACTTACTGAATTTTTTTAACTCTTACTTTAACAAAGAAATTGGAACAATTTCTTAAACTTTAATAGAAGTGTAATTAGGTCACTTCTGACTCACCTGAAACTTTGCAGTTTGACTTTAATATATTATGGTATAATGTATTAATCAAACAATGCCAATCCAGTCCTTGCACTAAAATTCTAATTCTTAGCTGAAATTCCATTTCTCTAATAAGAGGTAATTTTTTCTTATTCATGTAAGTGAATCTAAAAACCCAGAAATATCTCAGCACGTGTTATTTTATCTTACTGCTTTGTGAGATTAAATTTACTTCAAAAAGATAGGCTACACTCTCACTGGTAAAAAAGTATTTATAAAATACTAGACAAAAATTCCATCATGGCTCCTGACACCAGCCTTGGGAAACACTGTTAGGTTGGCAAGACTGTCTCATGAGTTTACCTCACTACACAGAAAATTCCAGAACTTTAAATTGAACTCTTCTGATGTTTTAAATTAACATTTTTTTAAATGCAGCATTAAACTCTAAGCAGTTGCAGATTACATCTGGGTCTGGCAAAAGCAAACAAAAGAAGTTCTGGACTGGCACAAGCTTAACCCTCCTAAACAAAAAAAAACCCCAAAAAAAATTATTGAAAATTACTATCTTGCTAACAGATGAGTATCAAGCTTGTGAAGGACTCCATGTCAAGTTTAAACTTGGATTTAAGGAAAGCTGACTAATTTAAGCATTTACCTACTGTATAATGATTATTTCTGGACAGGTAGGTTTAATATTTTTCCTCCAGTGTTTTCACAGTCACACTAAGTAAAGACAATTCTCTCTAGAAATAAGGAGCATGCTATTGAAAAGCACCTGATCCAGCAAGTTCTAGTGAAGACAAACTATCCTGATCTTTCTCATTATTTTCAGCCACTTGTATTACTCATGCTGTATTTTAAGCATGTATTGAAGCTCATATTGTTTTATTTCTTTATTAGCTAAAAACATCAAAGCCATACTAAGCTCTGGACATGTACATCGCAAGAGCAATGACTGCAAATACTTAAGGGAAAAAATAGTGATTTTAGGGATTTTCTGCTTTTCTGAAAACACACAAATGTAAAAATTTCCATGGTGAAGATTATTTGTGATCTCAATGCCTTCCTTCATTTTTAGTATCTCCTACATTCACTGAAACTTACTCAATCTTGACTAAAAAGTTTAAACTATGGAACTATGACTTAGACTTTTATCTATAAACTAGTGGTCAAGATCATACACCATACATATCCACAGGAGTACACCCTCACAGTCGTATCTACCACAAGACTGACCTATGTACAATTTTGATGAAGGGAATTAAATAGTTTATTCTGTCATTCTACTCATTTGGGTACAGCACAGAACACCATATATACCCAATTCCCTCAATTCCAAAAGAAATGAAAGCAATTAGAAGTACTTTTAAATCAGCTTGCTCTAGGATAGAGTAGAAAGAAAGGTCTCTGCTTCATCTTGAGTAGCATTTTCATACTTTGTGAGGCTGAGTTGTTTAAAAGGCTTTTACCGTTTTGTTTTTTTTTGGTTTGTTTTTTTTTTTTTGAAATCAGCTTTGC